>OY992541.1:10242950-10615348 GCA_963921195.1 Pegoplata infirma
AAAAAAAAAAAATTTTTTTGAAAAAAAATTTTCGAGAAAAAACATTTCGGTAAAAAAAAATCCGCGATTTTTTTCTTTTTTTCTCAAAAAATATGTTCGTACTTGTTTAAATACCATTTGGTGTTCAATTATGTTCACATATGTCAACCAGCAGCTAAATTAAAGCATTTTGCATTTTTAGGTTATGTTGAATGTACTAAATTTTTGTGGTGTTCTTACATTTTCGTTCATAACTTTTGAACCGCTGTACCGATATCGCTCAAATGCAATACCAAACTTCTCGGAAGAGCTTCCAATAAATATGTTAAGTTTCTCCGTGTAATATTTTGGCCGTGATCACCATTTCCACAGACAGACAGACGGACATCGGTAGAATGTCTTAAAATCGATCGGGGATCATGAATATATTTATTTTATATTTATTAATCATCATTTTGAATTTCAACGAATTGAACAATTTTTACTGATATTCCTCATACAAACCACCTCCTGATATTTATGTAACACTCTCAAAATATTTCAAAATGTAAGATATTTGACTCAAATTGTTTTCGAATAATTAAACCAGTTTAAATGAATGCGAATGTGGTATAAGTCCGCTTAATAGCGGCCCTATAAATTGGAGGTCAATGCTTTATCTAACATTTTATCGAGGTTTTAATTTAAGGTTTGACATGAAATTACCATTAGAAATTATGTTAACTTAAGAAAACATATGAAAACTTCAGTAGATCATAAAATAACTTAGCAAAACCTGATGGCCTTCTATCGTTTCGTTTATGTTTACCTGGTACAATCTGCGAATGGTCGATCTTTCAACGATTTGTGGTGTATTGGTCGGTATTTACCGACCACAATATTTTACTGGATTTTTTGTAAGTGGTTGTTGTTTTTATTGTTTTATTTTATTATTTATAATATTTTAAAATTAGTAAGGTTAATAAATATTTATATGTAAAAAAAGAGAGAATGTATATATAATAAGTTTTTGTTTTATAATACAACGGTAAGTATTGTGTTTTGTGTAAACGTTACTTACGCTTTTGTAGTTAGTACGCTTTTTTCATCAAACACATTAGCAGTGATAATTAAAAATAATAAAATAATTAATTAACTAAAATTAACAATTCAGAGCGTAAAAGCTAATCTTAAAGAGTAAATATGAAAAAAAAAAATATATATATATATAAAAAAAAATAAAAGTACGGCCGCTTTGAATGCAGTAATTTGTGGTTAGTTTCTTTTCGGAAATGCTTAAACAATCGAAAATTATACATATTTTATTACATGCAACTGAAATGCGGTGCTACTAAGTTTAAAAAACTACTTGAAACCGACTGTAATTAGAATTTTTAATTGACAAAAGTAGCCACCCAATTAATTCATATTTAAAAAAAAAAAAATAATGTTTTCTTAACTCCATTTTTATTTTTTCAAACTTTTCACATAGTTACAGAAATCGGATATAGTGCCCAATTTCTGTAACTACGCGAAAAGTTTTCTCATCGAGAAAGATACAAAGTCTAACGTTAAAAACATCGAACACGCATTTTCATCCTATAGAAAACAAGATGACTTTAACATTATTTAATTTTTCTCGATGCGAAAACTTTTCGCAGTGCCCAATTTTTGCAACTATGCGAAAAGTTTTCGCATTGAGAAATGTAAAGTGATATTATAGTCATTTATTTTTCTACAGGGTGACTACAATGATGCTTAAAATATCGAACACGAAAAAGAGTGCACTGCTCACTCTGTTAAATACAAAATGATTTACTTTAATATGATTTTTTTTTTTAATGCAAAAACTTCTCGCGTAGTTACAAAAATCGGGTACAGATCACAGACTTTTACCGCAGAGAGACGTTTTAGTTCAGCAGCCACTTGATATGTTCTTACTTTGCTTATTAAATCCTTATTTTACTAGGGTATGGTGGAAGTTTGCGGTCAGTACCCGATTTCTGTAACTATGCGAAAAGTTTCCGCATAAAAAAGGACTATAGTTTTCTTGTATTTCACAGATAATTTTAGAAAAAAGATTTAAATTTTTTTCGAGTTCATTTTTTTAACACGAGCATCATTGTATTCACCCCTGTAGAAAACTGAATGACTATAATATTAGCGGTATTCGCTCTTGGTAGCAAACTACCCTTGCAGACCTTTCAAAGTTTGAAGATCTTGTATAAATACAAGAGTATGCAAGACCACAACAACAAAATACGTAAAATAAAAATATGCAAGACTTTCATTAATATGCAAGACTAAAACCCATAGCATATTTTGGCCTTTCAAACTTACAATACTTAACACCTTTAAGTTTTTCCGGGAAACAATAAGAAAAATTAACAAACTTTTTTAAAACGATTTTTAAAACGAGTTATAACAAAAAAAAATAACCAAAAATTAGAACGACACAAATAAAAAAATAAAACTTATTTATCTTCTTCTTTGAGCGCGGCACTGATGCCAACTATTCCTCAAACACAAAGTCGCGTACATCCTACTAAAAAATCGTTAGAAAAGCGAATTTCGATATAAAATAGCTATTTGTTGTTACAATAGCGGATTGTAACAACACCAGCTGTTTGTAAACTCACAATAAAAACGAAAAAAAGACGATACCGCTTTGCATCTTAAAATCATAGCATTAATAATACCCTCGCAAAAATGCTATCAAGAGCGAACCATTGTTTTACTTTTCTCGATGCGAAGAATTTTGGCATAGCTAGTGAAATTGGCAACTGGTCACATGATTTTGTAATTATTTAAACATTTATCTTGGCATCAATAAGTTTTTCGTCAAATCTGTACCAAAGTTTATATAAAATCAATATTGATTTGAGTCAAATTTTCATGAACTAACATGTATCGTAACGCGACCAAAATCAATGTTCACTACTCATCTTATACCCTGTTCTTACGTACAGCTAAAAACCGTTTTTAGCAACATTTTCTGTCAATATACTGTAATAGGATAAAAAAAAGTGTTAAAAATACATATTGTTGCTAAAAACGGTGTTTAGCTGCACCTACGTGAGAACAGTGTTTAACCATATTAAGGCCGGGGCATTCTCAGCGTACTGTACTGTAACCAGTAGCCTGTTTCTGTAATTAAAGTGAGAAGTTTTCGCATCGAAAAATATGAAACAAAAAATTCCACCGTTTCTTGACTCTGGAATAAAAACTGTTTCTGTATGTCAGTGCGAAAACGCTAGCGTTTGTATTGGAATATTCCAAGACAGCTGTCAAAAAAATAATCAAAGTGTTAAAATAGTAACAAAACAACAAAAAAAAAAAAACACAGAGTAATTTAAATTATTGTTTACGGATCATTTAAAAGCAATAAAAAAATATAAAAACAAAAATTAAAATTATATATTGTTGATAATAATGTATAGTGTTGTATTGATAACAGCATTTTTGCATTTAGAGATTTGTTGATTTTTCTAAAATTTGTGAAAAAAATATAATAAATTAGATATTCATACAAACACAAAACAAGTAATTTGTATTTTTCTTATTATTTTTTTTTTCGATTTGTTAAATTTATTATTATTTTTTTAATGTTTTTATTTCTTTTTGTCAAAGTCTCGCACCGTTTTAAAATGTGAACTTTTTTGACACTTCAAATACAAAAGTTTTCGACCAATTAATTTACAGAAACAGTTTTCTCGCATCATTCCAATAAGTTTAAAAGTTTTCGCACAACAAAGTTACAGAAACAGTAACATGTGAAAAGTCAGTTTTTGTGTCGATTTACAATGTTTTTGTTTCATTTCACATGTTTCATGCGAGAAATCTTTCGATTCGACTGTTACAAAAATCAGCTACAGGGGTAATAGAAAATTCAGTTAGTAAAAACAAAACAGAAAATTTTTGTTTATGTTTTGTTATTTTTTTTTACACATTTTATTTTATGCCAAGTAACAACGTCCAACAATTCTGTAGGGAATAGAATTTCTCGACGTTGTTACTTGACATTAAATACAATAGCGGTTCTCACCCTTGATAGAAAACAAGAAAAGAATAGGAGAATTGAAGAAAAAAAATAAAATGTTTGACAGATACAACAACAAAATACATGTATTTCTGTCAAACATTTTCTTGTTTTCTTCATTTCTCCGATTCTTTTTTGTTTTCTATCAAGGGTGAAAACCGCTATTATTTAATTTTACTCGATGCGAAAACTTTTTGCATAGTTACAGCAATTGGGCAATGGTTTATTTCATGTAAGTAAATAATGAAAACAAAAAAAAAAAACATTTTATATGACACAGGTGATCGCCCAAATAGATATAGCTCTCAGTTTCTAGAAAACATATAAGGATATAAGGATCAAACCAGGGTTGCAAAATGAGAACATCGAAATTGTACCAACGAGCTCATAAAATTGTACTGTTTTGAACCCAATTGTACCAAATCCGAATTTTTTATGCAAAATTAAAAAAAAAAATGAAAAATATTATACTTAGCATACATTTCGAGAATACTTCCTTGAAATTTCAACTCATTTCTACAAAAATTGTGGCATAGGCGTACTACTCGAAAAAGATCGGCCGATTTCCGTACAAATGTATGAAAATCCCCAACCATTTGGACTTTAATATCAATCTGTGGGAGTTTTTTTTTTTAAACATGAAATAATTTTTTGCCAATTATAGCGAAAAACGCGATTTTAATCAATTTTTTGATTAAAACTCCTCCGATGAAGAAAATTGTTATTTCAATCAATCACCAAATGAATAGGTGATTAATTAAATATTTTTTTAATCAAACATTTTTTAATTTTGATCATAAATTTTATAATTTTTTTATTTGTAGTCAATCAAAATAATGATCAATTTAACGAATGAATTAACTGTAAGCTCATAATAAAATTTTAGCTCAGCAGTAAAAGAAAATAACAAAAATGTTGATCAAAACAACGATGATTCATTTAAATTTTGTTGATCAATTGTTTTAATTAAAAATTTTTTGCCAATAATTTTTTGTGTGTATGATAAGAATACTTTCGCGATATTCTACAAAAGATGTAGTAATGGTGAACTACTACTCGAAACAGATCGTCTGATTTCTATAAAAATGTATGAAAATCTGAAATCAGCCTTCTTTTGAACTTTTAAAAATACATGAAATAATTTTAAACCAAGTATGCATACATGATAAGAATACTTCCTCGAAGTTTTAACTCATTACTGCAAAAAATCAGCCACTTTTGAAGTTTAATGTCTAGTTGTAAAAAAAATTTTCAGGAAGATTACTTCTTGGAAATTATAAACTGGAAAAATTCCATGGAAAAACCCTCAGTTGAGAAAGTTCTTAAATTGTACCAAATGAGTCATTGGTGTAACATTGTACTTTTGAGCTTTGAATTGTACCAAAAAAGTACAATTGTACCAACTTTTGCAACCCTGGATCAAACGTATAAAATCTACTTTTAGTTTTTGGAAAATAAATGGAATTTGTTTTGACGCTCTTAATAATATAATGTGCTCACATTCGGTTTATTGTGAATTGTAAATTTGAATGTTGCTCTAGTTAGGTTTCTTGGGTTGCTGAAAGCTTAGGTTTAATAGAATCTTAGAATGCCTTTCACAGAAAAAAAAACGGTTTCAAAATATGAGTTAACAAGAGTATCAGGAAGATCTACTTCATACTTATTAGGTTGTGAAGAGATAACTACAAGGTCGAGTGCATTCTGAAACTGCCCTTCAACCAGTGATGCCAAATTAGTGCTTTTGGTACTGTTCTTAGTGCTTTATTGATCATCTGCCAAAGTTGCCGTTATAAATAGTTAACGCCATGCACTTTAGGGTTAAACCGCAAATTTCTTGAAGGAATCCAAAAAGTGTTCGTTATTTTTACCGTAAATAGCTTTTAATACACATTGTTTGAGTCTCATATTTTTTTTAGTTTTAATTAAACTAAAAAAATCTAGACCAAAATTTCATCTCGTTGGGTTCGGGAACTTTTTTGAGGGCAACGAAAAAGTAAAACTACGATCCTTAATATATTTTTATGGCCTGTTTGGCTAGGGCATGTAAAATTTAATAATTGAAAAAAATTCGAAAAGTCATAACCCTATTGTTCAAGCTATCAAAAAAAGAATAATTTGTAACACCTGTGTGGCTGAATCTAATAAAATTATACCATAAACTTTCAGAATGAAGTTATAGAAAGAAATGTTTAAATAAATTAAAAAAAAAATAATATAAAAATAAATCAACCAAAAAAAAACTTAAAAGAAATGGAAAATTTTTCGAATCTAAACGTGATTTTTTCTGCTATAATGATTATGTTGGTTCTACAACACTATTTTATCGAAAATTTTTTGACTGCATGATTTAAAGAATATGAAAAGAAAATAAACCTTAAACAAAGAAACCAAATTCAGGTATAACATGTTATAATTAATGGGAATCGGTGTTTTTGTTTTACATTCAAATTCGTGTTTCGGTCTGTTTGGGTACAGATGGAGATGCTGTGGAAGACCTGGTATGATCATTATCACCGCCACCACTTTGAAATAATTGTTGGGAAACTTTTGCTAGTGAACGTCCACCAGATTGACTGCCACCGCCGCCACTACCGTTGCTTCTATTACGTTTCTGATATTTGTTCGTACTGGGATCTTCGTCTATATATATCATATCGACCGGTAGTTGAAGAGGGCTTTGCTTTTGTGACTGCTGTTGTGGCTGTTGCTGTGTCATTTGAGCATAATTATTGTAGTTAGGGCTTAGCAAATTGCTATTGTAAAGCGGAGAAAATCCTGTGCCATAGGGAATGTTAGCGGTGCGTGGACTACGTAAGCTGTTCAGGCTATGCATGGAGCGTCGCTCATTCAAATCTTCCAATGTCGAACGGAATGCACGAATTACGCGCAACTGCAACAAACAAAAATGTAAAACAACAAGCAAACAAAAAAAGAACAAAAAAAAAGATAATTATGTATTAATCAACAACAAATAAATGCAATAATAAATTATAATTATTTTTCATTCAAACGTAATATATTGAGATAAGCAAATTAACACAAAATAAGGATAAATAAAATAAAAGAATTATAAATTATTTTTGTTTTTAAATAAATAAAAAAAAAAATTATGCATAAGAAATTAAAAATAATAAATAAAATAAGAATAAATAAAATAATAAAGAATAATAATTATTTTTATATTAGAGAAGAACAATAGATTGGGCTTTTTTTTTAAACAAATAAATATGGTGGTAGTAAGAATAACACATTTAAAGATGCACACTTTTATGCTTAAAAAACACTTGAAAGCATTTGCATACTTTTAGGCATAACAACAGAAAAATATTGCATTAGAGTTTTTCAACCGAGTATAATCGAATCCAGAATACTTATGGCAGTCTCTTTTCCTTTTTGATTGGATAAAGCGTAAATGGCTGTACACGCAAAAAAAACACATTGGTAAATTTACCCAAGTTTTTGCGTAAAATGTTAACGACAATTTTTACCTAATACCCAATTCACACCTGAGGTGAAATCTCGTTCGAACGAGATTTCGATCATATGGTTGTGTACAAAATGATCCAGACCATATGATCGAAATCTCTTTCGAATGAGATTTCACCTCAGGTGTGAATAGACCTTTAATTAGCAACACACAAGTAAAAAAGTTAAATTCGGCCTTGCCGAATGTATTGATACCCTCCACAATGCAAAAATGAATATTGCAAAAAAAATTATTTAAAAAGAAAAAATTGCGCTTACACAAAAAAAAAAAATTATCAATAATGGTTACTGAAGAAGTAACTGTGATTTGTCGTAAATCTAAAAAAGTTTAAATAACTGAAGAAATAATTCAAATTTCTAAAACTTTTTTGTCAATATGTTTTCAAAAGAAAATGTTTTAACCAAAAAGAGGGTTCTTGTAAAAAATAGGTTATGACATTATTTCAAATAAAAGTTTGCCAAAGGCCTCAACAGTTTAATAAACATTATTTAAAAGAAATAAAAAAACAAAAGTCAGTTAAACGAATTTGTGTGATCAAATAAAATTGTAGATATCACACTAAAAAAACCGATATAAATGTACATTCTACTAAAATGACAATAAAATTCTGTTGACTTACTAGTTCTTAGTAGTTTTATTTTACTAACATTGGGTTTAATGTACCAGTAAATTTATTAGCTCAATTTTCTGAAGCCTTCATTTTTTTTTGTAAGGTTCACTGAGGAAAGGCGTTGAAAATGTTCGCCAAGTGGAACTTCGCCATAGAAAAATCGTATCTTACACCATAAACGACACCAAAACCACCATTAGAGTATCTGGAGAGATTATTAAACGCCATAATATTTTCAGATCAAAAATTCAATTGTGGCCAAAGTCTAGGACACTTTTCCACAGTGCAACAGTGACGCTATACACGATCCAAGTTCATTTTAAAATATTTAAAACTATCGTCACTAAAACCTCGATACGCACTGGCATGTGTTAACAAAATATTCGACAATATGTTTTACTAAAATATGCCGGTGTGAACGGGCCTTAACTTATACAAAATACAGATACATTACGCAGAGTTTGCAAGATCTCTTAATTTTTTTTTTTTTGCTGAGCATAAATTAGGTAAAAAACATTTAAAATTAACAAAATCACTAGGCATGCCAAATAATTAAAAAAAATGCATAAGAAGAAGGTGAAAAGACAAGAAAACATACTTACCTTTTATAACGTTGATCAAAGAAACTAAATAATAATTTATGTACAATATAATAAGAGAACACACATCATATCCTTTTAGATTGCATGCTTTGAAAAAGTTTGCACAAATTGAAACACCCCGTCTAAATAAACCATGACCATTATTCAGATTTATAATTACATTACAAATTTGTTTTTTTTTTTTTGGAACTTTCGGATCGGTGGTTAGCAATTAAAGGCTAGAGTTCCCGCTCATAATAGTAATGGTAATTGCTAATCTAGACGTGATGCAATAGAAAGACGATAGATAGCGAAGTAGAAATACAACACAGCAAAACCTTAATAAGTAAAAATGTACTCATTTAGTTAACGTCTGTATTATAACGTTTACAGATAGAAAGTAGTGGATAGAAATGGACATAAAACTTCATTTATATTGTAAAACTAAGTATTATGATCTGTCAAATAGATATGATGATTTTAGTAGTGATTGATAAATTAAAGAACCAAAATTTAAATCGAATTGTGGGATTTCTGTATTATTGTATATATTTAAAAAATATTTTTTATTTCAACACTACGGCTACACCCAACATATTTATGTAGAGATAAAGCAAGAACACACACACAAAAGAATAAAAACATACAAAAATGTGTTATTGTTTTGTGTGTGTTTGTTGCTGTATGTCTATATAATTATGTTAGGTGTAGCCGGAAGTTAAAGCCTTTATTTTGCCATGAAAAATAATATATAAAAAATAAAATCATTGTGCTCGATTCAACCACTTTTTAAAAATTTGATATCCTTTCGAATTTTAAGATTTTTCCTTGTAATTATTGAAGATATTAACTAGAACTTAAATTTTAAGAAGAAACAAATTTTAAATCTCAAAATTCAAAAGAATATAAAATTTTTAAAAATTTGGTGAATGGTGAAATAGTACTCCCGAATCGAGCACATTATTCTCTTCAAACTTAAAAATACAAGTCTTTTTGTTTGTGGTGCACCATGGTGGGCGTCAATAAGACTTTTGTTTTAAATTTATTTATTTACAATAAATACATTTTAATAAAAAGTTTTTCCAAAATTTTATATTTGTATTTTACAAATAAATTTCCACAATTTATATCTCTCATTTATTACAATAGTGACATAACTAAAAAAAACTGATTTTGAAGAAAACGTATTTAAAATTCTCAATAGAAAATGGTTTTCTATTGAAAAAGCTTGGTAAATTAAAAATGTTACATCGTTTGCTTATAATTGGTATGACCCATAGACCATTTACCATGTTTCGAGAAAAGAGAAAAAAAACTTGTCATTAACTTTATTAAAAATCAACTTTATTCAAAATCAACCTGAGTTTACCTCGTTACATTGACTTTAATTTGTTTGCTATAATTCACAAAGATGGGGCTTGATAACTTCTAATGTTTATAAACAATTAATTCCGGACGAAGCAATAGTACAAATCACAATGGACCTCAGAGTCTACGTGTGTTGACGTAAAACGTCAGCAGCCACTTACAACCTAATAGTACAAATGGTTTATGGATCACACTAATATCCAAAAACCCCAAAAAAAAAATTTGCTTGTTTTAAATTTTACATGTAAAATTTTCCTTCGAGTGTAACGTTCGCCTTCTGTAAACTGGCACTTAATATACATCCTCTCAACGTTTTAGAGGCGAGTCACAGTTGGGTCGACAGACCACAACCACAAATAGTTTTTGTCAGATTACAACCACAAAAGTTATTGAATATTTTATTTTTTTCTAACATCTACTTCTTTCATCAGATAATTAGCACCAAAAAAAATAAAGGTGTATAAAATTTTTTTAAAACGGCAATTGGCTAAAAAGTAAAAAGTTGTGACGACATTTTTATCATGACGACATTTTTTGTTTTAATCAAATTGCTTTTGTTTAAAAAATTTTATACACCTTTTTTTTTTGGTGCTAATTACACAGGGCAACACTTTTTTTTTGCCCGGGTTCTGATAGCTAATTTTGGGTAATTGGGGTACGCTGATTTCAAATCTGGCTATCGTTTTTTGGGTCAGTTCTAGCTTTTGAGATATAGCCCAAGGAATCTTTGAAAATAGGCTATTTTTGGCATGTTTGTGAGTCCATATTTACCAACACTTGTCTTACATCCAAAAAGTGAATGACAATTTTGAGTATGTTGGATATACTGATTCTAAAAATGCTCTTGCTTTTGTTGAGTCATCTTTAGTTTTGGAGATATCGCTAAAATAAAATTTTTAAATTTATGCCCTCTTTAATTTTGTCTGAATATGTATGCCCTTTTTAATAACTCGAAAACTGAAGCTGTCAGAGAAAAGCTAATACCAGTTTTGGAATCCTCGCATCCAATATAGTTAAGTTAGTGTTTAAAACTGAGGCTCTTAAGATGAAATGTTAAAATAATGGAAAAAATTGGATAACAGATTCGGAATCAGCACACTAAAATCCATACAAATCAGTTGTCAAAGGTCAGGCAAATTGAAAAAGTTCAACTTTTGTCAACCTGTGTTATCTGATGAAGGAAGCAGATGTTAGGAAGAAAAATAAAATATTCAATAACTTTTGTAGTTGTAATCTGACAAAAACAATTTGTGGTTGTGCTCTGTCAACCCAACTGTGACTCGCCTCTTATGCAACAAAACAAAAGCAAAATATTTTAACTTTTATGTGCTCAAAAATAGCGTATGCAACAAACCATTGCTTAGTCCAATGGTTCCCAACTTTTGATTCTCGCCCCACTTGGGGGCAATTTGAATGCTTCAGGGGGCAACGGGAAATTTTTAAGATTTTTTTTGTTAAATTAAAAAAAAAATTATTTTAGTTAAATTATTTAGTTAATTGTTAAAAACTTTTTCGCAAAACTTTGTTTAAACGATGATTTTAACAAAAAGTTTGGTTAACCACAAGTAAATTTTATATTTTAAAACAAATTCCAAAAATTTACAAATTTTTCTTGAGTGTAGGGGGGACATTGTAGTTTTTTAACCTAAAAGTGGGGCATGGCGCAAAAAAGGTTGGGAACCATTGGCTTAGTCAATGATAATATTTGGGATATGAAGCAAAGTTAGGTTTGGATATCTTCTAATTTATACGTTATATAAATAAATGGTTTACGGATTTCAAAAGAGGACTTATTAATCATATATAATTGAGTACTAACTCCATTTTTCCAAAAATGTTCTTTGGGTCACACCAATTTCCAAGCTACGATATGTTCCAAACTCTTCTCAAGATGGCAGTTTAAAAGATATTAATTCGAACTTTTTACACCATGCAAACGAATAATTCAGCACCATTAACATTCAAACTGCGTTTTTTAAGTTATTTCACTATTGCAGTAAATGAGCGATATGTACATTAGCCTGTTCTGAAAATGGCCTCTTCTTGGAATTTCCTTTGGTAATACCAAAAAAAAATTACGCGTATAACAGAGCTGATAATGCGAAAAAGTATAAAAAATCCCTACAACCGGTCTAACAATAAGTTCGCAATCGTAGTGTAAAAAAAAAATATTTTTTTGTTTTGAACGAAAATTTTTTTTTCTTGTTTTTGCAACAAAAATTTAATTAGTGGTTTAAGGCTAAGTTTTTGAAATATCGTTTTAACTTAGTTTAATCGGTAGTTTAATTAAATTAAAACCAACTGTAGTTGTATTAAATTTACCAAACATTCTGTTTTTCAGTTCAAGTTTAGCAAATGTCGACTAACACGGTATTGCCATTCCAAATATCGCATTTTTCAGTAAAAACAAATATTTATTTTTTTTTTGACAAGTGTTGTAGGGAGGCAAAGTCTGATTTATATATTTTTGATGATATATCCATTGTTTTTTTTTTTTGCTATTATCTTAAATATTATTTTTCGGGACAGGCTAATGTACATATTAAATTGAAGCGACATATTTTCATAAATATAGGAATCCCACAAACTTGATTTTTTTATTTTTTTTGTTAATTTAAAACAAAGTTTGATAAAAAAAAAACTCTGTGACAACAAATTTCTGGCCATGAATTTGTGTTCATCTGTGTTAAATGCCAAACGAAAGTATACCAAGAAAATACCTGAGAGGTTTTGGCGAAATAATTATTGTAATCTATCGAAGATTTCAGGTTTTTGATAAAAGTGTTAAAACTAAGTCTAATACCCAATTTGCACCTGAAGGCCTATTCACATCTGAGGTGAAATCTCGTTCGAACGAGATTTTGATCATTTTATAAGGTGCCCATACACTTGCAGTCTCGTTGTACAGCTTGCTGGATAGACCTGTGCATTTTGTTTTTGTAATGGTCGTACAACCAGCCCATACACGATCAAAATCACGTTTTCATCCAGCCAATTGTACAGCATGCAGTATCGTGTATGGCCCCCTATACACAACCATATGATCGAAATCTCATTCGAACGAGATTTCACCTCAGGTGTGAATTGGGTATGAGCTGAAATATCGTTCGAACGAGATTTTGATCTTATGATAGAGAATGATAGAGAACCATATGATCGAAATCTCGTTCGAACGAGATTTCACCACAGGTGTGAATATGCCTGAATAGTTTTTTTTAATATGTGTTAATATATCACCCTTATCTACTAAGTATTTTTCCAGTATTTGGGATAACAAATCCGGCACACGGTAAAAATTTAACTCACCAAGTGCTTTTGTGTAATTTAACCAAGTTTTTGTTTTAAAAATTTTTGCTAAATTACGCAAAGGCACTTGGTGAGTTCATTTTTTTCCAAAATTTAGTAAATAAGTGTAAGTTTTTTTTTGGGTGCAAATCTTATTCGCAATACAGGGAATCAATAGATAGGGGTGGTCAAGGGTAGTTAACATGTAAATTAACCTTTATAGCCAATTCACACCTGAGGTGAAATCTCGTTCGAATGAGATTTCGATCATATGGTTGTGTATAAAATGACACAGACCATATGATCGAAATCTCGTTCGAACGAGATTTCACCTCAGGTGTGAATAGACCTTTACTATCAAAACATGAGTTTATTGCATTTTATGGCTGTGATATAGATTTTAGAATCACATATCGTATGACTTAGTACGACAATCATAAATGGAGCTTTAGAAAATAGTACGTAAATGAATATGAGTGTATACTAAATAAAAATCATCAATACATCCATGACATTTATTGATTGCATCATATGAATTCAGCAGATAATGTAGTTCATAAAATACACAAGACAAGCTTCATAAAAGTTATAAAAGAAAAAAACAAAATGAGAATGAAAATGAAAAAAAAAATAAATAAAAATATGAAAAATTAAAAAATGTACATGAAAAAAAGTAGGCGTGTTATATGTATTCGGCTGTGCCATTTCTTATATGTGGTAAAAAAATAACCTCCAAAACTTTTATTAAATTCATTTATTAAACCAGAAGAACGAGGTTGTAACGAACTGGCATTGAAGATACGAGTATTTCAATCACCAATTTGAATATGTTGTTAAGGACAACAACAACACACAATTTCATGATTTGTTAGGCGGAAAAATTGATTTTCTAATTCTTTGGGTTCAAGTGGAGGTCTTTGAACTTCTTCTTACATAAAAATGTTTCATTTGCTAAAAAAACAACAAGTAGAAAAGTTAAATTCGACTTTGCAGAATCTATAAATACCCTCCACAATGCCCTTTTTAAGTGATAGTAAATTTTCTAACATGAAAAAAAAAAATTATACAATTTTAATTAAAAATGTTTTTTTAGAAATTTTTGTAAAAAAAAAAGGAAATTAGCACGTATTTTAGAGTTATTTGCAAAAACAATCGCATTTTTTAAAGTTGATGAGTTTGTGATGCCACAATTTGTTTCTAATAGAATTTTTTTGGTAAATTTAACCCTGAAAATAACAACTTTTTTCGAATGTGGCGTAACAATTTTTTGCATAACTCGAGAACCAGGCGAGACTCCACTCTACGGTTTGAACGTAAGTATAAAGAAAGGATAAAGGATTAACATATATTTTTTAAAAATACCCTTCTTTGAGATATTTTATCTTAAACCATGGATTTGCTAAATATGACTTTTGAGCACAAACAAAAAAAATCTTGCTAAATATTATTTTAGTGTGGACCCCATTACCTTTAAAATGAGATATCACTGAGATTCGTATCAGTAAGATTGATGGAGATATGGTCAAAAACATAGGACCACTTAAGTAAGATATTTATGATTTTTTTTTTCCTTTTCAAACCCTGCCTGGTATCTCCGGAACTATTTGTTCCACCAGCCCAAAAATTGGAGTTTTTCTTTTCCTACTTGAATAGAAAAGTTCTACTAATTTTTATCAAGTTCTAAAAGGGTGATACGGATCGGTCAGATTTATCCAATACAACAAGTATACCCATGTTTTGTGTGCTATTTTAAAGTTTGCTACCCAGAAGAGAATTTAGAGAAAATCATCGAATGAGAAATGAATAATTTTTACCAACTCTGTTTTTCGATAGGACAATAAAACTATACAACAAAAACGATACCAATACGTATTCCCTTAATATATTCTTAAAAATTTAATAAAGCCAGCGAAAAATATTTGGAATTTTGAGTGGGAAAGCTAATTTTTTGGTTTTAACAATTGAATTACAACGCATAGATTTCGTTGATTTAGTACTAATACACTTTCATTTTTGTGTGAATTTACTAATACATTTTTATATTTCTTAATGGGCACCACTGATGTATGTATATCAATATTATTATTATATTAACAAATTTTAATAAATATCAGAGTGTGCCATAGACACTCTCCCATTCGGAATTATCGATTGTTTCTTAAATCTAACAGAAAAATGTTTATTTCTAAGGACATTTTTACAAGAAAGTAACATCTAGTGGAGAATTCAAATTATTATGAAGTTTACAAATGATATAGAGAACAAATCGAACAAGGAATTACGCATTAGATGATTCTCTCCAATGTAAGAGAACTACCAATTTGAGATCGTTTTTCACTACCAATCTGAGATCGGGATAGAATCAAAAACTGCGTGAACAATTGTTATTACTCCTCCTTGGAGAGAGAACCCTTAAGGAGACCTTCCTTGTACGATCACAATGCTTCATTTTCCCATCCTAGCATATACCAAAATGGGACATGTGCAACTTACTGTTCTCTTCGTTTTCGGTACTTTTTCGAAATGAACAAAGAAACCAGTGCCAGACTTATTCGGAAGCATATTCAGGGTGCGCCATGTTTTATGTATGTGAATATTTAAAAACTTGCAAAAAATCCACCGATTTCCACATACAATATATTATCATTTAATTTTGTTCAAAACTACTTTTTTGACTACTCTTTGAACAAAACATCTATTAGCCACGGACAAATGTTTTTTTTTTCTATTACCTTTTTGAGCAAATCTGGTGGTAAATGGATGATTTCGTGAGAAATGTCAGGGGTGAAATCTACAGATGAATGTCTCCCTTTTTTTTGACATCGCACTTCTAGGCAATTTTGACTTGCCACCAAGATCTCCATATTTAACCCCTCCGGACTTACTTTTTCAGGGATTAATTGAGAAGAAAAATTTACGCCAATAATTCTTAGACCGTCAATGGTCTTAGAATTGTTTAAAACAATAAATTTGAGATGCTCGGAAAGCATTGGAAATGCATCAAAAAAGAGGATAATTTTTTCCGCGGTCAATAGAGGAGTCTATTTAATGTATATTTTATTTAAAAAATAATAAAAAAAATTGTTTTGAATATATTTATATTGAAAATATAAAACATATTTTATATGAAAATCGGATGATTTTTTTGTAAGTTATTAAATATTCACATATCGACATAAAATATGGCGCACCCTTTATATTATACCGCCAACTCATGATAAATGATATACATATGATTATTTAAATAATATTTGAATAAAATTCGTAATGAAACATCCGGAATTAAATCAACTAAAACCAGAAGATATGCTGTATTTACCAATGAAGTAAATGCAATTCAGGGGAATTGGGTAGGAGTTGTTAAAAAAAAAATGCCAAACAACTATTGCGATATGGCAATAAATATGTACCAATTTGAGCAGTCCGCTACAGTTGAAGAAGGGGAGTTACGGAAATAAACAGATGGACCTATCCGTCGGTTTATACGATTCCCAAAAGCATTGTAGATAATGATGAAAATGTAACCAATTATTTTTCTAAATTTAATGAATATTAGTATTATTTATGTTTTTAATTTAAAGGAATTACAAGCACAATGATAACTCTTTCTAACTACTGAATGTATTTACTATGAACTCCACACGAATTTGTTTTCGTCCAAATTTACAAAGTCACAGAAAACAATTTCATTACTTATATAAATGTTTGCCCTCAATAGCGGTCCTCACCCTTGATAGAAAACAAAAAAAGAATCGGAGAAATGAAGGAAATAAGAAAATGTTTGACAGACACAACAACAAAATACATGGTGGCTCGTTTGCTCATTTTCTTGGTTTCTGATTTTCTAAATAGACAATTTTTTCTACTTGATGCTTGAGTAGGTTGAAGTGTAGTAAAAAATAAAGGGCCCATCAGACGGCAGACAAATCTTACAATTTTTTTAACGACCAAAAATGGGTTTGAATTACATTAGCTAACATGTCAGCCAATTTGTCTTTTAAGCGCTCATTTTTTTTTTTTTGTGGAAATATTTTCGAACACACATTTAAACAATGTTAATAATAAGGCGATTGGATGGAATGAAATTACATTCAACAATAAGTTGTACAACTTGTAAGCCGAGTCAACGGTTGGTTGACAAGTTGTACAACCTGCCATTACACGAGAAATTTGCATTTGTTCGTTAGATAAATTGTAAGATTTGTCTGCCGTCTTATGGGCGCTTAAAAGTCCTTGACCAAAAAAACAGCTGATTAGAGCGGTATTTAATTATTATGTGATTTTTTCAGACTTTTTATAAGAAATTTAAAATGAAACTTCAACGATTAATTATTTATTTATTGAATTTTTAACATGTAAGTACAAATCATATACTAAATTAACGTAACAGAGACGGGTGACAATGACCATTGTCTCGTTGTAGCGAAACACACCACGGCCTTTGGTGGGAATCGACTCATAGGCTAGCACGCTATTATTTCGGCGTTTTAATTATATTTAATGATTTGAGGTTGTAAGATGTTTGTGTGAGAAAACTTGTTCAAGAAGGTGGTTACTCTTGAGTGGAATAATTGGTAGACAATTTTTTTGTAGGAAATTTCCTTAAAAGTTTTCTATAAAGAGTGATTACCGTTAATGTAATTACTTTTCTTGCAAATGTGATTACATTTTGGAAAAACGCTTTATAATAATAATGAACAACATAATTAGAATTATCGTCACCTGAATTACAAATATAAGTTACTTGCGCAAAAAAAAAACGGAATAATGATTGAGTGTATTTGGTCAAACTACATGTATCCATAAAAAAATACACTAATAAACTAAAGAATGGGAAAATTGACTTAATTGGAGAAAAATCGGTGCAGAAGATTCTACAGAAATATTTGTCAAAAAAATAAGAAAAACAAAAAAATTTAAAGTTTTTCTAATTTTAACAAGAAATTTTATATAATAAAAAGGTTCATACAAATTCAATTGTTCTTTTGGGTCCTCTATGTGTAGTTAAAAATTTACTTTTTTGATCCCCTTCGCCCAAGGGTATACAGCAATGATGGACATTTTTGTAATTCCTATTGCCGCGGGAATAGGCTAAAAAATGCTGCTTGTGCGCAGTCGACTCACGTACACTATAAAATTCTGTTGCTTTAGCAAATTTGTTGATTTTTCTCTTGCTACTACACACACAAGCATAAATGCTATAGTATGTGTGTGCGCACCACTGGTATACAGACAGACGAAGGGACGTTCAAACAATGTCTAAGTCTGGATTTTACAGTCAGTACTTAAGTTTGAGTAGACACTACACTCAGATAAAAAATAACTTAAACAAGTAAAAAAGTTAAATTCGGCCTTGCCGAATGTAGTGATACCCTCCACAATTTCAAAAAGATTATTGCAAAAAACTTTATTTAAAAGGAAATTACTTTTGAAAAAAAAAAAATTCTGCGAAAAAAAATTTTGGTAAAAAAAAATCCGCGATTTTTTTTTTTTTTGTCAAAACATATGTTCGTACTTGTTTAAATACCATTTGGTGTTCAATTGTGTTCACATATGTCAACCAGAAGCCGAATTTAAAGATTTTGTATTTTTAGGTTATGTTGAATGTACTGAAATTTTTGAGGTGTGCTTACATTTTCGTTCATAACTTTTGAACAGTTAAACCGATATCGCTCAAATGCAATACCAAACTTCTCGGGAGTACTTCCAATAAATATGTTAAGTTTCAGTCACCTCTGTGCAATATTTTGTCCGTGACAGCATTTTCCACAGACAGACAGACAGACAGACAGACAGACAGACAGACAGACAGACAGACAGACAGACAGACAGACAGACAGACAGACAGACAGACAGACAGACAGACAGACAGACAGACAGACAGACAGACAGACAGACAGACAGACAGACAGACAGACAGACAGACAGACAGACAGACAGACAGACAGACAGACAGACAGACAGACAGACAGACAGACAGACAGACAGACAGACAGACAGACAGACAGACAGACAGACAGACAGACAGACAGACAGACAGACAGACAGACAGACAGACAGACAGACAGACAGACAGACAGACAGACAGACAGACAGACAGACAGACAGACAGACAGACAGACAGACAGACAGACAGACAGACAGACAGACAGACAGACAGACAGACAGACAGACAGACAGACAGACAGACAGACAGACAGACAGACAGACAGACAGACAGACAGACAGACAGACAGACAGACAGACAGACAGACAGACAGACAGACAGACAGACAGACAGACAGACAGACAGACAGACAGACAGACAGACAGACAGACAGACAGACAGACAGACAGACAGACAGACAGACAGACAGACAGACAGACAGACAGACAGACAGACAGACAGACAGACAGACAGACAGACAGACAGACAGACAGACAGACAGACAGACAGACAGACAGACAGACAGACAGACAGACAGACAGACAGACAGACAGACAGACAGACAGACAGACAGACAGACAGACAGACAGACAGACAGACAGACAGACAGACAGACAGACAGACAGACAGACAGACAGACAGACAGACAGACAGACAGACAGACAGACAGACAGACAGACAGACAGACAGACAGACAGACAGACAGACAGACAGACAGACAGACAGACAGACAGACAGACAGACAGACAGACAGACAGACAGACAGACAGACAGACAGACAGACAGACAGACAGACAGACAGACAGACAGACAGACAGACAGACAGACAGACAGACAGACAGACAGACAGACAGACAGACAGACAGACAGACAGACAGACAGACAGACAGACAGACAGACAGACAGACAGACAGACAGACAGACAGACAGACAGACAGACAGACAGACAGACAGACAGACAGACAGACAGACAGACAGACAGACAGACAGACAGACAGACAGACAGACAGACAGACAGACAGACAGACAGACAGACAGACAGACAGACAGACAGACAGACAGACAGACAGACAGACAGACAGACAGACAGACAGACAGACAGACAGACAGACAGACAGACAGACAGACAGACAGACAGACAGACAGACAGACAGACAGACAGACAGACAGACAGACAGACAGACAGACAGACAGACAGACAGACAGACAGACAGACAGACAGACAGACAGACAGACAGACAGACAGACAGACAGACAGACAGACAGACAGACAGACAGACAGACAGACAGACAGACAGACAGACAGACAGACAGACAGACAGACAGACAGACAGACAGACAGACAGACAGACAGACAGACAGACAGACAGACAGACAGACAGACAGACAGACAGACAGACAGACAGACAGACAGACAGACAGACAGACAGACAGACGGACATCGCTAGAATGTCTTAAAATCGATCGGGCATCATGAATATATATACTTTATGGGGTCCCAGACCGATATTTCGATGAGTTACAAACGGAATGACAAACTTATATATGTATACCCTCTATCACTAAGTGGAGGGTATAAAAATGTTAAACTTAACCAAATTCAAGGCAAATTGATAATGATGCCTTGATTTCGTTCCTTTAAGTTCATATTTTTATTACGAAGAGAAAAAACAAAAAAAAAAAAGAAGCTCACTCAGGAAGTACTGACTACCAATTACTTACGTGATACTTCTTTCGGAAAGGAGATAGAAAGGGGATAATGGTTCAACGTGCTAACCACTAAGCCACAGCACCCAACAATCATAGTTTTTGATCAAAAGTTTTTTGTCCGTTTCACTCTACCTTTCTTAGTTTTTGAGATACGATAATTAAGGGGACCAATAGGATCTTGAGAATTTCAAAAACGGAATAACTTTAAAACTATTACTGTGAGAGCTTTTCGGTAGTGTTGCACGTGTTAAGACCTACAAAAATGTCTTTAGACTTTTTGTTTACCAACTTTTTTAATTCAAAGCTAGGACCCATCGGGGTCCACACATTTGAAGAGGACCGGCGGTACTATAGGAATTCTAAAGGTGCGTTTACACGAGAGATTAAACTGCTAGAGCTTGGACAACATACACCTCTGTGAATCTAGGTTATTCAATTATTTTTAATTTGTTTAATAAAAAAACTATAACGAAAACAATTTTTTTACCATTTAAGGTGCATAAGTTGTTCGTGTTCACGTGAAAAAATCTGTCAAACTCCATATAAAAAAATATTTTTGGCAACGCCAAAGATTTGTCTCTCGTGAGAACGCACCCTAAGAACCAAAAATGTCCAACATTTTGCTCTATCTAGATTAGTTTTCGCCATTTTAAGTTTATTTAACAAAAAAAAAATTCCCCAAGTTATGAAAAATCTGGACAAAGTCTACAATAATTATTTAAAAATTACAAAAAAAAAAAGTTATAGAGTCCCTTTTTACAAACGCATTGATTTGGGTGCTGTTATGAACTTTTTTTTCAAACAATTATCATTTTTAAGCATAGTACTCTGTTCGGTTTCACGGGAAAAAATCTGTACATATAAAAAAATAAATTTTGGCAACGCGAGGAATTATAGGGAAATTGTTAAAAACGTTTTCACGCATTTTTATAATATACTGTATACAGACAGGCGTGATTTTCCATTGAACAAAATCACATAGTGATTTACAAAATCATCTCAAATTGTACTAGCATAAAGAAAAACCACAGAATCATATCAACGTACCATGGTAAGTTTTTGAAGTGTGAACGTGGGGATAAAGGACAATTTAAATTGCCGTGAAAAACTGACATTTTAGTTTTGTTGTGATCCTTTCTTTCTTTTAATTGCCAAAGCTTCTTGATATTTAAATGTTTTATTGCGATTTGAGGTGTTTAAAGTTTAAGTGAAATTTTCACTGTAAAAAACAGAGTACTAGGCTTAACAATGAAATTTTATGAAAAAAATCATTTATTCCTTGTTAATATTTACAAGCTTTTGATATTAAAAACGTTATAATGTTTGTTTGCATTTAAGATGACGATATCCAAAAGTTTTGCTAAAACCATGTTTATATTATCTCCTATCATTACAATGAAATACAAATATATATATGCATAATATTTATGTAGGCGCATAATTCAAACTGTACAATTAATTTAATATGATTTAAATTTTCGGATTTTTCAAAGATTCAATTCCATTCGAAAGTAAAGTTAAATGTTTACACGTAAAACGCAGAAGGAATATTTTTGTTTGTTTAAGGAATGAAATCACTTTCAAAAATCAAACTTGGAAACCACTTCCGAACGGGATTGACTCTGTAACAGGCTCCCACCAAAAATATTAATAAGAGGTTACCTTCCAATTTCAATGTTTCTCACTTAAACATGGCGATGTTACTGGAGTTAACCACTTTTTTGATTTTGTGGTGTAGTGTAAAGGGCAGTGTACATGTTAACTACCCTTGACCACTCTTAGCAACTATTTCCCAGGATTGGAGATACGATTTGCTGGGTTTAATAATTTTGTATGAAAAATTATTTAAAAATTACAATTGCTATCCCCAATGCTGGGAAATATTCGATATGGGTACTCAACGTGTGAATCAAGCTTAATACTTTTAGTAATTAGTAGTATTCATACTTCCTAGGGTGGGTCGTTTTTAAAATTTTTTCTCTGATCGGAAATGTTTACCCGGGAAAAGTGGCCAACCCATACTAGAAACATTCCATACCGAAATATTTTTGAAATCAGTCAATATCTTCTGTTCGTTCTTTGAGGTTTAAGTTTAGGCCATAAAAAAAATGTTCACACAATGAAAAATTTTTTTCGATTTTTTTTATATTTTATTATCGTCTTGATTGGCTACTGTGGTTGGAAGGTATAAAAATTCGGATTTTTTTTTTCATTGTGTGAATCTTTTTTTAGGCCAAACTTAATCCTCAAAGAACGAACAGAAGATATTGACCGATTCCAAAAAGATTTTGCAGGTATGTTTCTGGTATGTGTGACCATTTTCCCAGATAGCCGTTGCCGATCAGCGAAAAAAGTGTAAAAATGGCCCATCCATATACTCATTGCTTGGGTGGTAACCACTTACTCATATTTTTGGTTTTTGGCTAGGCCCTATAAATACAGGCTATAAAAAGAGTGTACATACAATTACTATTTTATATGTGAACGGAATTGGTATATACAATACATTATGTGAGATTATTTGAGAGGCGAGCGAGCAAGATGAATTATAGGCCGTCTTAATGTTTTTCTAAATTAATAAAAAGTTGGATAACTTGCACAGTGCAACAAATCATAGTCAAATGCTTTCAAATGCGAAATATAAGTAAACTGTCAGACCGGTTTTTTTGATAAGTTATGCCAATGTTACACTCGCTTGTTTTTAAGCTTTTTAAGACGGTATTTACATACAGCGTTTTTCCCTTGCATGTCTGCTACAGCATTCGAGTTTGTGGGCAAAAAAAAAAAACAGAATAAGAAAAGAAACGAAGAAATTTCAAAAGAAAATTGAAAAAACTCAAGAAAAAAGTCTGTGTGTAAAGTCCCTCTAAGTGGGAATTTACACACAGACTTTTTTCCTTGATTTTTTTTTTTCAATTCCCATTTGACGGTATTTATACACAGCTTTTTTTTGCTTGCAATAAAGTCTCGCAACTTTTTTTTGTAGGCAAACGGGGGTGAAAAGAAAACGGGGTTGAAAAAAAATCACGAATTCTGTTTTCCTTCTTCTATGCTTCTCACCCCCGTTTGCCTAGACCGAATTTACATTGGGCAATTTTAATTGCGGCAATTCTGATTTTTTAGTGTATCAGAGAGAGAGGTAAGATTCTTCCCTCTCTCTCCGATACACTATAAAATCAGAATTGCGGCAATTAAAATTGCCCTGTCTGAATTTGGACTTTCAAAAAAAAGTTGCAAGACTTTATTGCAAGCAAAAAAAGGCTGTGTATAAATACCCTCTTTGAAATTTCTTCGTTCTCTTCTCTTATTCTACTTCTACCACAAACTCGAATGCAGTAGCAGACATGCAATTTCCACAAAGACGGTATTTACACACAGCGTTTTTTCATGCACGCCTTTTTTATCTGAGTTTTTTTTGAAGGCAATCGGGGGTGAGAAGCATAGAAGAAGGAAAACAGAATTCGTGATTTTTTTTCTACCCCGTTTTCTTTTCACCCCCGTTTGCCTACAAAAAAAAAGTTGCAAGACTTTATTGCAAGCAAAAAAAGGCTGTGTATAAATACCCTCAAAGTGGGAATTTACCACTAGGTGGGACTTTACACACAGACTTTTTTCCTTGCATGTCTGCTACTGCATTCGAGTTTGTGGGCAAAAGAGGTAGAATAAGAGAAGAGAACGAAGAAATTTCAAAAGGGAATTGAAAAAACTCAAGGAAAAAAGTCTGTGTGTAAAGTCCCACTAAAGGGTACTTTCCACTATCACACTTTTCCATTATACACATCAAAATTTACCAACTTCCTAAAGATTTTTGGATTCTTTTTTGATTGAAACCTATTCGTATCTAATAAGTGAACAATTTCTATTATGGGTTTCTATGTGAATTACAATAAATTACAAAAAAAAAACAAGTATCATATACCCATTAAAAAGATGAATGGACTACAAAGTTACTATTTTTTTTTTTATCAAAGATGTATAAAATAAGTCCAAAAATGTATAAAAATTTAGGACGAAGGATTTACCCCATTAGATAGGTATTTAAAAAACATTTCGTTTGAGATCTTTAACCGGTGGATGCTGGGTGGCAACGGGTACCAGTTGGTACACGGCCGCCAAATATGCAACACTGAATTGTGTATTCCTGTACGTGTGAGCTTTTTCATATGTATTTGCGTTTTTTGTTAATGTTTTGTATGAAACGTCAAAAGCACGCGCATATGCTGTCACTAAAATATAACTATGTCAGAAGCAACTCTGTTTCACCCCTATGCTTTTCACACAGTTACAGAACATGGGGGCTAATCACGTAATACGGCGTTCACACTTGCTGTTTTGAAGTGTTTAAGAGTGAGATGTTTAAAAAAGTCTTTGTTCTGTATCTATTACGTTTTTATTCTGTTACTGGTGTTTTGTTAAACAACTTGTTTAAAGTCGCTAGTGTGAACTCCGTATAAAACGAAAACGATAGACGATGCATAAACGACATCAAAATACATATCGTTTTGAAGGGAAAATTGAAAGTTTTTCTTTATTAAATTATTAAATTAAATTATTATATAATTATAACCCAGAAACATTAAAAAATTTAAAAACATTTTGATAAGTTTAGGAGCAACAAGGCTCCAAAAACCGACGATAGTTAACTATCGTTTTACGTGATCACAGTCCAGGTCTCTGTGGGATTCATACTGACACGTTTTCGTTGTGCCGATACAAAACATGTTACTAGGGATTCGTCAGCTGCGGACGCTTTGTGGGTCAACCTAAAGCCATGTTCACACTACAAGAACTTACCATGGTAAGTTGATATGATTTTGCAATTTTTCTTTATGCTAGTACAATCTAAGATGATTTTGTAAATCACTATGTGATTTTGTTCAAAGGAGACCTCAAAGTCTACGTGTGTTGACGTAAAACGTCAGCAGCCACTTACAACCTAACTTTGCCATTCCATTTGTAACGCATGAAAATATTGGTCTAGGACCCCTACATTTCTGGTACATTTCTGAGTTTTTACAGAGCTGCATTTATAATTAATAGGGATGAGATTTTCATGCACTAAAAAATCGAAAATATGCGCTTAAAATATGCGCTAAAAAACTCAAAATATGCACTAAAAAACCAAAAAATATGCACTAAAAAAATAAAATGCGCACAAAAAAAATCTTGTTTTCATAGGAAAATCTTCTTAAAAAGCAAAAAGTAATGCCGGGTTTAAATAGTAACATTTAAAACTTTAAATAAGCAAGATTTTTTAGAACTTAAGACAATTTATAAAAAAAAATTTAAAGAAAAAAAAATAATTTTTCTTATTTCCAAAATAAATTCTTAAAATTTAAAATAGTTTTTAAACAAATAAATTTCAATTTGTGTTTTTGCTAATTTATGCCAAAATATGCAAAAATATGCACTCAAAAGTTGGAAATATGCACAAAATATGCATTTAAAACCAAAATATGCAAAAATATGCATTTTCACCAAAATATGCAAAAATATGCAAAAACAAATCGATGCCATTTTAACGCAAATTTCTTGATTCGGAAAGATAATTGGTCGATATCGTTTTTAGACTATCGACAAAAAACATGCATTTGCATGGAAATCTCATCCCTAATAATTAAAATAAAATTATTCCAAAAAGTACGAGCCTAATATGATAAAATAAAAAAATAACAATCGGGAGGCGCCCCAGTGGGCTAGTCGGTAGCGTGCTAGCCTATGAGTCTGGGGGGTCATGGGTTCGATTCCCACCAGAGGCCTTGCTCTTTCACTACAACAAGACGAGGGTCATTGTTACTAGTTCTCGGTTAGGTAAAATTAGTATATGATTTGTAATTATATGGTAATTCTTAATAAAATAACAAAAAAAAAAAAAAAATAACAATCGGAGTCATTATCGCAAACCGTGTTGGCCGTTTATTTTTTCGTCGCATAGTCTGGTATTACTACCGTTTAGTTTTTTTGTTGCACTGTGTTATCAAGTATTTGTTTTTCTCATCAGGAATAGGATTAGGTTCGTAGACGAGGTGTCTGTGTTTTTAAAAATGTTGGTAGTGCTAGGTTGTTGTTGTTTTAGACTACAAGTAGCGCCAGGTTTAAATCTTCGTCGTAGTTAAAGTTAAAAAATTAAAAAAAAACTTTTGAAATATATTTGTATCAAAATCAAATTTTTTGAAAACTTTTTTTTACAATAGCCCTGTTTTCGCAAAACCGTATATACGCTTACCCATACGATAAAAAACGAAGCCAAGTTGCCTTAATAAATTTTGACACACAAAAACAGTGATACCAAGTACATTTTGTTAAACGTGGATGCGTTTTCGGTTAAACGATTAATGTTAACATATATACGGTTATGCGTAAACAGGGCTAATGTTGATTTTTGGTAAACAACCACAATTAAATTGAGTATAATTTTAATTTTAGCCAATTTAACATTAATTCTGTAATGTTTAAAATCTGACACCACTGTTTGTAGTAGTAGCATACGTTAGAAATAAAAATATGTTGGTTTGTAAAAACGTGCCGTTTATAATTAAAAAAAAAAATAAAATAAAATTATTTTTAGTACGTACGTTTTGGACCAGATCTGTTAAACGGTTTAGAGAATTTAAATATGTTCATCGTTTGTTCAGACATGGTTGGTTGGTTGACTGATTTAGTAGTGACAAGGTCACTTGGTGAAAAATAGCAGTTGAAGTAGGAAAAAGTAGTAGTAGTAGTAGTGGAAAATAGTAGTATTAGTTGTATATAGTTGATAATGGTCCCAAAAATTATACTGTTCATGTTTGGCGCTCGCTTCTATGTTTGCTTGTTTTTATTATTATTCTTATTAGGTTTTATTATTAATTTTTACCATACACACATTTTACAAATATTTTATATTTATAATATTCTGTATAAAGTTTTCATAAAAGATGTATGTAAATATTTGTTTTTATTTTGTATAATAAAAAAAATGCTATTATTTTTTTTTAAAATTGTTTCTAGGACAACAAGTAAGTAAATGTTTATGAGCTATACAAACCTGTCATATCTGACAGATTTTCTGTTTTTTTGATTTTGATTTTTTTAAAATAACAGTTAATATGCCTGCGCGTTGCAATGTCCGAAATATCGACATAAAATATGGCAGCATTGTTAATTTTTTTTTTTATTAAGCTGAGCCAAGTTTGAGGAATTCCGCTCTCTTGTTGAGTTTGTTTGTTCGTTTCCGTTGATTTTCAAAATTTACACAATACAAATTTGAAGGACTATAAATTTCAATAGTATTTATTTTTTTTTTGTATATGAAGTATAATCTCTTTATTTCTATTATTAATTATTGTATAATTATTTAATTAATTTAATCATTCTCATTTATATGTTTTCTGTTGTTTTTTAAAAACCCAAATCAAGTTAAATCATATGTATTTATTTGTTTTGTTGTATCTAATTATTGCTGTCATTATTTGCTTCCTGTTTTTTTTTTCTTTTTTTTTAAACATAAAGTTTTTTACTTAATACTTTGCATTTTTTTGTTTATCATTTCTACAATGCTTTAGGTCTCTTTTTTGTTCTTTGTATTTTTTTATCAAAATTAATTAACAATTTAAACTTCAGTCTCTCGTATTGATTCCGCAGGCTTAAAGAAATGTTTAAAAAAAAGTAATAACAAAAATATTCAATAAATTTATGAATATCTCTTTTTAAATAATATATATATTTTATATATTTTAACGAAAAAAAAAGAAAAATACAAAATTAAGAATGAAGCAAATACAAAAAAAAAAATAATAAAAATTAAAAAAAAAAAAAATAATAAAATTGCTATGAAAATATAAAAATTATGCTTGATTGTTCGGTTATGGAAATATAATGAAATAGGTGGAGGAGGGGGTTAAGGGGAAGTACTCATTAGTACTAACCAAATAAAGAAATTATATCAATCGGTCAATAATAAGTTCTCTTAGTTGTAAGATGCCCTTTTGCAATATACATTCTTTTATTATGGTACAATATTATTGCCGTTTTCCTACGTGGTGAAATATAACTGTACAACTTTTCGTGTAGACATAAAATAAATGAGATACAAATTGCACAATGAACCATATATTTCAGTTTCATTTTAAAAAATTTCCAATATATTGCGCAACCCTAAACTTTAAAGCTTTATTATTGCGCAGTATCGTTGTACTTGCTAGTTGTACTTGCTAGATGGGCGTGTGCAAGTTGTACTTGCTAGATGGGCGTGTGCATTTTCTTTTTGTAATGGTCGTCCATCAAGCCTATTCGCGATCAAAATCGCGTTTTCATTCAACAAATTGGACAGCATGCAGTATCGTGTATGGCCCCCTTTACTAGCTCTTTTTGTATTTTATTTTTATATAATTTATAGAACAGCAAATGAAGAAATGAGAAAGAAACACAAAATTAAAATATTGATGGTACTACCATATTCACATTGGCATGTTTAAATTAAAACAAGTGTTTTCCCATACATTCAAAACAAAACATCACAATATATTTTTAACATCTCAGAAACACGTAATAACAGCCCTGTGTTAAGTTGTCATCAAAAAAAAACAGCCGCTGCTAAATGCGAACACTTTAATTTTGCGAACACTTTTCATTTTGAACACAAAAGTTAAGCGGCCATCAGACGGCAGACAAATCTTACAATTTATCTAACGAACAAATGCAAATTTCTTGTGTAATGGCATGTTGTACAACTTGTCAACCAACCGTTGAAAATATCAAATTTTTTTGATATTTTCGCTGGTCGGCTAACAAGTTGTACAACTTGTTGTTGAGTGTAATTTCATTCCATCCAACCGCCTTATTAATAATATGTGTTCGAATGTTTGTTCGCAAATATTTTTATAAAAAAAATGAGCGGTTGGAAGACAAATTTGTTGACATGTTAGCTAATGTAATTTAAACCAAGTTTTTGGTCGTTAAACAAATTGTAAGAATTATCTGCCGTCTGATGGGCCCTTAAAACGATGTCTTAAGGTACCTACAGACGACGCAATATTATGTACAATATGCAATTATATTGATGGTGTGTGGGTAATATTGACGATTATACAATGGTCAATCTTACCCACACACCATCAATATAATTGAATATTGTACATAATATTGCGTCGTCTGTTGGTACCTTTATTAAGCATTGTATGTGAATATGGTATTACTTTCATTTAAGTAAATAAAAATTCGATAGATAAATACGAAAAATAGCTAAGAAACAAACAAAAAAAAAGTCGCTTCATTCAAATGTAAACAGAAAAATTTGCAACACTTCAACATCATCATTGAGTAAATGTCAAAAAATATGTTAAATTTTTACCTAATCATTTGATAATTTTACCTAATCGTTTGATAATAAAATTTGCCGTTTACTGTTTTTTTAGTATGCGTTTACTCTTTGTACTTGTTCAGATTTACCATGGTATTATATTTGTACTGTTCACATAAATTTCATCAATACAAAAATAAAGCTACACACAAAAAAATATTTTACCAATAACTTGGGAGGATATGCGTTTTTAAAGTTTTTTACATTAATTATGAAAAATTTTTTAACATTTTACCATGTTTTTGCATAATTTAGGTTAAGGTTTGTAAAATTACACAAGGTTAAATACTCTTATAAACATTTTCTAAACTTTTATCAGAAACAAGCAAAAACTGCTATATGCTATTTTTTGCAGAATATATGCAAAAAACTTTAAAAACGCATATGCTTCCAAGTACTTGGTAAAAAAAATTTTGTGTGTAGTGTCATATGGGCGTTAGGTTTTTTAAATATTGTCGAGCAATTATTTTTTTTAATTTTTAAAATTAAAAAAAAATTTAGAAACATATACAAATAAAACAATTATTAAAGTTGGTTTTAAATGCAACAAGTGAGAGTTTTTAATTCGGCTGTTCTGAGTCTTTTATACCCTCTTAAATGTAAAAAAAAATGAAAAAAATAGTCATGGACGTGAGGAGCTTTGGAGCACGTGGTAAACGTTGACGAATTCTCAAATTTATCAAATAACTAAGAACTATCAAAATTTCCCATGGACCTGCCCATATGTGTAATAGGGAATAAGCAGTACGACGACAAAGTTTTTATGAAATGCTTCATAAAGACAACCACGATCTCCCAGATTGGTACACTCCAATTTTTTTCGTTTTTTAAGGTCTTTACACTTTTCACGACCAAAGAAGACAACTTCAAATATAGCGCATTAAACCTCGAAACGAATGTAAGGTCACAGACTATATACAGACTCGACAATAGTTTTATAGGAAAAAATGGGGAAAAACTAAGCGATTTTAGGAGAAAACACAGCGGTTTTTAGTCCGTTTTACGCTAACATGGCAACACTTTCTACGATTTCTTATGGCGCGTTATATCAGTTTTCTCTTTCTAACCTAATTCGTAGAATAATTTGAAAATATTAACCATATGGTTAAAGAATACTTCTTTGACACCTGTCACTTATGTCGAGTCTGTATTAGTCTGTGCCGTAAGTATCGACATATTTGGTACCAAATGAAAGTGTTTTTAAGACCTATCTACATTTATGGACCCTTTTATTAAATAAAAATAATCTTATTAGTGTTTTTTCTGTAAGCACAGATTGAGCTCGGGCTCTAATTTTATTTATTATTAGGGTTCAAGTTAAAAAATGCAGAAGAAAAATTGAATTTCTAAAAATTATAGGCATTTCTTGTATTTCCATACCGGTTTCGACTTTATTTATAAACAGTTAGATCGAACTTGAAAATACCTTTTATTCCAAAACAATAGTGTATAGTATGTGGTTTCTGTTTCATACTTTACATAAAGTCATTTAAGAAAAAAATTCAGAAAAGTGCAAAATTTTTCAGAACAGAAAACGCAAAAGTGCATTTCAAAAATGCTTGATATAGCATTTTATAGGCAATAAATATGCCTTTGTTTGGTATGTCTTAACTAAATTTTCCTAACAATAAACAACAAAAAAGCGCAAAATGTTAAACGTTTTTTCGGTTTTTTTTAGCTGCCAAGTTATTTGCGGAAAAGCGTGCGTTCTTTAAAAATTAATGAAATAATAGTTTTATAAAAAAAGAATCGGCAATGAAAATCGGTCCAAAAATTGAGGCGTGACATTCTTCGGTACATAAATAAATGTACACATGGTTTGTTTTTTAGCGAAATCAAGAAGCAAATTTACATTACAAATACAAACGTAAAGATAGCATTAAAAAAAACAGCTTATTATGAACTTTTTCTTTAGGAAAAATTTAAAGATTCTTGAGGAAAATGTTCATATTTATTTATTAGGCACTTAACATTTACAACGCACCTGACATGAAGCGTTAGTAGCCAATTTAAATATATGGGCGTTTTAGTTAAAATAAAAAAATCTCAGAACAGGAATATTTTTTAATAAACATTATCAGATTCAGCTGCTTTTTTTTGAAATAATTAAATTGTTTCTGCATATCCTTTTTTTGTCCTTTTCTTCTTTCTTTCTTTTTTTGTCTGTCAGTCTGTATATTAACATCAATCAGTTTTTTGTCTAAGAAATTTGTCGTTAATATGCATTAGCTGTAGGCAAAACTGGTTAAATCCAGTCAACATTTGAATACAAAAATAAAAGAAAGCACTTTGAATTTTAGGAATAAATATAGCAAATTTTATTTGATATTTCTTTTTGGAATTGGTAAACAGAATTGCTTGCTGTGTTTTTCAAAAATTGGATTTATTTTCAGATTATAAGTTTTGTTTAAAATAAATATTTAAACATTTCAAAACAAATTTGGAATATTTTTTCCGTAATCTATGATAACTTATACCCAATTCACACCTGAGGTGAAATCTCGTTCGAACGAGATTTCGATCATATGGTTGTGTATAAAATGATACAGACCATATGATCGAAATCTCGTTCGAACGAGATTTCACCTCAGGTGTGAATAGGCCTTTAGCAATAATAATCTGAAAACATGATAAAAAAATTTGGAAAATTAAAAAAGTTATAAATAAATCAAAATTAATCCAATTAAATTTTAGGATTTAATAAGTCCACTTTGGATTAATTTTGATTTATTTATAACTTTTTTCATTTTCCAAATTTTTTTATAATTTTTTCGGATTATAATTGCTAATTTATCGTGGATTACGGAAAAAATATTCCAAATTTGTTTTGGCATGTTAAAAAATTTATTTTAAACTAAATAAGATTAATCTGAAAATAAAGCCACTTATTGAAAAACACAGCAGCTGTGTGTAAACATACACCGCAAGTTCAACAGAGAATTATTAAAAAACTAGCCGCTACAAAAATTGCTTTGTGCAAATACACACAAAAAAAATTTTTACCAATAACTTGTGAGGATATGCGTTTTTAAAGTTTTTTGCGTTATGCGTTTTTAAAGTTTTTTTTAATTATGAAAAATTTTGAAACATTTTACCAAGTTTTTGCATAATTTTGGTTAAAGTTTGTAAAATTACACAAGGTTAAATACTCTTACACGCAAAAAATATTTTGCCAAGCGCTTGGGAGGAATCACGTTAAACAATATTTTTTCGTATATTATGCAAAAACTTATAACATTTTACCAAACGTTTGCTTGTTTTATCTTAAAGTTAGTAAAACTATGCAAGCTCATGGGAAATTTCTTGAAACGTTTGCAAAGTTAGGTATAATTATGCAAGCGCTTCGTAAAATATTATTAGTTCTCGCATAATATACGCAAAAATCTTGTTTAATGTGATTCCTCCCAAGCGCTTGGTAAAATATTTTTTTGCGTGTATGAATATTTTCTAAACTTTTATCAGAAACAAGCAAAATTTGGTAAAATGATGCTATTTTTTGCAAAATATATGCAAAAAACTTTAAAAACGCATATTCTCCCAAGTACTTGGTAAAAATTTTTTTGTGTGTAGGGACTAATCAACACAAGTTAAAAAAAAAAACAAGTAAAAAGTTAAATTCGGCCTTGCCGAATGTAGTGATACCCTCCACAATCTCAAAAAGATTATTGCAAACAACTTTATTTAAAGGAAATTACTTTTGAAAAAAAAAATTGAAAAAAAAATTTCCGCGAAAAAAAAATTTGGTAAAAAAAAAAATCCGCGATTTTTTTCTTTTTTTGTCAAAAAATATGTTCGTACTTGTTTAAATACCATTTGGTGTCCAATTATGTTAACATATGTCAACCAGAAGCCGAATTAAAGCATTTTGTATTTTTAGGTTATGTTGAATGTACTGAAATTTTTGAGGTGTGCTTACATTTTCGTTCATAACTTTTGAACCGCTGAACCGATATCGCTCAAATGCAATACCAAACTTCTCGGGAGAACTTCCAATATATATGTTAAGTTTCAGTCATCTCTGTGCATTATTTTGTCCGCGAGAGCATTTTCCACAGACAGACGGACATCGCTAGAATGTCTTAAAATCGATCGGGCATCATGAATATATATACTTTATGGGGTCCCAGACCGATATTTCGATGAGTTACAAACTGAATGACAAACTTATATATACCCTCTATCACCAAGTGGAGGGTATAAAAATAATAAAATTGTAAAAACTTTTTGTTACAGTGTGGAGGTTATACAACATAAGAGAATAATCACAATTGGAGCGGGAAGCGTTTTTCCGCAACTATTCACATACGTTTTATATGACAGCAAAATTCCGCCGCGTTTTTCCGCCAAACTAGATTCAATTCTATTTTTATGAAGATAACAGCGTTTTTCTGCTTCCCGCTCCAATTGTGATTATTCTCTAATTCACAACGGATTACAAAGTCCAAGTGTACTGATGGACTTTTTTTTTATTTTATAGGAAAATGCTCGTAAGATTTAAATTCCGTTTAACGATACCTAAACACTTTTGATTAACCGCTTTAAATAACAAACGTCCTGACATCTAATTTAATTCATAATATCGGCCCTAAAGGCAAAATACAGGTTTAGTTTTACCACTTAAAAATAAAGTTTAATACTTAAATGCTTAGCTATCTAAAACTGAATTTTACGGTAATTTAGCGAAAACAAAAATGCATATAAAATCGTATTGATTAAAAGCAAAAGCTAAATAAAATTATCGTTAGAGTTGTGAAAACATTTTTCGACAAAATCTAGTGATAGCTAGCAAATAAAAATGATTGAAACAGTCGTCGCAGCGCAATACATGTGATCATACGGCACCGACTATTTTTGATTCATATTATTTACAATCTTTATGGATGAATAGATTTTAGCGGTTCCTGTCAGACAATATTAATACAAGTTATATCACTTAAATGACGTGCATTGGGGAGCAGAGTACGGATTAAAAAAAAAAAAAAATAGTGAAAAAATTTTTCTAAAAAGTCAATTATTCGAAACAAAAAACAAATGGTTTTTCGAATACATAAAAAACGGACTAATTTAAAAACCGGAAAAAACATAAAAAATCGAAAACCAATTTTGAAATTCCAGTCGTATATACATACATAATCCCATATATACAAAAAAAAAAACGGAGGGTAATTACATATTTAATTTGATAATTACTTAGGGCTGCGATTTCCATGCAAATGCAAGTTTAATTCTCAATAGTCTAAAAACGATATCAACCAATAATCTTTCCGAATCAATAAATTTGTGTTTAAATGGCATCGATTTGTTTTGCATATTTTGGTAAAAATGCATATTTTGCTTTTAAATGCATATTTTTTGCATATATGTAAGTTTAAAATTTTTGCATATTTTGCATTTTTGCATATTTTGAGCAAAAACACAAATCGAAATTAATTTGTTAAAAAACATATAATTAAAATTAAAGAAGTTTTTTGTATGAAAACAAGATTTTTATTGCACACATTAAGGCTCTTATTCATAATACTTATAGTAGACTTATTGTAGGTTTATTTGACAATTATTCCTGTTAAATAAGCCTACTTTAAATATATTTCAGGTTTTATGAATAACCACCTTAATGTTTAGGGCATATTTTTGACTTTCGTGCATATTTTCCATTTTTTAGCGCATATTTTAAGCACATATCGCTGATTTACTTGCATGGTGTCATAACTCAAAATATTTGATTTTGCAGAAAACGCGTTTAAAGTTTACAATTGAAAAAGGCTGGTAAACAAAAAATGTAATAAGGGCGTGTTCTTTTCCCAAACGGTGAGTTTAAAAGATATTAATACGAATTTTTGACACAATATAAAGCATGATATGACGAATAATTCTGTATCATTTACTCAAAAATTACGCTTTTTGAGTTATGACATTATGTAAGTAAGTAAGTAAAAGAGTGATATGTACCTATTTTCGATTTTTTATTGCATGAAAACTGCAGCCCTATTGATAACCATCAAATCGTATCATTAGCTATTTATTCCATAAACATATACTATATATGAAGTGTCAATTCTTGGCAACAGAATAATGATCCAATGATACGATTCGACGACTATCATCTTATACCATGTTCTCACGTACAGCTAAAAACCATTTTTAGCAACATTTTTCGTTTTAGGTATAGTACACTGTTTGATTTCACGGGAAAAAATCTGTCAAACTCCATATAAAAAAAAAAAATTGTCAGCTCGAGAAATTATAGGGAAATTGTTAAAAAAAAGTTTTCACGCATTTTTATCATACACGACGATTTAAATTGCCGTGAAAAGTGACATTTCAGTTTTGTTATTATCAAGGAGAGGACTTTCATGCAAATGCATGTTTTTTCCCTATGGTCATAGAACAGCATAAACAAAATATCTTTGCGAATCAAAGAATTTACTTTAAAATGGCATTGATTCGTTAGTGCATATTTTTGCATATTTTGCTTAAAATGCATATTTTTGCATATTTTGCTATTATTTCGCTATAAATGCATATTTTTAGGTCATATTTTGTACAAATTTTAGTTTTTTAGCTATTTTATAGTATGTTTAGCCATTTAAAATTTTTTTTTTATGATTTTTTTTTTTTTTTTGTATTAAAGCAATTGTTAAATTTATTTTAGATCATTTTTATTTTTTAATTAAATTTTATACACCTGTATATATCTATATCTGACAATGAGCTTTCAATGACCTTCTAAACTCTTACTTTATTTTTTTTTTTTTTAATAAAAGTAAAAAAACAAGTAGATAATTATGATTTTAAGTGCATATTTTAAGATTTTTGGTGCATATTTCAAGAGTTTTTAGTGCATATTTTAGGCGCCTAAAACAAAGTTTTTTAGTGCATGAAGGTCCTGTCCCTGGTTATTATCGTTTCTTTTTTATAATTGTCAAAAGTTGTTGATTCTTAAATGTTTTACTGCGATTTGGGGCGTTTAAAGTTTGAGTGAAATTTTCACCGTAAAAAACAGAGGCGAGTCACAGTTGGGCCAACAGACCACAACCACAAATAGATTTTGTCAGATTGCAACCACAAAAGTTATTGAATATTTTATTTTTTTTCCTAACATCCGCTTCTATCATCAGATAATTAGTACCAAAAAAAAAATAAAGGTGTATAAAATTTTTTTAGCACGGTAATTTGATTAAAACAAAAAATGTCGTCACGATTAAAATGTTGTCACGATTTTTTACTTTTTAGCCAATTGCCGTTTTAAGAAAAAATTATAAACCATTTTTTTGGTGCTTATTATCTGATGAAAGAAGTAGATGTTAGGAAAAACAAGTGAGAGTGTTAAATTCGGCTGGGCCGAATTTCTTATACCCTCCAAAATGTAAAAAAAAATAAAAAAAAAAAATTGTCAGGGGCGTTTTTTTTGGGGGGGGGGGATGGGGTATTTTTTCAGAGGTTGGTTCAGTTCTTTAAGGGGGAACTTTTTTCCCCCTGGCCCGTTTTTGACCATTCGCGAACTTAACCTGCCTATAAACATGAGTCATATTTGTGCCAAACTTCAGGAGTCTAGCTGTTTTATTTTGGACTGCATTGTGTTATCTACAGACAGAAGGACGGACGGACGGACAAACGGGCATTCATAGAATGTCTTAGAATCGATCATGGATCAGTAATATATATACTTTATGGAGTCCCCGACCGATATTTCGGTGCGTTACAAATGGAATGACAAAGTGAGTATACCCCCATACTGTGGTTGGAGGCAGTGACGGTCCCCGAAGTTGTCACTGGGTGTTCTCTACTTATTTAAAATATCAAAAATTTTTTCTGGACGTAACACGTTCCCGTGATAGACAAAGTCTCACTTTTATTATTTTTTATTGACATGCAGCCAAAATTCACTTTCGTGCTCCGTTTATTTGCGAAATAATGCTTTTTGTTAATTGTCGATGTGGTGAGGCAACAAAACGGCAATAAAAAAGAATTTGGGCTGCATCTTACTCAAAAATATACAAAACTAATAACATCGGATCTTTATCTATCTCGGGAATGCGTTAGGTCCAGGAAAACATGAATTTTATTCTTAAATTTGCTGTTTTTAAAAATTAGAGAACACCCAGTGACAACTTCACGGACCGTCACTGGTTGGAGGGTATAAAAATAAAATATTCAATAACTTTTGTGGTTGTAATCTGACAAAAACTATTTGTGGTTGTGGTCTGTCGACCCAACTGTGACGTCAAGCAAAAAGGCTGTGTGTAACAGTGTTGGTATTTGAGAATTTTTAATTAGTGCCAAGTTGAAGTCTAAAAAGGGCCAAAATGGGTTGAAAAGGGCCAACAAAATTTTTTTTTTTTTTTAATTTTTTATTTTTTAGTATTTTTTACACACAACTTATAACTTTTTTTTATAAATGACGGTTTTGAAAGTAAAATCATCTCTGCGGGAAAGGTGACCAGTCGAAGACCGGGCATAGAGTTTTTTTTTTTTGTACAAAAAGGACCTGTCAATAAATAACACCCTGTTATATGTTCCAGGACTTGTGTCGAACTGATCTTTCAGATCTCCGGACACATTTTTACTGGTCTTAGAACTAGTATTCCATGACCAGTTCGCGTTGAATAAGGTTTTTAGAATCAATTTTTCCTGTAGGACCAATCAATTTCCCTCAGGGATTAAACACTTCAAAATCTTAATTTAAAGGAAACAGAAACTTACATTGTTGTAAGGGGGAACAACTGATAATTTGTTCGTGTTTGTTATACATAATTAAATTTTAGTACGAATATTTTTATTTTAAATAAATTTTGACGATATTTTGAGGGAATGAAAAAGGGCCAAAACTGTTATTTGTGGTGCCACTGACCATTCAATAGTGCCAAAAATGGCACTATTGTGCCACATTTCCCAACCGTGGTGTGTAAATACCTTCTAAACGGCTCGTTGTGGTTTTTGTTGCTTTTTTCAACTAATTTATGTTACTTTTTTTTTGTTCTCTTTTTTCTCAAATATTCTCTTTGCAGGTGTTGCCTTATCATATGTATATATGTGTTTCCCCACAATAATGGGTAGGAAATGTTATCAATTTTAGAATGTCTGGCAACACCGATTCTAATATAATTGACATTTCAAGTGATAACTAGAGTTTTTGTCCCGGGAATTCCGGGAAATCGACACATATTTTTCAATTCCGGATTCCCGGGAATTCAACCGGGAATTCTCGGGATTTTAAATATAAATATAAAACATGAAAAACTTTAAATTTTTTATGCAGACATGCTCTGTTGCCAAAAGCTTTCTACCAAAACTGGTAGATGTGCTTAAAAAATATAAAAAAATTTCAAAATAGCTAATAGATTTTTTTAAAAATAATAAAGGAATTTAAAATAATATTTTTTATAAATTATAGGCAACTAAAAATGAGATTATTTCTTATTGAAAAAATAACTTTAAGTATATTTTAACATATGTATTAGTCATTTTCAGAAAAATATCAATTGGACTTTACAAAAATTCCATTTAAAAATTGAAGACTACATGTAAAATTTTTAAATGATCAAAATAAATATTAATTCAAATTCGAAAAATATTAAATGGATCTTCGAAAAAAGTTTATTTGAAATTTGAAAAAGTCCAATTTGAAGATATTTTTTAAAATTGCAAAAAAAAAGTTGGAATTTGTGTTATGAAGAACTTCAATTGAAATTCGAAAAAATATAACCGAAATTTGGGGAGTTCAATTGAACTTAATATAAATTGAAATTTAAAAGGTTATGACCTCTTATATGTCTTTCAGAACTTTTTAAATCATATCAATCTTTCCGAATCATATGAAATAGAATTCGGTGCTCTTATGTATATTAACTTTTTCATTCAAAGTTTAAATTTTCATTCAAAGTTTAAATAATAACGAAAAAAGTGCATTCGTTTTACTTTCACTAAACTTTAGTTATGTGAAACTAAACGAAAAAATTTTTTGGAATTGAAATCTAGAACACTAAAAATTCAGAAATACATTCTTTTTTTGCTCTGAAATGCTCTTATAGCTTATTGCACTTTATAAACCATATAAAACATTTTGATGTAAGAAAAAATCATTGCTATTTTATTTTGGCCGGCCATGGGAGAGAAATGTGACCTCTCACACAAGAAAATATTATTGGTTTTATTAATTTAATTTTCGACCGGGAATTCCCGTGATCCCGGGAAATCGTAAAAAAATTCCCACTTTCCCGGGAAATGAAAAAGACTGGGGAAGCAACAACTCTAGTGATAACGTAAAAATTGAACGCAATATATGTATAATTATATAATAAGAACAATTTTCATATTTCAATTTCGTTTGTTGTTGAAATGTGTACATGTTTATAAGCTGATAATGAAAATGTCAAAATAAAAACCAAAATAAAACGAGTCAAATTACGTGTGAACACTTTTTTAATTAAAACAAATGTCGCTAAAAACAGTTTTTAGCTGCTCGTGAAATCAGGGTGTTACATAATTAGCCCCCAAGGATGCATGATCGTCGTCTGAAGGGCTCGTTAGTCAACTGGTAAAGTAATCAAGTAACAAGTACTCGCTAGTTTTTTCTTACGTGACAATCAAAATGCATTAGATTTTCGCGTAACATGTTACTTCGATCAGTAATCATTTACGTGTGTTGCCATATGATAAAAACGAACAGCTGATTTGTTACTGCTACTTTTGCTGCGTTACCAGTTGAGTAACGAGCCCTTGAGTGTTATTACTTTTAAATTTTGTCCGACGAACGGTACACGCTAAGGCTCTGTTTACATCATTCCACTGAGTATTAAGACTTGTCAAAAAATCGTGTGTTATCTGATTTTATTGACAGTTTAATTTTATGAAATATATAAAAAAATTGCTAGATCAGTGGTTCCGTACAAACAGCTGTTTTTAAAAATGTCTGTTCGATTTTGCTTATGATTTTTTGCAGTGTTAAGATTTTTTTAATATTTTGCTTGCTGAAAATGCAATGACTCGATGGGATGATGTAAACACATCTTAAACGACATGTATTATTTTACACTGTTAAAAATATGATAATTATGTGGTTTTAAATGAGCTGTGCCAAAAATGAGTGTTTAATAATAAATACACAGAGAGAAATAAAATAATACTTCATAACTGTTTGGCAATATTTTAATATAAATAAATATGTAAATATATATGTGAGCGTGTATATATATACTTTAATATACATACTATAAAAAAAATATATATTGTTATTATAAATATGTTTGTTAAAAAAAAAAAAAAATTATAATGCAATTTTAAATGTAAACACTGTTTGTTTTCTTACCGGTACTGAAATCTATGTAAAGTTGAGTATGCAAATGTTTTATAGATTCAATCAAAATTATGGTTAAATATTTTTTTTAAATTTGATTTTGTTTTGAATTTTTGCATGTTTTAAATTTCATGGAGTTTGGATTTGGTATACATTTCGAATTAATGTGACATAGCGTAACAAACAATGTCAATCAATGAATCGAATCAACGAATGAATCATTCAATCAGTCAGATGGTTGGATTGGGTTGTTGGAGTATGGTGGATATTTTTTTTTTAGGTTTTAAGCAGTTCCAAAAATTAAAATAAGAACGCCAACATATGATTAAAAAAAACCAAAAATAAATAATTTAGTACATAAATGATTTTTTTTTCTATTATTTTTATAAAAAAGTAGTATGATTAAACAAAAAAAAAAAAAAAAACACGCGATAAATAAGGAGGCATGGTGGTTATGAATTGTCAATACTTATTTTTAATTGTTTTTTTTTACATTCTGAAGACCTATTCACACCTGAGTTGAAATCTCGTTCGAACGAGATTTTGATCATATGGTCTGTATCATTTTATACACAACCATATGATCGAAATCTCGTTTGAACGAGATTTAACCTCAGGTGTTAATTGGGTATAAGGGATTGATTTTTTTACAGAGATTTGTGTAGGGGTAATTTTTTTTTTATTCAATAGTAGAGTTGTGTCTTTCATGAACTAATTGAACTATTCACTCAACTGAAAATTTTTCCTAGTTCATTTATTTCAGATTTTTTCCAATAATACTAAGTTTTATCAGCATTACTTTGCACCCCTTAACGCCAATGACATCGCCATGTTAAAGTAATGAACATTGAAAATAAAAGGTCATGGAATTAATTACTTGATAAAGAATACTTTTGCTGGAAAAGACCATTATCAACATTATTTATCGTTTAAGAACTAGATGAACGAACGTGGCCTAATACACCGTCCAACAACCGGACCCAAAAATTCGGAAAGTTGGGCCAAAAATAAAATACCCGTGTCTCCCAGTTTTTCTAGATCAATTGGCGTTTTCGCGAAAAATGCAACAAAAAAAAAGTTTCCACAATAGAAAAAAAATATGCTATTCAGAAAGTGGGGTTAAAAAAAAACACCCGTGTCTCAGGTTTTCGCGATCAATTCGCGTATTCGCGAAAAACGCTAATTTTTTTTTTGCACTGTTAAAAAAAAAAAATGGGTTTAAATCTAAGCAATTCGAAAATTTGTAAAAAAAAAAATATTTTGTTGTTTTTGCACACTCGCAAAATTTCAAGTAGAGTTAAAAAGAAATTTCCCATGTATCAGAGTTTTTCCAGCTAATTTGCGTACTTGCGAAAAATGTAATTATTTAAAAAAAAAATAGTTCAATAGTTTATTTTTCATTATTATTTTTTACATAAAAAAGTACAATAAGTTTAAAACATAAAAGATTTTTGTCATCATAATATTATTTAAGTCAAATTTTATATTCTATACTTATAAAAATAAAAATAATTCAATAAATTTTTCAAATTGCATTTTTAATAAATTAAATTTAAAAAATTAGGTGAATATTTTATTTTTAGTCCCACTTTTCGAATGTAGTAATTTTTTTTAAGTGTGTAAAAAAATGCATTTTCGCGAAAACGCGAATAGATAAATGAAACATTGGGAGACACAAGAATTTTATTTTAAACAATTTTTGTATAAGGACCGTAATTCTACTGTAAATCATGTATATTTATTTTTTTATATTAATAAAAAATAATGCAATACATTTTTTCAAAATTGCATTTTTCGTGAATTAATATGGAAAAACTAGAACAATACTTTATTTAAAGCCCTATTTTTGGAATGTAGTAAATTTTTTCAAGTGTGCAAAAAAATGCATTTTCGCGAAAACGCGAATTGATATAGAAAAACCGGGAAACACAAGAATGTTATTTTGAGCCACACTTTCTGAAAAGCGAACATTTTTTTTTTGCATTGTAAATTTTTTTTTTGCGTTTTTCGCGAAAATGCGAATTGATCTAGAAAAACTGGGAGACACGGGTATTTTTTTTGCCCTACTTTCAGAAATTTGGGGCCGGTCCATGTGTACAAAAGTGTGTCGGACGGTGATATATGAAATAAACGAAAATGATCGGTCATTTATTAAAACGTATAAACACAAGCCTATTCAATAGTGCAACTAGTGGCTTATCGATTTTCTTGGATTTAATACTCCCCATGTATACCTAATGGGTGTATGATATTTGCTTTTTTAAAATTACTAGTTGCTAACTTTATTAGGGGTTTTCTATGGAAATTAGGATAAACTCAAAATTTTTTAAACCCTAGACTGGGATCACGTAACGCGATAGTTGACTATTTTTTGAACGCAAACTTATATTTTTAATTTCGATTGTAGACTCTTTCGTCAATTTAATTAAATTTTATAAAAAAATTGACAGAATAAAGAATGTTACAGCTTGTTAAACTCTATGTAAAACTTGGATTTGTTAATCTGAATTAAATGTTGGTCTTTATTGAAATAACAGAAAAATAGTTGGACTTTCCGGTTAGTATCTGAATTTCAGACCACGTTAAAGTAAGTTTAAACTTAATCCACATCCAAAAAATTCTGCCTAAGCAAAATAAAGCAAAACAGAAAATTTTTAAACGAAAGTCAAAATGGACGAAGATCTCTCTTTACATGTGTGGACTCCATTGATCCCAAATTTTTAATAAAAAATTTTATTTTCAAATTTATAGGGAAATAATTTTAAGGAAAATGTTAACAAAATTATAACGAAAATTTACGTCAAACAAGCTTACAAAATAAATAAGTAAATTTACAAAAAAAGACTAATATTTTAATAAAACAAATCACAATGCTGAAGCTAATAAAAAAAATGCATAAAAAAGTAAAAGTGATAGAAAAATATACCAAAAAATTAATATCTGATAACTAGCAAATGAAAAAAAAAATGTAATGTCGTTCAAACTTTTTGTTAGTTAACCGTCGACTGCAGCCCTGCAATTTCAGTTTACCATATTCATTCTGTTCTGACATCTGAATTTCCATAAAAGTATAAACAATGATTTTAATATCTGTAAGACGATAGATACTTTAACCGGGGAGATCTAAAGAAAATTGGCTGCTTGTTTTCGGGTCTAATCATCTATAGAAAAACTGGCTAGTTGTTTTCGGGCATGATCATGTGAAATGAAAACTTTTAAAAAATACTTTATAAAATACATATATGGAGGGTGAAGCGATTTTTCGTTTTTATGGGGCCGGATCAGTTACCTTTTAAGTTCAATAATGGTCAATGTCTTTGGGTTCCTGTTTTGACTTGCAAAAAAAAATATTTTTGACTTAAAAAATAAATATATTTTTGAATTTTTTTTTTTCTGAAAATATAATTTGATATTAGTCAAAATATTATTTAATATCAGTAAAAAATTAATTTTGTATACCCTCCAACTACGAATTTTTGACACAATATAAAGCAGGATATAACAAATAATTCTGTATGGTTTACCCAAAAACGACATATTTTGAGTTATGATACTATACAAGTAAATGAGCGATATGTATTTTTGATACGATTGAATGTCTAAGATATTCTTGCGGTGTCCGTCCGTTCGTCTGTCTGTGGAAAGCACGATGCAGTTCAAACTAAAGGAGATAGACTACTGAAGTTTGACACGAATATGTCTTATTATAGGCTGGTTTAATCCGAAAATGGGCAAAATGGGGGAAAAAATTTCCCCCTTGAAGAACTAAACCTAACTCTAAAAAAATATTTTGTACGTTTTTTTTTGGTATATTTGTTATACAACTTTGTGTCAGAGATAGTTCAAATGTGCTCTCCAATGCCTCCCGCGGACTTGTTTTTTTGCTTTATTCAAAACTTCCGACTTTAAAGTCAAAAATGGAACCTAAAGACATTGCCCCACAGGTCCAATATTAGTGTTAATATTAACCCTTAAAGACAAATTTTTCGACCCGGAAAATTTTGATTTCTAAAATCAATTTAATTGGAATAATTCTGTCACTCATTGTCAGAACAGACACGATTACACAATGCAACAAGAAACCTTAATGTTTTCAAGACGAAATTAAAATATACCAACAGACTTACAATTATTGGTCTTTAGGCCGACCCACTTCTGGCCACGCCCACAAGTAGGGGCGGGAACACAAAATTGCCAATTTTTATCTCACTGCTAAATGTCTAGCACGATAAACTATTTCTGAATATTTTACTAAGATCTCAAAAATTTTCGATAGCTTTTAGGAGATTTTGTAAAATTTCGATAAGAGTTAACACGTCGCAGAGTTCAAGTATTGGCAGCATGACCATGTTTTTTCTTATTTTTACCAAAATTTATGCTTAACTAAGAAAATGATGTAAAAAAACGCTTATACATAGCCAAACGTACTATATAAATCAACGTTTAAAGTTTAGAAACGTTAAAAAATCACTAATTTGACGGTATGTCTGTTCCACAGCTTAAATCTACAATATTTTCGCTGGATGTGAATAGGCTATAAGATAAGACTTGTTATCTGGTTTAAATTAGATACTGCCCCATTAAAACCTAAGGTGAAATCTCGTTCCAACGAGATTTTTATTATACGGTTGTGTATAAAATGATAAAAAACCATATGGTCGAAATCTCGTTCGAACGAGATATCACCTAAGGTGTGCATAGGCCCTTAGACCAATTAAATAAAATTGGCTATAAAGTTGCGTTCACAGAAGATAGAAATCTCGATAAAAAAACTCGAAAATATGTCACCTCTAAAGGCCTATTCACACCTGAGGTGATATCTCGTTCGGACAAGATTCCGATCATATGGTCTGTATCATTTTATACACGACCATATGATCGAAATCTCGTTCGAATGAAATTTCACCTCAGGTGTGAATTGGGTATAAGTTCTAAAATACCACGTAACAAAATGTTTTCGTTTTATTTTTTTTATTTTACAAAATTTAGTCTTGAAATTAATAATAATTGAAATATCTGAAACCTTTTAAGTTACAAACAAGTGAGAGTGTTAAATTCGGCTGTGCCGAATCTTGTATACCCTCCAACGTTAAACAAAAATTGCAGTGGCGTTTTTTTTTTTGGGGGGGGGGGGCTTGTCGGGGGTCCTTGGGAACACCTTCTCTCTGGTCAAAATGTTTACAAATTTAATTACTATCCTTTTTGTACAAAAGATATACACTTCCATCATTATATGAATAATTTGCTAATATCTACGCCCACAAAAGGGGGCGGACCAAAAAAAAGTCATTTTCAAATTCCCTGGGTCCAAGTGCAAGACTTTGAACTTTTTCAAGCATAAAAATGTTTCATTTGTTTAACAAAAATACAAAAAAACGTATAGAAAGTTACATTTTTTCATTGGTTGGTTTACTTCTTCACTTTACTTGTCCGATTTTGCCCATCTCCGAACTTAACCAGCCTATGAACATATGACATATACATATGTGCCAAATTTCAGGAGTCTAGCACTTTTATTTTGGACTGTATCGTGCCTTCCACAGCCGGTCGAACGGGCGGACGGGCGGACGGACAGAATGTCTTAGAATCGATCACTGATCAATAATATATATACTTTACGGGGTTCTAGACCAATATTTCGATGCGTTACACACGGAATGACAAAGTGAGTATACCTTCATACTGTAGTTGGAGGGTATAAAAAATTGTGAGTTTACAAACTCCATGCATTCAACCCATTCTCTCTGCAAAATCAAAAATTAAACTATACGCGTTTAATTTTTTTATGCGTTATGACCGATCCTTTTCGGTCATAATCTCTATAGAATCTCTCATAATCCACATGGGTATTATGGCCTCAAATATGAAGGTTATGAACGAGATCTGTTCGGTCAGAATTCATATTTCCGTTATGAGGGTAATGTCCGTAAGGGCCATGTCAGGGACACCATTCAATGGTGCTTTTTTTTACTGTAATTGAATCCATGAACGCTAAAGTTTCTTATTGTTGCATTGTGTTATACAAATTTTGATTGCATTTAATGTAGTAGATCCTTCTACTATATGTCAAACATGTTCGGGAAATTGATTTGGATCACAAGATTTAATATAATTGATAGGGGGTTTTTTTTTTTATCGTTCTTGAATAAATGACACATTAAATCATATTGCGCGTCAAAGGAGCACATACAAAGCCTTAGTTAAAATTTTAGTAAAAAACGAAAATATTCAAAAAAAAATTTTAATAACACCGCTCAACAGTCATTTCCGGTTTGAATTCTGGTGATCAATTTTAGTAAACTTTGATCTCCTGATTCCAAATCTGTACTCCAAATTTTTCCACCACGTCCAGATTTTTAGTTATTCACGGTTAAAAATGCGAAAAATGACGATTTTTGCATTATTTGAAAGCCTGCACAGCAGCCATTGAGTGGAATACAAATCTGGTATAAAGCGCAAAAGTATAATTTGTCTTTGGTCTCCAACATAGAAAACAATTTTTTTCTAATTATTGCGTTTGGTTGGGTTACAATTGCGTTTTAAAATGACTCTGTTAAAATTATCATTTTTGTAAAAAAGATAAGAAAAACTAAAAAAAATAAATATTTTACAAATTTAAGTTTTCTGTGGTATTTTTCGTACAAACCGGAAGATATCTTTAATGGGTTTAAAAGTCTATAAGAAAGAATGAACTTTTGCCTAAATTTTGAGCTCATCACAGTAAAGATTGATCATCTGGTTTTTGTTTTAGAGCCTTTTAAAAATTGTTCTTTTTCTAATTTTTTTCACAGTGTTTTTTTAAAATGCTTGTTTGGCCAATAATAGTGCAAACACTTCAAATTTTTTTGATCATATATTTGAGATCATAGTTCAATTCTACTACAACGCTTTATACCTGATTTTTATTCCACCCAGTGGCTGCTGTGCAGGCTTTCAAAAATTGCCAAAATCACGTTTTTTTGCATTTTCAGCCGCGAATAATTAAAATTCTAGACGTGATGGAAAAATTTGGAGCACAGATTTGGAATCAGCGAGTCAAAATCTTTAAAAATTTTGTATCAAACTTCAAACCGGAGTCAAAAACCTTCGATTTGTTGAGCGGCGTAATTCAACGAATAATATTATGTCTATGCGATTACCAAAATATTTTACCAAGCGCTTGGGAGGAATCACGTTAAACAATATTTTTGCGTATATTATGCGAAAACTATTAACATTTTACCGAGCGTTTGCTTGTTTTATCTTAAAGTTGGTAAAATTATGCAAGCTTATGGGAAATTGGGGAATTTTTGAAAAGTTATGTATAATTATGCAAGTGGTTGATAAAATGTTATTAGTTTTCACATAATATACGCAAAAATCTTGTTTAACGTGATTCCTTACAAGCGCTTGGAAAAATATTTCCAGCTGTAGTAAAAATATGTAGTAACAAACAGTAAATTGTAGTAAGGGAACAGAATGGACCTATTAATTGATATTGGGGTATTTCTAAAATTAACCTCAATAAGTGTAAACGCAAAAAACACTATTTGGTCACGTCGTTGCGTGAAATACAACGGACGTGAGTGAAGTGTTTTTGGAAACACGCAAATTAAAACGAAAAATGTCCCAGTTATTGGTTCAAAAACAAGCTACCAAGTGTGTTTTGCTTAATTACATAAGTTTTTACTCTAAAAGACGTGGTTAATTTATCCAATTACACTTTGTAGGTTGTATTACCCCAAAAACGTACAAAAATTTTTATTTGTGTAGTTATTAATAAAAAAACAATTACTGCAGTTTTTAAAATTCCATTAATAAAGTATTTTTATTTTTAAATCAATTATTAGATTAATTGACAAAATATGTTTTTAATTGTGTTCAACAAACTTTACGTTTTTTTGTAAAGATGTAATTTTTTTATTGTGATTTAGTTTTACTAGCAATCGGCTAAAATTTTGTTCAGTTTATTTTTCTTTTGATCTGCTGTATTAAACAAACATAACTGCCACGCCTCCTACTCAGTTTGGATACCGATTTCATTATACACATTTTGTTATTGTAAAAAAAAATAAAATATTCTTTTTGATAAGAAGAACATGTGTAAATAAAAAGAGTCATGATTAAAAAACAATAGTATATCAGTTGCGAAAAAATAAAATTAAAAAAAAAAAAAAATTTGCTCGTATGAAAAAAAGATACTAAAACTACAATATAATTGGAAAGAGAAGAAAGAAATAAAGCAATCTCAAAGGTATTTGTTATAACCTAAATGAAAAGATTTAATGGAACTTAACGTATTTTGAATTTTCTAATTTGTTCTTCTATAACGTATATTGATTATTTATATGTGGTAACATATGTTAACATTTGTATATACATAAATATTTAAGCTAACGCATATAGTAAAAATATTTTTCACCGAAAATGGTTGGTTTTCACACAAAAAAATATTTTACCAATAACTTGGAGGGATATGCGTTTTTAAAGTTTTTTACATAAATTATGAAAAATTTTGCAACATTTTACCAAGTTTTTGCATAATTTTGGTTAAAGTTTGTAAAATTACACAAGGTTAAATACTCTTATGAACATTTTCTAAATTTTTATCAGAAACAAGCAAAAACTTGGCAAATTGATGCTATTTTTTGCATAATATATGCAAAAAAAAACTTTTAAAACGCATATCCTCCCAAGTACTTGGTAAAAATTTTTTTGTGTGTTAAAATAGTAAAAGTTAACACTTGAAATACACGTTCGATCAATAATTCACATAGGTAGAATTTACACAAGCCATTTGAAATAGTGACACAAAACTAACTACAGTAATAATACCTCCATCATAAAGCTCTAAAGCTATGTTTACACCATTGTGAGTCGTATGATTTTTGTGAAAAAGCAAGATTGTTTATAGCATAATTTTAGGCATGTAGTAAATATATGATTGTTGTTTAAAAGCGACAAAAAACTCTACAATTACTATATTTATAAACAAATGTAACAATTTGTTTAATCTTAAGTTTATAAATTAAGCAATATGTAGAATTTTTTGTCGCTTGTAAATAACAATACATGCCTAAAATTATGCTATAAAAAATCTTGCTTTTTCACAAAAATCATACGAATCCGTGGTATGGTGTAAACATAGCTTAACTATGGCTTCCAATCGGGATTGGTTTTTCTAAATCCCGGGATTCGAGATTATAGAAAAATTTTCGGGATCCCGAAAATCTGGACTGAAAATCAGAAAACCCGAGATTCGGGATTCGCCTAATACCAAAAACCCCGGGATTTCTAGGATCGGGATCGGGCTTTAAGTGACAAGGCCACCTCGATTACACTGTGCTACAAAAAACACAAAATCGAATATACTTTTAAAATGAGGTAGTTAAGGTAATAGGTCTCGTCGAAAAGATCACAAAAATGCCCATCAAACTTGCCAGACACCCTCAAATTTTAAAGTTATTGCCAAAAAAAAACGTTTTTTTGGGACTTTTCTCACTAAACCACGTGTAACTTAAACACACTCAAAATAATAACTCTGTTAAAAACTCTGTAAAATGACTGTAATCTCAATTCGACAGTTATTTGACAAAGATATCTGTCGAAATACAGATTTTAATAATATACTTTGTATTTTCTTGTAACCGAAAACAAAATTTTATCTGTAATTTTACTTTTTACTTTGTAATCTCTATTTTAGAGATAATAAACAGAGTTTTTTGTTAAAATACAGATTTTATAAAATACTTATGTTTTTTCTCGTAACCAAAATACAAAATTTCAACTGTAATTTTATTTATTGCTGTGTAATAATAAACCCTGGTAAATTTACGAGGATGTCGTGTAAAATTGGAAGTACTCGTAAAAAACTTTCACAAAAATAAAAAAAAGTAAATTTACAATTTTTAAGCATTAAAGCGGGCAAGTTTACTCGATGGCATTTTTCAATTGTCAACACCAGATTGGCTATTTGACCAGAAATCAAATAGTTAATAAAATAGTCAAATTCTGGTCGCTTTTATCAATATTCTACAGATAATTCTGTAAATTTACAGTTTTTTTTTTATCGAAATCATTTTACAGAGTTTTCTTTGTAAAATAACAAAAAATCTTGCTGGTTGGAAATCTATGGTATTTTCTGCTGGCTCAGCAGAGTATCTCTGTAATTTAACAAAGTGATTATTTTGAGTGCATTTTTTAACCGATTTAAAATTTTTCAACTGTTTTGGATAGAAGAAGGATATGGCTTTCATGTGTGTGTGAATTGGTCTATACATATAAGAAAGATACACTCAAAATAATAACTCTGTAAAATACTCTGTAAAATGACTGTAATCTCAATTCAACAGATATTTGACAGAGTTTTCTGTCAAAATACAGATTTAAAGAAAATACTTTGTATTTTGTTGTGACAAAAAAACAAAGTTTCCTCTGTTATATTACTTTTTACTTTGTAATCTTAATTTTACAGATAATTAACAGAGTTTTCTGCTAAAATACAGATCTAAGCAAAATACTTCGTATTTTTTGGTGGTACAGTAGGTTTCTTTGCTAAATGGCGGTCTATTTAACCAATATTTTACTAGAAACTCTGTAAATTAACAGTTTTTTTTTGTCCAAATCATTTTACAGAGTTTTATAGTAAAATTACAGAGTTTTCTCTGTAAAAAAGCTTTCATATTTAACCAATATTTTACTATAAACTCTGTAAATTAACAGTTTTTTCTGTCAAAATCATTTTACAGAGTTTTTTAGTAAAATTACCAAGAAATGTTGTTAGCTGGAAAAGTATGGTGTACTCTGTTAAATTAGCAGAGTTTTTCTGTAATTTAACAGAGTTATTATTTTGAGTGCATGTATTGATTTTTTCAACAATATCTAAATTTTTATTATTTTTTGAAAATTTTTTGTGTTTATCGATTTTTTTCTGCTATAGTTTGTTCAGCAACATTTATATTAATAAACGTATTCCTAAAGAAAATATAATTGTGAATACGATGAGCTTTATGCCAAAAAATCGGATAACAATTGACAGAGTTGTGATAATTTTTCTAAAAAAGAAAATTAAGATTTTGTATGAAATTGCCGTGCGGATAACCCAGGCAAAAAAATAAAAAAAATAAACGAACATACTGAGAGGTCGTGTAACATTATTTTAAAGGTTTTTGACTGAATTCGAATTTGACCTTGAAATTTCGCTATCTTAAGTTTTTGATATATCAATTTATGTTAAATATCTCAAAAACCTGACGAGATAGAGCAATTTAAAGGCCAGATTCGGATTCAGCGCGCAAAAAAAACTCCAAAAATATTGTACATGACCATTTATGATAAATTTATTTTTTTTTTTTGCCTGGGTTATCTGAACGGCGATTTCCTGCAAAATCTTTATTTTCTTTTTTAGAAAAATTATCACAACTCTGTCAATTATTATCCGATTTTTTCAGGATAAAGCTTATCGTATTAAGAATTAAATTATCTTCAAAAAAACGCGCATAAATATAAAGGTTGTTAAACGAACTATAGCAGAAAAAAAAACGATAAACTCGAAAAATTTTCAAAAAATATCAAAAAAAATCAATAGATATCTTTCTTTTATTTCATTTCGTTTATTTCAGTCAATAGAACATAAATGAAATGAAATTTTACGTATTGACCAATTCACACACATGGAAAGCCCTATTTTTTTCTATCCAAAACAGTTAAAAAATTTAAAATCGGTTGAAAATTTTCTGAATTACACAAGGTTTAGTGAGAAAAGTCACAAAAAAATGTTTTTTGACAATAACTCTAAAATTAGAGGGTGTCTGGCAAGTTTAATTGGCATTTTTGTGATCTACTCGACAAGACCAACAACCTATACTATGTCACATCAGAAGTTTTCACTGTAGCACAGTGTTATTATTTTTTAATTGAAATATTTTTTAAAAATCATTTATTTATTCGTTATTCTCATCGATTATTCGAATCGTTTGATCGAACGAACAAAAACAATTATTTTAATTATTCGAACAAAGTTCAAAGGCGAATAATTGAAAAGCTATATAGCTATTAAACACCATGTATGCCTGGCAAATTAGAAAATGACCATGATTAACAATAAAGGATTAAAGAAGATATGTTTCAAAGTTAAAAACGCCTTTATGTTGACTATTGGCTAAGAAATTCGGTTAAGCGTATGTGTAAGCGTGTGAAATTTAATATAATTTTTAACATACAATTCTACAAAAACCCAACTAATATCAGATACAGTTAGTCAAAAAAGTTTAAGAATAAGTACTCGCAAATAAACTGAGTTTTTAGTCTGTCAATATTAGCCTTGTTTTTTGCAGGCCGGATTAAGATTAGGATTAACTCTATTTAGTTAAAAAATGGGTCAAATCAAGACCAAAATTTTTTTTTATATTTTTTTCTGAATTTACATCAAATTAGTTAATATAAACAGGAAAACAAATTAAGCGTTGTCCATAATGTAAAATGGTATAAATAAATTTGAGTTAATCCAAGGATTTAACTAATTTTTTTTTCATTCTTTGCATTTTGGACAAATCTTAATTTGTTTTCCTGTTTATATTTACTAAATGTATGTAATTTCAGAAAACAATTATAAAAAAAATTCTGGACTTGATTTGACCCATTTTTTAACTAAATAAAGTTAATCCAAATCTTAATCCGGTCTGCAAAAAACAGGGCTATTGTTAACTATATAAACATAAAATGGCTAAATGCCTATTCACACCTGAGGTAAAGTCTCGTTCGAACGAGATATCAGCTCATGTGTGAATTGGGTATAAGACATATCGTTAACTGACCTGCAAGATGGCCTATGTGCAGTTTTTAAAACCTCGAATATAATCACAATTGGGGATATAAATTAAAATAGTATTTAAATTTGACTAAAAACGTTTAAAATAATAAATAACAAAGAAAAATATTTTAGTCTGCACAAAGTAAAGTAAGAGCTTGTGCTCTACTATAGATTTCTAGCAATCGAATGTCAAAATGATCGAGTTTGGCGTTAATAAACGTCAAATGTGACATTGAATTGCTTGATGGTGGTTGCTAATCTAGACACTATGTAAAAGAAAAATTCCTTAGCTTCTTATGATATTGCCTAAATTTTATTATTGCTGAAGAATCAAGGGAGATCTCAAAAGCCTGAAGTCTAAACACTCCAACTACCATTTGCAGACGCACGACGCGAAACTATAATTTCAAGCAATTTAAAATATCTATTAAATCGAACATAAATCTAGAAGGGATTATAAAAGGAATTAGAGAATGTAACATAAATGTAAAAGCGACGGAAAATACAAAAAGGATGTTAAAACGAGATTTTGACATGTTTTTGGCATGTTGTTTAAACTTAGTTTGAATGGTAGTTTAGTCAAACTATATTAAATTAAAACCCAGGGGGTAAATATGAAACTGTGCTACAGGGAAAAAATACTTCTAATGTGACATGGTATAGGTTGTTGGTTTTGTCGAGTAGATCACAAAAATGCCCATTTAACTTACCAGACACCCTCAATTTTTAGAGTTATTGTCAAAAAACGTTTTTTTGGGACTTTGCTCACTAAACCTTGTGTAATTCAGAAAATTTTCAACCGATTTCAAATTTTTTAACTGTTTTGGATAGAAGAAGGATAGGGCTTTCCATGTGTGTGAATTGGTCTACACATATAAGAAAGATAACTATTGATTTTTTCTATAATATCTAATTTTTTTGTTATTTTTTGAAAATTTTTCGAGTTTATCGATTTTTTCTGCTATAGTTCGTTTAACAACCTTTATATTTATAAACATATTTTTAAAGAAAATTTAGTTCTGAATTCGATGAGCTTTATAATGTAAAAGTCAGATAAGAATTGACATAGTTGTGATAATTTTTCTAAAAAAGAAAATTAAGATTTTTTAGGAAATCGCCGTTCAGGCAACCCAGGCAAAAAAAAATTAATTTATCATAAGAGGTCATGTACAATATTTTTAAAGGTTTTTGGCGCGCTGAATCCGAATCTGGCCTTTAAATAACTCTATTGCGTCAGGTTTTTGAGATATTAAACATAAATTAATATATCAAAAACTTAATAAGATAGCGCAATTTCAAGGTCAAATTCGAACTCAGGGGGCCAAAAACCTTTAAAATAATGATACGCGACCTCTCAGTATGTTCGTTTATTTTTTTATTTTTTTTTTGCCTGGGTTGTCCGAACGGCAATTTCATGCAAAATCATAATTTTATTTTTTAGAAAAATTATCACAACTCTGTCAATTGTTATTCGATTTTTTCGGCGTAAAACTCATCGTATTCACAATTAAATTTTCTTTAAGAATACGTTTATAAATATAAATATTGTTGAACGAACCATAGCAGAAAAAAATCGATAAACTCAAAAATTTTTCAAAAAATAACAAAAAATTTGATATTGTTGAAAATATCAATACATATCTTTCTTAAATGTATAGACCAATTCACACAAATAAAAAGCCCTAAATTTCTTTTATCCAAAACAGTTAAAAAATTGAAAATCAGTGGAAAACTTTTTAAGTTACACGTGGTTTAGTGAGAAAAGTCCCAAAAAAAACGTTTTTTTTGGCAATAACTTTAAAATTTGAGGGTGTCTGGCAAGTTTGATGGGCATTTTTGTTATCTTTTCGACGAGACCTACAACCTTAACTACCTCATTTCAAAAGTATATTCGATTTTGTGTTTTTTGTAGCACAGTGTAATTAGCCCCCAGGTTTACCCAAGCATTCTGTTTTTGAGTTAAAGAGTTTAGCAAATGTCATTTATGGTATTTCCATACTATATATAGCATTGCCAATTAGAAAAGTTTATATCATTGCACTTTTTTCCAACAAAATACCAAAACATGACAACATTTACAAGTATACATATTTAAAAATCAGCTGTTTTCTGTTTACGTTTCTGTACCTTAGTTCAACTGACCAAGATTGGTGAGTTAAACTTAAAAATATACCACACCAAAAAAACAGAATTTGTAGTTTAAACAAATATAATAGACATTTTTAAAACTCACCATTAGAAATAAAATTAAATTCCGAACGGTAAAACTACGATTAAAGTGTATTCAAATCTGTGTTTCTGTAATTTTTTTAGTATTTATTACACTGATAATGATCCAAATTTGCAAGTAAAAATAACAAATACCATGTCAGTTGTTTTGGGGTCAACTAAACTTACAGTAAAATCAACTAACATTTTTTCACCTGCGGCAGTAGTTTGTACAACAATTTGTAAATTAAAAAAAAAATTAGCTGACTCTAAACAGTTAAAACAACTTACACATTATTTTAAGGCGGAGGTTTTGAGATCTCAGTTAAACTTGGTTTAGTTAATCTAAAAATTAATTTGTACTGCCATTACCAAGTTTGTAAACAAAATTTTGGTTGAACCACTTTATGTTGCTTTAAATGTTGGTCTTTAATAAAATAAGAAAAATATGTCAAATTTTGCCGTCAAGCTCTGTTTTTTCTAGGGATTCCTTAAATCTTTTTACTAAATTCTGAGTTATATAATTCCTTCCGATTTATTTCGTACATTTGCTTTTGCATAAACTTAACTTTTTTGACTAACTGTAACCAGATTAATTTAAATTCCCTAAAATACTTGAATTTTTTTTGCAACTTTTTATTCACATGATTTTCATGCACTCAAAATAATAACTCTGTTAAATTACAGAAAAACTCTGCTAATTTAACAGAGTACACCATACTTTTCCAGCTAACAACATTTCTTGGTAATTTTACTAAAAAACTCTGTAAAACGATTTTGACAGAAAAAAAACTGTTAATTTACAGAAATTATAGTAAAATATTGGTTAAATATGAAAGCTTTTTTACAGAGAAGACTCTGTAATTTTACCATAAAACTCTATAAAATGATTTGGACAAAAAACTGTTAATTTACAGAGTTTCTAGTAAAATATTGGTTAAATAAACCACCATTTTACAATTTAAATAAACCACCATTTATAAAAAAATACGAAGTATTTTGCTTAGATCTGTATTTTAGCAGAAAACTCTGTTAATTATCCGTAAAATTAAGATTACAAAGTAAAAAGTAATATAACAGAGGAAACTTTGTTTTTTTTGTCACAACAAAATACAAAGTTTTTTCTTTAAATCTGTATTTTGACAGAATACTCTGTCAAATATCTGTTAAATTGAGATTACAGTCATTTTACAGAGTATTTTACAGAGTTATTATTATGAGTGTGGTATTCGTATAAAAGTGGTTTGCTTTGAATTCTTTATGTTAAAGAAAAATTATATACTAAAACTGTGGCCTCGGCATTATTAAAAACTTTTATCAAACCCAATGTCCAAAATGGTATAGGTAAACCTAACCAACTTTTTCTTATACATTGTATCAGGTTACGTTATTCTTAAAGCTTTTGGTGCTAAAATTCGTAAACCGTCATTTTTTGAAGACGAAGAGTACTCCTTAAGATGTATCGATGAGTTTTTTTATGTTATAAATTCTCAAAACCTGTAACATTTTTGTTTTTTAATAAAGATCTAGCAAAAACCCATTAATTTTTACAGACGATAAAAAGAGAGAGAAGAACAGTTCACAGTAAAAAATTTTGGAATAATTTTAATTCCGAGCAAAGACAAAAAATAAATAAATTTATTCCAATAAAGTACACTTATAAAGATTCACAATGTAAAAACAATTCACTACTTCGGAATTAATATTAAATTTAATTCCAAAGAAAATTAAATTTAACTCCAAAGTGGGATTAAAAATAAAAAAGTAAACCAAAACTTTTCGCTGTGTGAACTGTTAGCGAAATGGCAAATTTTTTGGAAATAATTCAGTCATTTAGTAAGTATTGGACCGATAGCCATGCAATTTGAAATTTTCATAACTTGTGTATTTTCGAGCTTAAGTTTAGAAACTTGAGCCCAGCGGTTAAACGGGGGAGACCGCAGAACTCCCCTAAGCAGGACACCTTTCGCGAACTGTTGAAACGCTTGCCATATTGTGTTTTTGTTACCAGATTTATTAAAAAAAAATATATGTGGACAGTGTGCTAGTAGAGGCCTAAAAAACTGCCTTGTTGGCGTGGTTATTGGCCATTTTAAAAAGTGGAATTTCAAATATTGACCGATCTGCCATGCCACATTTTGACCGATTTATTTTAAACTAATTTCCTTTGAAAACTAAATAGATTTCTGATAAAAAAAAAACGAAGAAAAACTAAAAGAAATCTTGTTTAAGTCAAAATTTACACTATATAATAAAATTAACAAGTAAGAGTGTTAAATTCGGCTGTGCCGAATCTTTTATACCCTCCAACATGCAAAAAAAAAAATTGCAGGGACGTTTTTTTTTTTTTTTTGGGGGGTTCCGAAGTGGTAATTGGGGGGGGGGGGGCAAATTTCCTTTATGCTTTATGCACTAAAGAAATACAAGTTTATCATTATTTAAAAAAAAAAAATTGCTCCACGCCCATAAAAGGGGGGGGGGGCGGACCGAAAAAACGACATTATCTAATTCTCTGGGTCCAAATGCAGGACTTTGAACTTCTTGTAGCATAAAAATGTTGCATTTGTTAAACAAAAACACAAAAAATCATGTAAAAAAGTGGTATTTTTCATGGGTTGGTTTAGTTCTCTAAGGGGGAACTTTTTCCCCCTTGGTCCGATTTAGACCATTTCCGAACTTAACCTGCCTAGGAATATTAGACATATTCGTGCCAAACTTCGCAAGTCTAGCTCTTTTATTTTAGACTGTATCGTATCCTCTACAGACGGACGGACGGATATCGCTAGGATGTCTTAGAAATGATCACTGATCAATAAAATATTTACTTTATAGGGTCCTAGACCGATATTTCAATGCGTTACACACGGAATGACAAAGTGAGAAAAAAAGAAAATAATACGATTAATTTTTGTAAAAAGTACTAACACTGTTTTGACTCTACACTAAAAAAAAAGTGAACTAAAATCTGGGAAAATTAACTTAATTTTAAGAAAAAGAGGGAATGATTTGGCTCCAAAGATTTTTTTCTTGGTATTAGTTCATAATTTTCCCAAAAATAAGGAAAACAAAGTTAATTAATTTTAAGACAATTTTAACTAGAAAATGAGAAAAATTATATTACACTTTAGTTCATTCACATTTTAAAACTGGATTGAGTCTAGACCCTGAAACCATGGGTTCGGACCCCATGGGTGCAGCCCCTTGTTAACTCAAGACCCCGGTTCTTTAAGTATCCCCATAGATTTTGACCCAAAATTTGTGCCCGTTTCGCTCTAACTTGCTTAGTTTTTGAGATACGGTAATAAGAATTTATAAAATCTCGGGAATCTCAAATTTTAGATCTAAAATTAGGGTCTTGAGACCCCGACAGATATGCAGAGCTAGGCTATTCCATATTTTTCTTTGTAGTCTTTCTTTTGAAAATTTCGTCCGTTTCGCTCTATCTCGCTTAGTTTTCGAGATATCGCCATTTTTAACTAAATTTTAAGAAGTTATTTACTAAATTCTAAGAAGTTATTTACTAAATTCTCAGAAGTTATTAACTAACAAGGGAAGTGTTCCTAGTGTCACCCGCGGATCTTTATGGAATTGGTTTTATTTTGTAGATTAGAAAAAATAAAGGGACACGTATTTTTTTTAGCTGTCCAAATTCATATTTAGGGGGTTAAAAGGGAAGACAAGGCCATTTTTTAGTTTTTTTCGTTTATCTCCTATATTATGCAAGAAACCTAGTCATGTTACATACCAAATGAAATGTCTTTGGAAAACCTATCTACGTGTACTAAGAACGTGTCCAAACATGCACAACTTTTCGTCATATTGAGTAAAATACCAAAATTTTAGGACATTTTTGTTAATATGTCGAAAAATATTAACTTCTTTGGCTTGTTGTTAGCACCACGAGATAGGTATTTATAATACCTTTAATCTGATACCACACATGCCTATATTAATTTTGTTTAAATAGGCGTAAATCGTAAAAAACTAAAAAAGGTCAATTTCCCACCATACAAATCGACCCCCCTAAAAATGAGTTGCGGCCGCTAAAAAAAATACGTGTCGAATTAATTTTCGTTCTTAACAACATATTCAAATTTCATGAATATCAGAGGGTGACACCAGGGAGACTACCCTGTAAATTCTAAGAAGTACACTTCCTTAATTCAAAGAAGAGAAATACAATGATGTTTTTTTTATTAAATTTTAACTAAACTTGAACTAAATTGTTTTTTAAGAAATATGTGTTAAAAATAAAGATACGTTTCTTAGATTTGTGGAAAATTTCTTTGGCAGTAAGAATTTTTTTCTTAATATTTAAAAATTCCATTTAAAGAAAACTATGAACTACTTATAAGTAAATGAACTAAACCTTTTTCCTCATAGTTAAGATTTCTCATTTTTTAGTTAAATTTTACTAAATTTTAGGAAAATTCATGATAAATTTTTTTCCTTAATTTTAGTTATGTCTTTTTTTTTCAGTGTAGATAAAACGTTTCGTTCAGAACATGTTAATTATTTTTACTAGTTTTAAAGGCTGTTTTAAATTGTAAGCAGTTTTTATACCCTCCACTCTAGTGATAGAGGGTATATATAAGTTTGTCATTCCGTTTGTAACACCTCGAAATATTGGTCTAGGACCCCATAAAGTATATATATTCATGATCCTCGATCGATTTTAAGACGATCTAGCGATGTCCGTCCGTCCGTCCGTCTGTCCGTCTGTCTGTCTGTTGAAAACACGCTAACTTTTGAAAGACTTTTCGGGGGCTCCTGAAGTTTGGCATATATGTTGGGCATTTACCTGGTCAGGTTGGTATTGCAATCCAGCGAAATCGGTCCAGTGGTTCAAAAGTTATAAGCAAATGAGTGAATTTCGGCAAGGGTTTTTCTGGAATTTACGAGATAAAACACACGGTAACTTTCGAACGGCAAATCTGAGGGTGCTGAAGTGTGGCATATATATTTGCCGTTCCTCTGGTCCGGTTCGTTTTAAATTTCAGCCAAATCGGTCCAGTGGTTCAAAAGTTATTAGCAAAACCGTAAATTTCAGATTCGCCTTACCTTAAATTCACGTGTTGAAACCCCGTTAAACAGGTTTTAAAAACATTGGTATGCCACAAAAATATTTTACAACGCATTTTTGTCACTCAAAAATATTTTTACACTAAAAGAAAAAAAAATACACTCGAAAAAAATTTTACACTCAAAAAAAATTTTACACTCAAAAAAAAATTTAGTAAATTATTTTTTTTTTTTTTCAAAAATTAGTTAAAAAAAGTTTTTTAAACAAAATAAAATATTTCTAATCAAAAATGTTATTTTTCACTCTAGAAAATTTTCTATAACTTAAAAAGGGCATTGTGGAGGGTATTCATAGATTCGGCCAAGTCGAATTTAACTTTTCTACTTGTTTAGGCCTCTACTAGCACATTGTCCACATTTATTTTTTTAAGAAATCTCATAACAAACAAAAAATAGGGAAAGCGTTTAAAGTGTTCGTAAGCAAAAGGTGCCCTACTTTTGGGGGTTCTGCGGCCAATCTTAAGCTCGAAAATACGTCAGGTATTTAAAATTTCATCAAGCACTTACTTTATTTCCAAAAAAATATACATTTTTCGCTCTTTGCATTGTCTGATTATAAAAGTTGTTTGATAGAAAAAATTGTTACTTTCAAATGTTGTGGGCATTGATGCAATAGTCCATTTATACATACTTAGATTCCGAGCGCCAAAAAGCTATCGAAATAACATACACCAGTGGCCATATATATATATAAAATATGGCTAGAGTTACCAAAACCATTTTTGACGACGTTTTCCAACATTGCCAGTGTGATACTATTGTCAGCCTGATGGTAATTTTATTTGTTAGAACTGAACATTCTTCTACTGAACCGTTGTGAAATAAGTCTTTTTTGGACATCGATCTACCTATCGAACCGTGGTTTACAATAGCGGTTCTCACCCTTGATAGAATACACAAAAAGAATCGGAGAAATGAAGAAAACAAAAAAATGTTTGACAGATACAACAACAAAATACATGTATTTCTGTCAAACATTTTCTTTTTTTCTTTATTTCTCCGATTCTTTTTTTGTTTTCTATCAAGGGTGAAAACCGCTAATGTTTTGTTTTCTTCTATGTGTATTATTTATTTGTTTTACTAGCAAGGAAGGTCTATCGTGAGCGTATCACGATTTTCATGAAATTTTGCAATACTTGTTGTAAGGGGAAAATAAAAGAACATTATATTTTTAGCGGCTCCATTCTATATTTTGGGGCAAGGTAAATAGAGGATGGTAATAAAAAAAAACGAATTATAATAGTTTACAGGTACCATCTTACGGTCTTGCAAATACTTTCAATTGGACACCAATTCGCCCATGTCAGTTTGCAGAAAATTGGGAAATCCATTTTCTCCGCTCATTTTAAATATTTTTTAACTTGGACTAGACCTGTTACAAAAAATAGCACATTTTTTATTTTCCACTCGCTTAAATACATCAAAATTTCCGAAATAATAGTAGAGGCCTTCCTTGCCATATCTTAATAGTTCCTAGATCATGTTTTGTTTATTTTAACCTGTACTCTTCTGAATATTTTACATATTTTTTGATGGAAACATGATAAACAGTCAGCGTAATAATATTAACTGCCTCTTTTATTCTGAAGTTAAGTTCGATTTTATCCTGAAATAACACATACCTTTGGGCAATTTTATTAATTTGACAAAGAACAAGAACTGTTTGAGTTAAATAAATTGTAGGTTTAGGTAAACAACTACGATAATGAGAAAGTTATTTTTTTTTTTTTTAGAAGAGAAGAGAGAAATTTTTAACAATTGTATTAAGAAGGCAAGTAAGTATTTTTACTAAACATTAATACAAAGTAAAATTCAAAAAATATTCGGTGAAACTATAGGCGCGTACCCAAACCCCATACCACAACCTACTATTAATAATCTTAAACATTTGACAAGCTTGGCGCCTACTAAAGGCCTATTCACACCTGAGGGGAAATCTCGTTCGAACGAGATTTCGATCATATGGTCTGTATCATTTTATACACAACCATATGATTGAAATCTTGTTTGAATGAGATTTCACTTCAGGTGTGAATTGGGTATAACCTACACATATCCTGAAATTTTTTTTTAAATTTGTTATTAATGGTGTAACTAATATTTTTGGACTTACTTTCTATTAATAAATAAAAAAAATAAAAATGAACGATATAACAGCGAAAACGTTATCATATTAAATGATGCTTAAAACTAGAAAATATTTTGTTTTAACATTAACTTTAAAAATGATTAATTAATAACATTACTTTTATTAAATTTCAATAATTTATCCATAATTTTTATAATTTACCACGAACATTAAATATTGAATATAAGTACCTCTTACGTAATACAGTACTGTGTAATGAGCAGGCATAAAACAGCAAAACTCAAAACATAATGCATTACTCAAATCGTAACGATGATTTTTTTGTATAATACGCAATTCACATCTGAGGTGAAATCTTGTTCGAACGAGATTTTGATGATACGGTTGTATATAAAAAGATACAGAGCCATATGATCGACACATCGGTGGAACGAGATTTCACCTCAGGTATGAGTAGGCCTTAAGATGATAAAAATACACAATGGTGGTTCCAAATTAGTCACATAAAACCTAACCTAAAACCTTAATTGTTAATACAAAAAAATATAAAAATTATATTTTCGTTCAAGACAAAGTTACCAGTAAACTAAACCATATTGTTGTCAAACGACTATTATTATAAAAAAAATGCTGTGCAGGTTATTTATCAAGATTAAAGCTTAATGGCGTCAAGATTGTCTAAATATATTGGGTAATAAGAATTTTTACTTGGTAACTTCTTAAAATTATTTCCCAGCTAATTTTTTTCAAATTCATATTTAGTTATCAAATAAGTTTTCCAACGACCCAAAAAACTGTAAAGAAAGTATTGATATTCTCCACAATGTAAAAAGAATATTTGCAAAAAAAACAACAATGAAAAAAAATGTACGGAAATTTTTTTTTTTTTTTTTTTTAAATTGTTTAATTTTTTTTTTTTTTTTGTAAAAAAATATGTTTGTACTTGTTTAAATGCCGTTCGGTATCTAATTCTGTTTACATATCGCTCATTTACTTGTATAGTGTCATAACTCAAAATGTTTCATTTTGCAGAAAACGCGTTTAAAGTTTACAATTGAAACTGGTTGTTCATTGAAAATGGCCGGTACATAGAAAATGTAATAATTACGTATTTTCTTCTCAAATGATGAGTTTTAAAGATATAAATACGAATTTTTGACACAATATAAAGCATGATATAACGAAAAATGCTGCATTATTAACTCAAAAATCACATTTTTTGAGTTATGACACTATACAAGTAAATGAGCGATATGTAAACCAGAAGCTGTATTAAAGCATTTTGTAGTTGAATGTACTAAAATTGACGAGGTGTCCTTACCTTTTCGCTCATAACTTTCTAACGGCTGCACCGATATCGCTCAAATGCAACACAAAACTTCTCGAAAGAACTACAAGCAAATATGTGAAGTTACAGTCATATCTTTGTAATATTTTGGCGGTGATCGCCATTTAAACAGTCAGACAGACGGACATCGCTAGAGTGTTTTGTACCATATTCACATTGGCATGTTTAAATTTAAACAAATGTTTCCCCATACATTAAAAAATTCGTTTAATTTTAAACATCTCGGAAACATCCCCAAAACATTTCGAAAACACCTAATAACAACCCTGTGTTAAGTTGTCATCAAAAAAAAAAAAACAGCCACTTCTAAACGAACCGGAAGAGAAGCGGATGCTTTTTTAAACTACTGACAATGCGAACGCTTTCGTTTAATTTTAACCACAAAAGTTAAACGATGTTTTAAACATTGTATGCGACTATGGTATTAGAATCGATCATTGATCAATAGTATATATACTTAAAGGGTTCCTAATTTTAAACATCTCGGAAACATCCCCAAAACATTTCGAAAACACGTAATAACAACCCTGTGTTAAGTTGTCATCAAAAAAACAGCCACTTCTAAACGAACCGGAAGAGAAGCGGATGTTTTTTTAAGCTACTGACAATGCGAACACTTTCGTTTAATTTTAACAACAAAAGTTAAACGATGTTTTAAACATTGTATGCGAATATGGTATTAGAATCCATCATTGATCAATAGTATATATACTTAAAGGCTTCCTAGACCGATATCACAGACTAATACCGACTCGACATAAGTGTGACAGGTGTCAAAAATGTAGTCCTTAACCATATGGTTAATTGTTTTTAATTATTCTATTAGGTTAGAAAGATAAAACTAATATAACGCACCATAATAAAAATAGATGCCAGATCGGTTTTTACACAGAAAGAATTAAAAACGAAATTCAATCAACAAAAACGTGGATTCAATTATTTTTTAAATTGAAACTCCTCCGATAAAGAAAATGGTTATATCAATCATCAAATTGTAGGTGATTAATTGATTTTTTTTTTTCAAATAATCACTTTTTTCGATTTTGATCAAAAATTTGATAAATTTTTTTTAAAGTCAATTAAAATAATGATTGATTTAACAAATGAATTTTAAGCTTATGGAAAAATTATGAAGAAATTCATATGTTTTGCTTTCCAATATGTTGCCGAGAATAAAAAAAAGTAAAACCCTAGTATAAAGTATATTTTTGAATTAATGTATTCAAATAAGTTGAAGCAAAAAAAAAAAATCTGGTATGTTGAAAATTTGTAATTTGATAGTTAAAGAAACTAACAACAATGTTGATCAAAACAATAATTGACTCATTTAAATTTTGTTGATCAAAAGATTTAATTGAAATTGTTTAGCCAATAATTTTTTGTGTGTATTGTTTCACTCACTCCTAATTAGTAGAAAGTGTTGCCATGCTAGCTTAACACCAGCTAAAACCCGCTCTGTTAAAAGCGCTTATGTTTATACCCTCCACTTAGTGATAGAGGGTATATATGGGCAAGGCCACGAAAAATGAAACCACATAGATTTTTTTTTTCTGTCACAAAGCCCAAAATATTTTGAAATGTCAAATATGTATAGAATATGGCATCACTGTATGCCAGTCCAAAATTTGTGTCTGCTTTGACATTTTACATTCTTTTCATAAGTGGCACGTGCAAGGCATAGTTGGAAAATATATCAATGTCGGCGAAAAAGGTAAATTTTGTTGTTATTTTTTTGTGCTTTAGACAGATGATTACTTTTTTTGAATAGAATATAAATCAAACTATTGATGAGCAAGCAAATTTGTGTACAAATCTTGGCTTTTGGACCAATTAGGGCTTAAAGTAATCAGCCGCAAATAAATGGTGACGTTACTGACAAATTATTATAAAATGTTTTTTTATGCATTAACTAATTAGAAAAGAGGTTGGATGAGCTGATTTTTTTTTAGTATTTTTGAAGTACTTTCATAATCAATGCTTAAATGAAGCATTATTTGCATATAGCAGAGTATTTTTGCAAAATAAGATTGTGTGACGTTACTGACGGATTTTTTTATTTTTGTTTTTTTTTACTTTTTTGCTTAATAATTTGGTATTTAATTGCTTCTTAAACTCTTCTACTATGATTTTTTCGCCGTGTAGGGTCCCTCTATGCTTAAATGAAACATTATTTGCATATAGCAGGGTATTTTTTGAAAAATATGATTGTGTGACGTTACTGACGGATTTTTTTATTTTTGTTTTTTTACTTTTTTGCTTAATAATTTGGTATTTAGTTGCATCTTAAACTCCTCTACTATGATTTTTTCGCCGCGTAGGGTCCCTCTATTAACACAAGAAAAAAAAAAGACCCGAAAATCGTAACGAAATTCGTACGTGTGACGTTACTGACATTTTGCGTAACGTTACTGACACTGCTTGTCATTTACTTGATTAAAACATAAAATATTAAGCCCACCTTTTGGATAAAAATCATCTTTCATCCTTCCTTTTTTAAAATACTGGGCAATAATAAACATGAACTCTTTCAATTCGCTAATTTTTACATAAACGTTCAGTTACCTCCAAACCAACTTCCAAAATCCGGTGACGTTACTGACAGCTTAAAATGGTCATAACTTCACAACAAAACGAGATACATCAAAATTGTCTGCGTATGAAACAACAGTTATGACGAGAACTTTCATATGCCGCTCTCAAGTTGTGAGAAATAATTGTATTTTATAAAGATATTGACCAAAATATGTAAGCGAGTGTGACGTTACTGACGGTGGCCTTGCCCATATAAGTTTGTCATTCCGTTTGTAGCTCATCGAAATATCGATCTGGTTTCTAAATCGATTCTAAAGAATATATATTTATGATGCCCGATCGATTTTAAGACATTCTAGCGATGTCCGTCTGTCTGTCTGTGGAAAATGCTGTCACGGACAAAATATTGCACAGAGATGACTGAAACTTAACATATTTATTGGAAGTTCTCCCGAGAAGTTTGGTATTGCATTTGAGCGATATCGGTTTAGCCGTTCAAAAGTTATGAACGAAAATGTAAGCACACCTCAAAAATTTCAGTATATTCAACATAACCTAAAAATACAAAATGCTTTAATTCGGCTTCTGGTTGACATATGTGAACATAATTGAAAACCAAATGGTATTTAAAAAAGTACGAACATATTTTTTGACAAAAAAAGAAAAAAATCGCGGATTTTTTTTAACAAAATTATTTTTCGCGGTAATTTTTTTTTCAAAAAATTTTTTTTTTTCAAAAGTAAATTCCTTTTAAATAAAGTTTTTTGCAATAATCTTTTTGAAAGTGTGGAGGGTATCACTACATTCGGCAAGGCCGAATTTAACTTTTTTACTTGTTTGGTCTCAATCCAAATTCATTTAGTCAACTCAAATTTGTTGAACAATGTTATTTGATAACTGAATATGAACTAGTAGACCTTTGGTAAAAATTTAAAAAACAATAAGTAAATAAGTAATGCGTAAGGTAAGATGAAAAAAGTGTGTATTAGTTCATGCATTACATGGTAATGCATTACGTAAGACGCAACAATATGAAAAGTTTTGCTGAGTATTATTTAACGAATCTATTCGATAAAAAAAAAAAAAAACAATTATCCACCATTCGCTATTTGAATTTTCTAAATCCAAAATTAAGTTTCAAATGAATCATTAAATTTTGTTCCACTCAGCTTTACAAAGTAAACATAATAAGTGAAAATTTTCGATTATTCAGAAATTTGTTTACGTTAGAGAGAAAAAACAATCTTAGATCACCATATCTTAATTTATCGATAAAATTTAGGGTTGAGGGGTTCAAAGAATGGTTGTTTCTACTTGATAGAAACGAGTCCATTTTTTTGGATTCCCTAAAACCTGAATTTTTCCCAATGAGTTTCCAACCATAATACTAATGAGTAAAATTATGGCAATTTAACCAAAAAAAGGATAATTTTTGACCCCTTTCGAATTGGATGAAACTTGGAATATAGTTTGTTCCTTACAAAAAATGGTAGTGCCAAAACTTTGAACTTCTGGTTATTTTTCTTCTCGAGATATGGGGTTTTGAAAATTGAAAAAATCGTATATATTTGACAAAAGTGTTCTGACATAAATGACGTTATCTCAAAAAATACCCAAAATACAGGTCTCATGCTGGTTTCAAATAATATGTAATGAGACAGCCTTTAAAATGGAATGGACCGTGATTTTTTTGAAAAAGGTTTAAAAGTCATTATTTTAAACCTAATTTTTAGAAGGCTGTATCTCAAAAAAACATATTTTTAAAATTTTGGGGGATTAAGATCCCCTACATTTTCAGGATAAAGACAGTGTATATAGTGCAGATAGTGTATTTTCTCTAACAATTTTTTTTCGAGGCCCTGGTAGTAAAATACAATTTGCTTAATGTTTTCAATGTGCTAAGTTCAAATATGACTTTAGAACTGGCCTATCACTATTAGTTTTCGGGATATCTGCACTTATATGTTCGAAAAACACAGTAAATCCATTTTGCCAAATTTTCACACATTTGTGTGCAGATATCTCGAAAACTAACTATTCCAGTTTAATGGTCATATTTGGACTCAACACGTCAAAAAAAATATTTTTTTTAAGAGAAAATTCATCGTTATTCCTACCGGTCACTATGTTTCTTTCTTTTTATATAAAAAAAACCAATGAAGTCTTCATCCTGAAAATTTAAATTTAAGTGGTATGGATGATTGTTAGAAAAACATATACTTTTCCCAAAATTTATAAAATATCGTTTTATTCGATATAGCTTTCCAAAAATTAAGGTTAAAACAATGACCTTTGACCTTTTTCTTAAAAAAAAACATGTTGCAAGAAATCTAAACGAGACGTTTACCTTGAGTACTTTTTAAGATAACGGCATTTATGTAACAACACTTTTGTCAAATATGTACGACTTTCCTAATTTTTAAGACGCCATATCTCGAATACTATAAAGAGCAGAAGCCTCAAAAATTGCCACTATCTCTTTCTTGTTAAAGTAAAAGTCAATACTGAATTTCATTAAATTTGGAGGGGTGACCTCACACCCGTCGGTAGAATTGAGTTGTTTTAACTCTACTCTCTACGTCAAACATAATTTTGTCAGACGGGTTTCTCGTTGGCACTAAATGCCCCCATACATACATATTTTTTTTTTTTTTGCAAATTGATCACAATACTTATGTTAAAAAAAAAAAAAGTTGTTTATAAGAGCACCCTACATCCTACATATAAACAATAGTTAAAAAATCTCTTCAACTAGTATTAACTAATTTGTGTTTTTTTGATTATAATGGATACGCGCCTGTTTCACTAAAATTTTGTTTAAAAGATAAAAAAAAAAACAGATTTCTTCTTGGATAATATACTTAGTATTATAACTATTCTATATAATAAGGTTATTCTTTTTTTTTTAATAAAAGGAAATGAAAACTAAACTGTTTATGTGTAATGCTTATAAATCATAAATAATAAAAATAAAATATAAAAAAGCTGGATTTGAATAGTTTTTAAATGCTCATATTGAGCACTTAAAAATATTAAACCGCTTTGGTAAAATAAAAATATATAAATATATCAAAAATGATAAATAAAAATAAAACAATATAACCCTAATAGTTTGGAAACTTTAATATTAGTTTCTTCTTTTTTGTTTGATCTTTAAAAAAAATGTGAATGTATAGTGTCGGACAAAATGTACTGGCTAACTTTAGTTGGACGTTTGTGGAGAACAAACACATCTTCAAATTTGAAGTCGTTTCATAAAGACATATAACACCGTCCGTTGAACACAAGTCGTTGAACACGAACTGGATTATATACGCTTGAAACTAGAGACTAAATGTAGTAAAACAGCATTTCCAGTTTTTCATTTCGTGATCCTGTTTCCTTTTAAAATGACTTCAAAGTTTAAGAGGATTAAATTTAAAAAAAAATATTTTTTTAAGATTTGTACTTCTCCTAGGATGCCACTACTGACAGCGAAAGAAAGAAGAGGATCTCCCCTAATTTTCCTATTTTATTATTTTTACATATCCAAAAAAGTTAAGTTACGTCCTTTCAAAAATGTATCCTTTAATGACTTTCAAAATTTTGAAAAAATATTTTGATAAAGTTTTCAAATGACTTTATTCACATCCTGATATGGCAAAATTGAAAAATAGATAAATTAGGGGAGATTTTTCTCTTTAATATTTCGTCACCAGTGTCATCCTAGGACAAGTACAAATATTTCAAAAATAGTTTACAAATTGTAACCTTCAAAACTTTAAAGTCCTTTTTAAAGGAAAGAGGATCACAAAATGAAAAACTGTAAATGCAGTTTTACTCCATTCATGTTCAATATTCGGTTCATGTTCAAAATTGGCTGTCAGACGGTGTTATAAAAAGTAAAATAAAATCTCAGACATTCGGAGATTGAACATACGACTTTGAATTTTCTGACGTAGCCAGGCCAATATTTTAGATCTGATACAAACTTTAGATACAACAAACTGGTAGGTAGTAAAACAAAGTTGCTTTAGAAGGACATTTCCATTGAGTCTGGTTGAGATGAGGGTGAGTTGTAACCCTTGAAATGCATTCGTTAAAAAGCGAAACTAAGTTTGAAATGAGAAAAATTACGTTAAACGAAAACTATCAGCAAAAACCAATTTTTTTTTGGAATCCTGTGCCGTACTCTTAAGAACATCACATTCAAATCATGTGACGAGTACAGGCGTTGTTCTCAGATTTAGAGAACAAAAACCAAAAATCCAAAGGGTATTCACTTCAACAATATTTGCACAAAGCACATTCACTATGTAAATTGGAGAAAAATACTTCAATTACTTTATTCTATGCACTTGTGTAAATAACACTGTGTAACTGGATTTTATATCTTGAATGGGCCCGAAACAAGAATTCAATTATACCATTAGTAGACCTACCCAGTTGGCAAAATAAAATCACAATTGACATACTGCTGACTCTCCCTTTATGAAATCGCTGACGTCTTCATACAATTTTTCAAAATGTCCCCAATGACATGTCAGCAGTTGGTCAGCAGTGTCCACCAGTATCGGTGGCCACCAACAATTCGTTTAAACACCCGCTGACCAACTGCTGACATGTCATCGATGACATTTTGAAAAATTATATGAAGATGTCAGCAACTTTATAAGGGTTTTAAAAACTTAGCTCGAGTTTTTTTTTTTAACGCCTTTAAAAAAATTATAAACTGTAGTGGGCCTTAAAAAAACTTGACCGGAACCTTTCTGGGTTTTGGTCTACTAATGGTATAGTTTCATACCCAATTTTGTTAGACAATGTAAATTGCGATTTCGTTTCGTAAATTCGATGCAACAAAGAGTTGTTTTTATTTGTTTTATTTTATTGCAAACTTTTAAAAGATTGTTTTTTGTCCGCAACTTACCACACATTCACATTTTATTATAACTAATAATAATAACTTGTATAATTTAAAAATATAATAGAAACAAAAATAAATAAGATACATAAGATATTTTTTTTCATGTAAAAATAAACATTGTTTTTTTAAATTTATTTAGTGACTTTTTTAAACAAAAGGTTTGACTTACTTGAGTTTGCAAACGTGTAAGACCACGAATCCATAAAATTTGACCAGCTCTGGGTTTCTTATCGGAGTCAATGGAATCGAACCGTTCTTCTCCTAAATTCATAGCATCAGTATCAGGATGACCACGGCCCCATCTAAAATAAATTATACGAATCATATTAATTACTATATAAGTCCATTTAACATTGTAATACATTCCTATTTACACTACTTTCCTATTACACTACTTTACAACTAAAATCAAAAAAAAAAAATAATAATAATAATAATTTGTTGAACCTACCAGAAATATTTTGCCAACTGTAGAATGAATACAAAAACAAAAGTACCCAAAAAGTACTTTGGCAGATTAAAATTCTATTCGAATTGGTTAGAATCAGATCAGATATGTGCACGACGGGGTGTGTGACCTTACCAAAATTGACTATAATCCCGAGTAAAAATTTGTATATGATGCCATATATAATGACTAGGGATGAGATTTTCATGCACTAAAAAATCGAAAATATGCGCTTAAAATATGCGCTAATAAATTCAAAATATGCACTAAAAAACCTAAAAAATATGCACTTAAAAGTGTGCAATAAAAATCTTGTTTTCACAGGAAAAACTTCTTAAAAATCAAAAAATAATGCCGGGTTTAAATAGTAACATTTGAAACTTTAAATAAGAAAGATTTTTGTTAGAAATTAAGACAATCTATAAAAAAAAAATTAAAAAGAAAAAATAATTTTTCTTACTTTGAAAATTATTTTTTAAAATTTATAACAGTTTTTATAACAAAAATATTTCAATTTGTGTTTTTGATAATTTATGCCAAAATACGCACTTAAAAGTTGGAAATATGCACAAAATATGCATTTTAAACCAAAATATGCAAAAATATGCATTTTCACCAAAATATGCAAAAATATGAAAAAACAAATCGATGCCATTTTAACGCAAATTTCTTGATTCGGAAAGATAATTGATCGATATCGTTTTTAGACTATCGACAAAAAACATGCATTTGCATGGAAATCTCATCCCTAATAATGACTATTCTGTTTTGCACCCGGCGTTGCTCGGGTTGAAAAAATTTTACAGATAATGAATGAGTTTTTTTATTATCCAGTGCCCAGTTTCTGTAACTATGCGAAAAGTTTTTGCATCGAGAAAAACAAAACATTATTGCAGTCATTTAGTTTTTTACAGGGTGAGTACAATGTTGCTAATGTAAAAAACATCGAATACGACAAAATTGCAAAGCAATTTTTTTAAACACTATGTTAAGTAAAAGATGACCATAATGTTCATTTATTTTTTTCGATGCGGAAACTTCTCGCATAGTTACATAAATCGGGTACAGTTTATCAACCGCTTCATGACTTTTCACTGGTAAATATAAACCCTTCATAATGGTTGAGCGATTTTTTTACTTGATTTTGCTTAGCATCGGGGTTTGAAATAGTTGCCTTTTAGGTCAGTATTAATACAACAAAAACAAAATATTGGACTTGTGGGGAATTTTTTCTGAGTTTATGTTTTTTCTTTAAACTCGGGAAGCTCCTTACAAAGTGAAAACAAAAATGTTTTTGATTTTTTTGTCCAAAATGTTTTTATGATGATCGAATAATTTTTTTTTTGAAAGGCCCCCCTCACACACTCCACCGCGAAGTTTTGTTCCAATGAAGGAGGAACACGTACACACCATGGTCCTAACCACAGACTAATACAGACTCGACATAAGTGACTGGTGTCAGAAAAGGTTTTCCTTAACCATATGGTTAATTTTTTTCAAATTGTTCTACGAATTAGGTTAGAAAGAGAAAGCTAATTTAATACGCCTTAAGAAAAATAGATGCCAGATCGGTTTTTATTGTTTCACTTACTCCTAAGTCGTAGAAAGTGTTGCCATGTTAGCTTTTAACGAGCTAAAAACCGCTCTGTTTTCTCCTAAAATCGCTTAGTTTTTCCCCATTTTTTGCTATTAAACTCTACTGTCGAGTCTGTATATAGTCTGTGGTCCGAACCATAGCGGATAAAGCTGGATAAATAAAGACAGTAATATTCCGTAAGACCCTTAGTAATCAGTCGGTTAATTATGTTAACATTTAATACATTTAGATTCTATTACTTCAACTAATTTAATATTTATAATCCTTATTCCCTCTAACCCTATCGCCTGGTTGATACAGACTAAAGTTCCCGCCTTGGTTAGTACTATCTGTGGAGAAAGTTTGTTAAAATCGGTTTAGTCGCTTAAGCGTGATTAAGGAACAGGCAGAACAGGCACGTCCCTTTATCCAAACGCGTTCTATTTTAATCTATAGTTCCCGCCTCGGTTAGTAACTTCTGTGGTAAAAACGTTTCAGCCGTTTATACTAGAATAAGAAACAGGCAGAAATAGCGTTCAATAAAGAAAAGGGGCGTGCTATTTTATGCCCCTTTGTTCGCTCTCTTTAATGGTCTTTAGCTCCCTTATCGGTTAATACTGTCTATGGTTAAAATTTATTGAAAATCGGTTTAGCCGTTTTTCCCTGATTGCCGAACAGACATGCGCGTCTGGGTGAAATTTGATTCAACTCGATTTAGTCGTTTAAGCATGATAACAGAACATGCAGAAAAAACTTTCGGTATAGTACAAAGGGCGTATAAATGTACGCTCTTTGTAAAAACACGATTTATTTTGGCTCATGGTTTTCGACTCGGCTATTACCACCTGTGGCAAAAATTTGATAAAAATCGGTTCAGCCGCTTATGCGTGATTACGAAACAGACATAAATAACTTTTAATGAAATACATAGGGGCGTATCATTTTACGCCCATTTTTTCGATCGCCCTCTTTTGTAGCTTTTAGTTTCGCCTCGGTTAATCCAATCTGTGGTGAAAATTTCATGAAAATCGGTTCAGCCATTTAACCGTGATTGCGGAAAAGGCAGAAATTACTTTCAATGTAATAAAAAGGGGCATTGCATTTACGCCCCTTTTTTCGATCACCCTCTATTGTGGCTAATTGTTTCTGCCTCGGCTAGTACTATCTGTGATAAAAATTTCATTAAAATCAGTTCAGCCGTTTATGCGTTGTCTGTAACAACTCCATAAAATAAATAGGGAGTGTCATTTTACGCCCAGTTGCCCGATCGCCATCTTTAATAGCCTATAGTTCCCGCCAAAGTTATAAAGTAATCCATCGACCGTTTTGTAGATCTGGCATCACCAAAGATAATTGAAAATTCTGGCAATGCCAAACTAAAGTTCAAACGTAAAGCAAAGAGAGACAAAAAACAATCTGCATTCTCACTGTAAAACTCATATCTTCCATCTCGCTCACATTTCGATTTGTGATAAAATTTCGTTAACAATACCATATGGTTTTTGTTTACTACTTTTTCAAACGCCATTTGCTGTATTACTCTATAACTCTGGTTCCCGCCTCGGTTAGTACTATCTGTGGTGAAAATTTCATGAAAATCGGTTCAACCGTTTTTCCCTGATTGCGGGACAGACAGATAACCCAACACTCAGATTTATAATAACTAGCTGTAGCGCCCGGCGTTGCCCGGGTCGACTTAGATATGAGTGTCTTAATAGCTTCTCCCCAGTGCCACCTATCGGGTCCGTAATAATACATAATTTTCTCATGACGAAACATATATACATTCAAGTGTCGTACAATTTCACGGAAATGAAGAATTTTGTTAATAACTTTACCCCAGCGCCATCTACAGGGTCCGAATTTAATCAGAAAACTTATTTTTGTTTTAATAAATGTATCATGTGAATTTGAGCCAAATTATACCATAAATTATAATTACAATGACAACAGTGCCACCTATCAATTCCAAATTTATCAGGAAACTTTTTTTTGTTTAATAAATATATTGTGTGTACTTTAGCCAAATCGTACCTTAAATACAAAAAATTTGAATATTGCAACAACAGCGCAAATTATCGGGATTTAAATTAAGAGACCTGGCTCCAGACTAAACTAATATATTCTTGAGTTTTAGTGACACGTATCCGACACAAACGTTTTATATTTTAAGATAATTTCCGCCTCGGTTATTACTACCTGTGGTAAAAATTTCATTCAAATCGGTTCAGCCCTTTATGCGTGATTAAGAGCACGCGAAAATACCGTTTAATAAAAAAAGGTTGTGTGGCATTTAACGCCGCATTGTCTGATCGCTATATTTTATGGCCTATAGTTTTCGACTCGGTTGGTAGGATCTGTGGTGAAAATTTCATGAAAATCGGTAGAGCAGGTTAATAGAGATTGTGGAAAAGGTAGAAATAACGTTTAATAAAATAAAAAGGGCGTGGCATTTTACGCCCCTTTGTCCGATCGTCCTCTTTAATACGCCTCGGCTAGTACTATCTGTTGTAAAAATTTCATGAAAATCGGTTTAGCCGTTTAAGTGTGATTGCGGAAAAGGCAGAAATGACATTCAATGTAATATAAAGGGCGTGTTATTTTACGCCCCCTTTTTTCAATCGCCCTCTATTGTGGGTTATAGTTTCCGCCTAGGTTAGTACTATCTATGTTAAAAATTTCATTAAAATCGGTTCAGCCGTTTATGCGTTATTACGGAAAAGGCAGAATAACGTTTCATAAAATAACAAGTAGAAAAGTTAAATTCGACTTAACCGAATCTATGAATATCCTCCACAATGCCCTTTTTAAGTGATAGTAAATTTTCTAACGTAAAAGAATAACATTTTTGGTTAGAAATATTTTATTTAGTATAAAACAACTTTTTTTAGTAATTAAAAAAAAAAAAAAATTTACTATTTTTTTTTTTTTTGAGTGTAAAATTTTTTTTGAGTGTAAAATTTTTTTGAGTTTTTTTTTTTTTGTTTTAGTGTAAAAATATTTTTGAGTAACAAAAATACCTTGTAAAATATTTTTGTGACTTACAAATGTTTTTAAAACATGTTTAACGGGTTTTCAACACGTAAATTTAAGGTGAAACTAATCTGAAATTTACGGTTTTGCTAATAACTTTTGAACCACTAGACCGATTTGGCTGAAATTTAAAACGAACCGGACCAGAGGAACGGCAAATATATATGCCATACTTCAGCACCCTCAGAAATGCCGTTCCAAAGTTACCGTGTGTTTTATCTTGTAAATTCCAGAAAAACCATTGCCGAAATTCACTCATTTGCTTATAACTTTTGAACCACTGAACCGATTTCGCTGGATTGCAATACCGATCTGACCAGGTAAATGTTCAACATATATGCCAAACTTCAGGAGCCTCCGTAAAGTCTTTCAAAAGTTAGCGTGTTTTCAACAGACAGACGGACGGACATTGCTAGATCGTCTTAAAATCGATCGAGGATCATGAATATATATACTTTATGGGGTCCTATACCAATATTTCGAGGTGTTACAAACGGAATGACAAACTTATATGTATATACCCTCTATCACTAGAGTGAAGGGTATAAAAAGGGGCGTGGCATTTTACGCCCCTTTGTCCGATCGCTTTCTCTTATGGCCTATAGTTAGTACTATAGGCCATAACCCGCCTCGGTTAGTACTATCTGTGGTGAAAATTTCATGAAAATCGTTTCAGCCGTTCTCCCCTGATTGCGGAACAGGCAGACAAACCAACACTCATATGTTATTATATAAAAGTCAATAGTTTCTGTTATATAATTTTATATAAGAAACAAATTAGAAGTGCAAATATATAAAATCACATATGATGCAACAAAAAATACATATAGATTTATAAAATAATATATGTATATATAAAACTATATATAATTATATATGATCTTTTTTACTCGGGTTTCTAAAATCATTTTTAAGGAATTTAAAAATTCAAAAAACTGTTTATGTCTTAGAAAATTTTAAAACATTTTTTCGGAACTTAAAAATTTTTCAAAAACTTAAATTTCTCCTAAATTTTGTGTCTGGGACTTTGGAAAATTGTCATAAAATTTTTTAGGACTTGAAGTTTTTTTTTAATTGTTTAATTTGAAAATTTTTTTCGGGATATAAAAAATCTAAAAAAATAATATCCGCGAAAAAAATTTGGTAAACAAAATTCGCGATTTTTTTCTTTTTTTGTCAAAAAATATGTTCGTACTTGTTTAAATACCATTTGGTGTTCAATTATGTTCACATATGTCAACCAGAACCCGAATTAAAGCATTTTGTATATTTTTAGGTTATGTTGAATGTACTGAAATTTTTGAGGTGTGCTTACATTTTCGTTCATAACTTTTGAACCGATGAAACGATATCGCTCAAATGCAATACCAAACTTCGCGGGAGAAATTCCAATAAATATGTTAAGTTTCAGTCATCTCTGTGCAATATTTTGTCCGTGATAGCATTTTCCACAGACAGACGGACAGACGGACATCGCTAGAATGTCTTAAAATCGATCGGGCATCATGAATATATATACTTTATGGGGTCCCAGACCGATATTTCGATGAGTTACAAACGGAATGACAAACTTATATGTATATACCCTCTATCACTAAGTGGAGGGTATAAAAAAAACCTAATAAAATATACAAAAACATCTAAAATTGTTTTCATTAGATCTCGTTTAAACGAGATTTTGCTCAGGTGTGAATTGCCTATTATACAGAAAAATTTTAATAAAAACAAGTGAGAGTGTTAAATTCGGCTGTGCCGAATCTATTATACCCCCCAAAATGTAAAAAAAAATTAAAAACAAAAATTTGTCAGGGGCGTTTCTTTTTTTTTGGGGGGGGGGGGTGTTGATAGGGTCAGTGGGGGACGTTGAGATCACCTTCTAATCGCGTAAATATACCAAATGTTTCATTTAATTAACAAAAATACAAAAAAAAACAAGTAAGAGTGTTAAATTCGGCTGTGCCGAATCTTGTATACCCTCCAACATGCAAAAAAAAAAAAAAACAGGAGCGTTTTATTTTTTTTTTGGGGGGGGGGGGTCAGGGTCAGGTCGCTAGTAGTAATTGAGGGGGAGGCAAATTTTCCCCCGAATATGTGTTTAAAAACTCATTCTTATGCTTTTTGCACTAAAGAAATACAAGATTATCATTATTTAAAAAAACAAGTAAGAGTGTTAAATTCGGCTGTGCCGAATCTTTTATACCCTCCAACATGCAAAAAAATAAATGCAGGGGCGTTTTATTTTTTTTTGGGGGGGGTTCAGGGGGTCGCTAGTAGTAATTGAGGGGGGGCAAATTTTCCCTTGAATATGTGTTTAAAAATTCATTCTTGTGCTTTTTGCACTAAAAAAATACAAGATTATCATTATTTAAAAAAAAATGTTTTATTCCACGCCCATAAAAGGGGGACGGGGCAAAAAACGACATTTTCTAATTCTCTGGGTCCAAATGCAGGACTTTGAACTTTTTGTGGCATAAAAATTTTGCATTTGATAAACAAAAACACAAAAATTCATGTAAAAATATGGTATTTTTTAGAGGTTGGTTTAGTTCTTCAAGGGGGAACTTTTTTCCCCCTGGTCCGATTTGGCTCATTTACGAACTTAACCTGCCTATGAACATAAGACATATTCTTGCCAAATGTCGGGAGTCTAGCTCTTTTATTTTGGACTGCATCGTGTTAACTACAGACGGACAGACGGACAGACGGACGGACAGACGGACGGACGGACATCGCTAGAATGTCTTAGAATCGATCACTGATCATAAATATATATACTTTATGGGGTCCTAGACCGATATTTTGATGCGTTACACACGGAATGACAAAGTGAGTATACCCCCATACTGTAGTTGGAGGGTATAAAAACATGTAAAAAAGTGTATTTTTTTTGAGGTTGGTTTAGTTCTTCAAGGGGGAACTTTTTTCCCCCTGGTCCGATTTGGCCAATTTCCGAACTTAACCTGCCTAGGAACATAAAACATATTTGTGCCAAACTTGAAGGGTCTAGCTATTTTATTTTGGACTGCATCGTGTTAACTACAGACGGACGGACGGACAGACGGACATCGCTAACATGTCTTAGAATCGATCACTGATCAATAATATATATACTTTATGGGGTCCCCGACCGATATTTCGATGCGTTACACACGGAATGACAAAGTGAGTATACCCCCATACTGTAGTTGGAGGGTATAAAAATCTTTTTTATTACAAAATTAAGAGAAAATATTTGGTGAGTAATTAAATAAATTTGTTATTTAATGCATTAATAAAGCAATTTTTTATTTTTTTTTAGCAATTTGTGATTTGGAATCTTTCTAAAAAACCAAGAAACTAATCACGTAAAATGATTGCCGACAGCAAAACAACCGCGAAATATATCACAGTCCAAGAAAACAAAAAATATCATCTAAAAACAAAATAAGTTTATGTGAAAATATTGAATTAATGAAAACCACGAAAAATATTGTGAAAATATTCAATTAAATAAAACAATATTTACAACACAAATAAGAATTTTATTTTTATACCCTCCAACTACACACTCAGAAAATTATGTATGTTACTACATGTTAGTTTTTTGTATATTTTACAGTAGTTAGTTGTTTTCAACTACAAAGTCAGTTGTTTTTGTATGAAAAATATCAAACAACTATTTCTGTTAGTTATTTTAAGTAGTTTTTTTGAATAACTAACAAAAAAGTACTGTGATGTAGTAACAGTTGTTTAAAGTAGTTAATTTTATTTTTTTTATCTCTGAAAAATTTTCAAAGATTTTTTCCAAAAAATAAAAATAAATTTTCGTTTTTTTTTATTTTCCACAACTTTTTTTTTTTTTTTAAACTGTGATGTAGTAACAGTTATTTAAAGTAGTTAATTTAATTTTTTTTATCTCTAAAAAATTTTCAAAGTTTTTTTTCCAAAAAATAAAAATAAATTTTCGTTTTTTTATTTCCACAACTTTTTTTTTTTTTTTTTTTTTAAAAAAAACTTTGAAAAAATTTGGTCTACAAATTTTTTTCTAAAAAATTTTTTGAAAAAAAAATAATACATATATTGATTATTTTATTTTTACTACATTTTAGTTGTTTTGACTACAAATGTAAGTAGTTTTTACTACATAAGTCAGTTGTTTTTTGTCAGTTAAAATAACTAACATTGTTAGTTGATTTAACTGAAAAAGTAGTTGACCCCAAAACAACTTACAAATCAGTTATTTTAACTGACATTTTCAGTTGATTTTACTAACATAATTTTTTGAGTGCAGTATGGGGGTATACTCACTTTTTTTATACCCTCCAACTACAGTATGGGGGTATACTCACTTTGTCATTCCGTGTGTAACGCATCGAAATATCGGTCGGGGACCCCATAAAGTATATGGGGCATTCCAAGCCAAATCACTCACTTTTAGACCCGACCCCTTTCGATTTATTTTATTTTTGGATATGTTTTAGTACTTATTAAATGCAACTTGGACACCAATTTTCGGCCTTTTATTTCAAGATGGTGTTGAGTCAATCAATTTTTCAAAATGGCGATTTTCTCAAAAAAATTAAAAAATTGAAATTTTTAATTAATTTTGACCATTAAAAAATATAGATATTTTAAAAAAAGTTGGACAACGTTTTGTTGGTATGTAAATGTAGTTTTAGAAAAAAAATATGAAAAAATTATTCGAAGTAATTATCACTTATTTTTTGACGTTTAAAAATTAAAATCTACTTTTTGAAAAAGTCCGAAACCTTCGATTTTTTTGTAAAAAACTATAAAAAATCTACTCTCAATTACGCAACTTTTAAGCCATAATTCGAGATGTGATCACAATTCTTTCTATTTTTTTTTAAATTTTAAAAAGTGAACCTTTTATTTTTTGGCTCTGATTTATTTTATATGGTGCTCCAAAAAAAATAAATTGTTAGATATTGACCCTAACTTACCCCAGATATATTTATTTCAATGTAAAAATACGTCTCACAAAAATTTAGAACGATCGGAAATGGGTAAGGCGTTTAGCATGGTCCTTGAAGTTTAAAAAATGGATTACAAGGAAAAATATGATTTTTTTCTGTTTTAGCAATATTTTTGGTATTTTAAGTTAATTTTTTTTCAAGAAATCACAGAATTATGATGTAGAGTAAAATGCCTTTCTAATAAGGTACTAAAAACTAAAATCGGTTGAAAATCAGCCAAGTTATTACAACTTCCCCAGGCATCTAACGTGTGGCAGACGACTTGATTAAGCAATACAATACGATTTTTGAAATTCATTGAAATTTTGTACTATACTTAATAACATTTTTTTATTCTTCAAGTTCAAATGTAATTTGATGACAAGTATTTTTCATATTAAGGGTATTCATTTCAGAAAATGTAAAAGTGGAAAAATGAAAAATGCAAGATTCCACTCTCATTGATGTGAATGGGTACATAAAAAAATATGATAGAAAGTTTCCAAAAATAATTAAATTATTCGATGAATGAACCAATTAACTTATAAATTACACTTTTTACTCATTTTGTTAGGCTTTTCTTGTTGTTTAATTCTTAATTTCTATTATTATAACCAAAAGTATTTGTATACATATTTTTTTCTAAGAAAAATTTCAAACACATGTTCTATAAGGGCTGCCGTGGTAGAAAAAACTGACATGACAGTTGCAAATCTTGGTACTTTTTCTTTGGCTAGTAATGAATGGCAACGCTTTAAATAATTGGAAAAATGTAACTTTTTACTCTGATAATTTTACACTTGGATATAGGTTGTTTAAATTGCAACTTTTAAGTGGAAAATGTTTTCATGTGTTTGTTGTAATAAAAAGTTACATTTTTACAATTTTTCATTTTTACAACTGAAAAAAAGCTGAAATGAATACCCTTATTGTGTTTTGCTAACATTTTTTAAATTAATGCTAAAAATGCCTGCATTTTCAACACCCTTTTGAAATCTCTATTTTAAATTTTTTTTTTTTGTTTTAAAATTTGGAAAAACCAAAAAAATATTAAACTGAAACATGAATAATGAAAAAATTTTATTACAGTAGAAAATTTCAATAAATTTCAAAAATCGGATTGTATTGCTTAATCAAGTCGTCTGCCACACGTTAGATGCTTGGGGAACTTGTAATAACTTGGCTGATTTTCAACCGATTTTAGTTTTTAGTACCTTATTAGAAAGGCATTTTACTCTAGATCATAATTCTGTAATTGCATGAAATAAAAATTAACTTAAAATACCAAAAATATTGCGAAAACAGAAAAAAATTCATATTTTTCCTTGTAATCCGTTTTTTAAACTTCAAGGACCATGCTAAACGCCTTACCCATTTCCGATCGTTCTAAATTTTTGTGAGACGTATTTTTACATTGAAATAAATATATCTGGGGTAAGTTAGGGTCAATATTTAACAATTTTTTTTTTTTTGGAGCACCATATAAAATAAATCAGAGCCAAAAAATAAAAGGTGCACTTTTTAAAATTTAAAAAAAAACAGAAAGAATTGTGATCACATCTCGAATTATGGCTTAAAAGTTGCGTAATTGAGAGTAGAATTTTTGTAGTTTTTTACAAAAAAATCGAAGGTTTCGGACTTTTTCAAAAATTCGATTTTAATTTTTAAACGACAAAAAATAAGTGATAATTACTTCGAATAATTTTTTCATATTTTTTTTATAAAACTACATTTAAATACCAACAAAACGTTGTCCAACTTTTTTTAAAATATCTATAATTTTTAATGGTCAAAATTAATTAAAAATTTCAATTTTTTAATTTTTTTGAGAAAATCGCCATTTTGAAAAATTGATTACTCAACACCATCTTGAAATAAAAGGCTGAAAATTGGTGTCCAAGTTGCATTTAATAAGTACTAAAACATATCCAAAAATAAAATAAATCGAAAGGGGTCGGGTCTAAAAGTGAGTGATTTGGCTTGGAATGCCCCATATATATTATTGATCAGTGATCGATTCTAAGACATTCTAGCGATGTCCGTCCGTCCGTCTGTAGTTAACACGATACAGTCAAAATAAAAAAGCTAGACCCCTCAAGTTTGGCATAAATATGTCTTATGCTCCTAAGCAGGTTAAGTTCGGAAATGGGCCAAATCGGACCAGGGGGAAAAAAGTTCCCCCTTGAAGAACTGAACCAAACTCTTAAAAATGCTAATTTTTTTGACGTTTTTTTTTGTATTTTTGTGAACCAAATGAGACATTTTTATGTTCGTAGAAGTTTATAGTCCTGCGCTTGGACCTACGGGATTAAAAAATGTAGCTTTTTTGTCCCGCCCCTTTTTTAAGGGCGTGGATAAAAAAATAATTTAAAAAATTATAAAACTATAATACTTTAGTGCACAAAGCAGACAAAAAAGAACTTGTAAACAAATACCGTTAAGGCCAAGGAGTCACCCCAGCTCACCGACCCCTCCCCTTCCTTGCCCCCCTTAAAACAACGCCCCTGTCAAACTTTTTTTTTAATTTTTTTTACATGTTGGAGGGTATAATAGATTCGGCACAGCCGAATTTAACACTCTCACTTGTTATAAATAAAATTGCATGAATATACAAAAAAAAACGAGTATGATTAACAAAAATACGAATAGAACTAACAAAAATACGAGTTGATCAGCTTTTACAAAAACTGTCAACAGTTATAGTTGAAATCAACACAAATATTTGTGAGGTCAAAATCAACAATGATTGCTGTAGAATTTACTACGATTTTCTTTGGGAATGCAATGATTTTTGGTTGAGTGTATGAACCCGCCTAACCTACACCGAAAAAAAGCATGCCTTATATAAACGAAATGCTTTGTAAACAAAGAAAATATGTTATTGTTTATTAATTTAAGTACACCTAAGTGTAATTAAATATTGCAATAATTAAAATTTTTCTTTGTTTGCAAAAAATTGGTGGTCAAAAGAATTGGAGTTCAAAGAATGTGGATTTTTTCTACTGTACTTAAAAAATTTCACTGTTTGTTTGGGTTCTTGGAATTTGATCACTGAATAAAAACTATTGGACCTTTTTTAATGTTTGAACTTGAACTTTTTTAAATTTTTAATGTTTGAACTTGGAAAAAATCGAAATATTTTTCAAAAATGTTCTGACAAATGTCTATAAATAATTTCATTTTCCAGATCGACCGTCGTAGCACATTTATTATTTACTCAATCTGGACGCTATAAGGTTTAAATTAAAGCTTTAAAAATTACCTAGGTAACGTTTTTAATAAAAATACTCGTTTGATAATTATAACGTTTACACAGAAAAAAAAAAAAAATTTGAGTAAATTTTTAATACTATTGAGTAAAAAATTACTCAATTTTGCACCAGCAAACGATTCAATAGTATTGAGTAAACTTTTAATAAAAATTTATTAAATGTTTGAAAAACAATTTGAGTAAATTTTTAATTGACACAATCGCGCACTGTATATTTTTGTAACAATTTTTACAATTTTTTAAAACAAAACTTTTTTGGCATTTAATTTCTTTGTGCGTTTTGGAATTAAAAAAAAAAATTTAAAATATCTTTTAGAAGAAATAAACTTACATAAAAACAAGTGAGAGTGTTAAATTCGGCTGTGCCGAATCTATTATACCCACCAACACGTTAAAAAAAAACATGGGCGTCTTTTTTTTGGGGGGGGGGGGGGTTTCGACGGTAAGAGACAACCTTCCTGAATCCAACTGCAGGACTTTGAACTTCTTCTGAGATAAAAAATGTTTCGTTTGTTAAGCAAAAGCACAAGAAATCTATAAAAAATAGCGTTTTTCAGAGGTTGGTTTAGTTCTTAAAGGGGGAACTTTTTCACCCGTGGCCCGATTTTACCCATCTCCGAACTTAACCAGCCTATGACCGTTAGACATATTCGTGCCAAATTTCAGGAGTCTAGCTCTTTTATTTTGGACTGTATCGTGTCCTCCACAGACGGACGGACAGAAAGACAGACGGACGGACAGACGGACATCGCTAGAATGTCTTAGAATCGATCACTGATCAATTATATACATTATGGGGTCCCCGACCGATATTTCGATGCGTTACACACGGAATGACAAAGTGAGTATACCCCCATACCACAGACTAATACAGACTCGACATATATGACAGGTGTCAAAAAAGTATTTTTTAACCATATGGTTAATGTTTTCAAATTATTCTACGAATTAGGTTAGAAAGAGAAAGCTAATATAACGCATCCATAATAAAAATGGATGCCAGATCGGTTTTTGTTGTTTCACTCACTCCTAAGTCATAGAAAGTGTTGCCATGTAAGCGTAAAACGGACTAAAACCCGCTGAATTTTCTCCTAAAATCGCTTAGTCTTTCCCCATTTTCTCTTATAAAACTCTACTGTCGAGTCTGTATTTAGTCTGTGCCCATACTGTGGTTGGAGGGTATAAAAAAAATAAATTTTAAAGTTCCGAAAAAAATTCTAAATTTTCTAAGTCCTACATATTTTTATATAAAAGGTGTCAAAGTTTGTAATAGGTCATTTTGTAGTAGGTCATTTGTGGCATGTCACGTGACCTATCAAGGACCGGTCACTTTTCCTGCAGGAACTTTAAACACTTTCATGATTACGAAATATTTTCGTAGGTTTCGTAAATCTGGATTAATTGGTTTTTCGTAATATAAAGTATATTTTACGAAACAATTGAGAACGAAATTCTTAATTTCTTAAAATGTTGCATCGAGTTTTATCGGTGTAGGGTTGCCAGACGGCCTGAAATGCCTGGATTGTCCAGTAATTTAGGGTCTGGTCCAGTTTCCAGCAAACACATAATTTGTCCAGTTAAAAAAGAATTAATATAATTTTAACAATTTTTATACCCTCCAACTACAGTATGGGGGTATACTCACTTTGTCATTCCGTGTGTAACGCATCAAAATATCGGTCTAGGACCAGTATATATATTTATAATCAGTGATCGATTCTAAAACATTCTAGCGATGTCCGTCCGTCTGTCCGTCTGTAGTTAACACGATACAGTCCAAAATAATAGAGTTAGACTCCCGATATTTGGCACGAATATGTGTTAGTTTCCTAGGCAGGTTAAGTTCGTAAATGAGCAATATCGGGCCAGGGGAAAAAAGTTCCCCTTTGAAGAACTAAACCAACCTCTGAAAAATATAATTTTTTTTAAATGATTTTTTGTGTTTAACAAATGCAATATTTTTATGCTACAAGAATTTCACAGTCCTGCATTTGGACCCTGAGAACTAGAAAATGTCGTTTTTTCGGTCCGCCCCCCCCCCCCCCCTTTTTATGGGCGTGGAATTAAAAAATATCTTTTTAATTATGATAAACTTTTATTTCTTTTGAGCAAAAAGCATAAGAATGAATTTTTAAACACATATTCGACAGGAAATTTGCCCCCCTCCGTTTCTCCTACCGACCCCCCCCCAAAAAAGAAAAACGAAACGCCCCTGATTTTTTTTTATTTTTTTGCATGTTGGAGGGTATAAAAGATTCGGCACAGCCGAATTTAACTCTCTTACTTGTTTTTTATTAAATTTATTTTATATTTCTTTATGGTCTACTTTTTGGCTACTTATAAATATAAATACACCACAAAAATAAGTCCGGAGGCACAGACTAATACAGACTCGACATAAGTGACAGGTGTCAAAAAAGAATTTCTTAACCATATGGTTAATTTTTTCAAATTATTCTACGAATTATGTTAGAAAGAGAAAGTTAATATAACACGCCATAGAAAAAATAGATGCCAGATTGGTTTTTATTGTTTTACTCACTTCTAAGTCGTAGAAAGTGTTGCCATGTTAGCTTAAAACTAGCTAAAACCCGCTCTGTTTTCTCTTCAAATCGCATAGTTTTTTCCCATTTTTATACCCTCCAACTACAGTATGGGCACAGACTATATACAGACTCGACAGTAGAGTTTTATAAGAAACAAGTAAAAAAGTTAAATTCGGCCTTGCCGAATGTAATGATACCCTCCACAATTTCAAAAAGATTATTGCAAACAACTTTATTTAAAAGGAAATTACTTTTGAAAAAAAAAAAAATTGAAAAAAAAATTTCCGCGAAAAAAAATTTTGGTAAAAAAAAATCCGCGATTTTTTTCTTTTTGTGTCAAAAAATATGTTCGTACTTGTTTAAATACCATTTGGTGTTCAATTATGTTAACATATGTCAACCAGAAGCCGAATTAAAGCATTTTGTATTTTTAGGTTATGTTGAATGTACTGAAATTTTTGAGGTGTGCTTACATTTTCATTCATAACTTTTGAACCGCTGAACCGATATCGCTCAAATGCAATACCAAACTTCTCGGGAGAACTTCCAATATATATGTTAAGTTTCAGTTATCTCTGTGCAATATTTTGTCCGCGAGAGCATTTTCCACAGACAGACGGACATCGCTAGAATGTCTTAAAATCGATCGGGCATCATGAATATATATACTTTATGGGGTCCCAGACCGATATTTCGATGAGTTACAAACGGAATGACAAACTTATATATACCCTCTATCACTAAGTGGAGGGTATAAAAATGGGGAAAAACTAAGCGATTTTAGGAGAAAGCACAGCGATTTTTAGTCCGTTTTACGCTAACATGGCAACACTTTTTACGAGTGAGTGAAACTACAAAAACCGATCTGGCATCCATTTTTCTTATGGCGCGTTATATCAGGTTTCTCTTTCTAACCTAATTCGTTAGAATAATTTGAAAATATTAACCATATGGTTAAGAAATTCTTTTTTGACACCTGTTACTTATGTCGAGTCTGTATTAGTCTGTGCCTCCGGACTTATTTTTGTGGTGTATTTATATTTATAAGTAGCCAAAAAGTAGACCATAAAGAAATATAAAATAAATTTAATAAAAAACAAGTAAGAGAGTTAAATTCGGCTGTGCCGAATCTTTTATACCCTCCAACATGCAAAAAAATAAAAAAAAAATCAGGGGCGTTTTGTTTTTTTTTGGGGGGGGGGGTCGGTAGGAGTAACGGAGGGGGGCAAATTTCCTGTCGAATATGTGTTTAAAAATTCATTCTTAAAAATTAAATAATACTTTTTTGACACCTGTCACTTATGTCGAGTCTGTATTAGTCTGTGGTATGGGGGTACACTCACTTTGTCATTCCGTGTGTAACGCATCAAAATATCGGTCTAGGACCCCATTAAGTATATATATTTATTATCAGTGATCGATTCTAAGACATTCTAGCGATGTCCGTCCGTCCGTATGTCCGTCTGTAGTTAACACGATGCAGTCTAAAATAAAAGTGCTAGACTCCCGACATTTGGCACGAATATGTCTTATGTTCCTAGGCAGGTTAAGTTCGTAAATGAGAAAAATCGGACTAGGGGGAAAAAAGTTCCCCCTTGAAGAACTAAACCAACCTCTGAAAATACCATTTTTTATATGATTTTTTGTGTGTCACACACATTTATTACCAACTTGTTGTTATAAATGCCAATCTTAATCTTCTCAAATGTAAAAAATGCCAATGTAAACGTTACAGATTGCAAAGTAGATTAAAATCGAAATTTATTAGATTAGAAATCCAATGTAAACGCACTGCAAATCAAATGATACACTTAAAAAATTATGTTAGTAAAATCAACTGAAAATGTCAGTTAAAATTACTACTTTGTAAGTTATTTTGGGGTCAACTAATTTTTCAGTTAAATTAACTAACAATGTAAGTTATTTTAACTGACAAAAAACAACTGACTTATATAGTAAAAACTACTTACATTTGTAGCCAAATCAACTAAAATGTAGTAAAAATAAAATAATCAATATAAATTTTTTTTTTCCAAAAATTTTTTCAGAAAAAAAATTGAAGACCAAATTTTTTCCGTTTTTTTTTTTTCAAAAAAAAAAGTTGTGGAAAATAAAAAAACAAAAATTTATTTTTATTTTTTTTGAAAAAAAAAAAAATTGAAAATTTTTCAGAGATAAAAAAAAAATAAAATTAACTACTTTAAATAACTGTTACTACATTACAGTACTTTTTTGTAAGTTGTTCAAAAAAACGACTTAAAATAACTAACAGAAATAGTTGTTTGATATTTTTTATACAAAAACAACTGACCTTGTAGTTGAAAACAACTAACTACACAAACAACTAACATGTAGTAACTTACATAATTTTCTGAGTGTATATTGAATAGAGTTTGCAAATAATCGAGATATTTCATAATAGCGATTACGATTAAAAAATTCGCCGTTATTCGCGATTATCGATAAATCGATTTTTTAAAAAAGTTGATTTTCAATAGCTTTATTAATAAAACTATTTTAAAATTTACATTTCAGAACGTACGAAAATATAAAAACTAACATTTTTAAGAAATAAAGTTATAAACTTTCGAATTTTTGTTAAATTTTTTTTTAAACATGTAGTATAAATGCTTTCCTCTTTAACATTTTTAACACTTTTTGAATGATAAATTATGATTTTTGGAGAAAAATGCATCTCTATTGCACTTAAATCAACTCTGCTAAGAGTGCTTGAATCAGCGCTGAAAAGATAAATTTAAAAAATAAATTTATCATAAATGGTCATGTACAATATTTTTAAAGGTTTTTGGCGCGCTGAATCTGAATCTGGCCTTTAAATTGCTCTATCTCGTCAGGTTTTTGAGATATTTCAAATAAATTGATGTATCAAAAACTTAAAAAGATAGCGCAATTTCAAGGTCAAATTCGAATTCAGGAGGTCAAAAACCATTAAAATAATGATACGCGACCTCTTAGTATGTTCTTTTATTTTTTATTTTTTTTGCCTGGGTTGTCCGCACGGCAATTTCATACAAAATCTTAATTTTCTTTTTTAGAAAAATTATCACAAAAAAAAAAAAAGATATATGATTTTACTGCGTCTTAAAAGCGCTTTATTTGTGCTACCAAAGAGGGATCTAAACTGTGACATCGCCCACAGAAATCATGCCTAAATTCAGGTAGTTTGAATGCGCTCTTTGACTCGTGATTCCTTTCCAACAGCTGCTTCCATTTCAAAAAAATTTTAGCTGGGTCGTGTCGGAATACATGGTAACTAGTGTCCGACCGAATACACCTTTTTTGGCCGAAGCCGAAGCCGAATATTCGGCCAAATTTTCACTATTCGGCCAAACCGAAGCCGAAGCCGAATATTAAAAAAAAATATATATTTATGTAGTAAAAACAAGAAAAAAATAAAACTCGACTCGGCGGGATACTCAAATGCATGAGAATGTTGTCTAGAATAATTTTATTTTAAGCAAAAATTTTTTTTGGACATTTTTTTAAAAAAAATATATTTTAGAGAGTAAATTTTTTTCGAGCGATAATTTTTTTTGAATGTAAAGAATGTTTTTAGTTACAAAAACACTTAGTAAAATGTTTTTGTGGCTTACTAATGTGGTTCAAAGTTAGTTTAGTGTGTTTTTCAACACGTGAGCACAAATATTATTCAATTATTCGATATTCGGCCTATTCGGCCAAAATTATGGCCGAAGCCGAATAGTGGCCGAATAGTGCTTTTTGGCCGAAGACGAAGCCGAATATTCGGTCGGACACTAATGGTAACTTTTGCTAAATTTCATTATAATTTTTTTACCAAATCAGTCCAATGCCCTTTGGAAGGTATTTTTAAAATAAAATTGAGGGGTTACTAAGATAAGAATTTACTTTAAATTTGAACGACTTACGAAAAAAAGGGAAAGAAACATTTTAAACAAGTTTAATGAATAACACAGGGCAACACTTTTTTATACCCTCCAACCACAGACTATATACAAACTCGACAGTAGAGTTTTATAAGAAACAAGAGTGTTAAATTCGGCTGTGCCGAATCTTTTATACCCTCCAACATGCAAAAAAAAAATGCAGGGGCGTTTAATTTTTTTTTGGGGGGGGGGGGGGGATCAGGGGGTCGCTAGTAGTAATTGAGGGGGGGGGCAAATTTTCCCTCGAGTATGTGTTTAAAAATTCATTCTTATGCTTTTTGCACTAAAGAAATACAAGATTATCATTATTTAAAAAAAATGTTTTATTCCACGCCCATAAAAGGGGGGCGGGCCGAAAAAACGACATTTTCTAATTCTCTGGGTCCAAATGCAGGACTTTGAACTTTTTGTGGCATAAAAATGTTGCATTTGTTAAACAAAAACACAAAAAATCATGTAAAAATATGGTATTTTTCAGAGGTTGGTTTAGTTCTTCAAGGGGGAACTTTTTTCCCCCTGGTCCGATTTTGCTCATTTACGAACTTAACCTGCCTATTAACATAAGACATATTCGTGCCAAATGTCGGTAGTCTAGCTCTTTTATTTTGGACTGCATCGTGTTAACTACAGACGGACAGACGGACGGACGGACGGACGGACATCGCTAGAATGTCTTAGAATCGATCACTGATCATAAATATATATACTTTATGGGGTCCTAGACCGATATTTTGATGTGTTACACACGGAATGACAAAGTGAGTATACCCCCATACTGTAGTTGGAGGGTATAAAAATGGGGGGAAACTAAGCGATTTCAGGAGAAAACACAGCGGTTTTTAGTCCGTTTTACGCTAACATGGCAACACTTTCTACGACTTAGGAGTGAGTGAAACAACAAAAACCGATCTGGCATCCATTTTTCTTATGGCGCGTTATATCAGTTTTCTCTTTCTAACCTAATTCGTAGAATAGTTTGAAAATATTAACCATATGGTTAAAGAATACTTTTTTGACACCTGTCACTTATGTCGAGTCTGTATTAGTCTGTGCTCCAACTACAGTATGGGCTAGGGATGCCAAACGGGAAATCCCGAATCCCGAAATCCCGGAATTTTTCGGGATTGGCAAATCCCGAATCCCGGGATTTATTTTTTTCAATCCCGGGATTTTTCGGGATTTTCCGAAATTGACAAATCCCGAAAAATCCCGGGATTTCGGGATTTTTTTTCAAATTTTGTAATCAAAATTCACAATTTTTTCAGTATTTGTTTTGCGATTTAGACAAAAATGATATCGTTTGAAAGGTCTTTGAGATACCTTTCAAATGAGGCAATTTGGGCTTAAATTCACATTTTAAAGGCAGATTACTTAATATAAAGTTAAATGAAACAGTTAAATTTTGTCGAGAGTTATTCTATAACTTATAATATTCCAGCTGTAAAGTTTCTATTCAACAGTTTTGGTTCTTAATTGAGCGTTATAAGTTAGGAAATTGAATATATCTCTCCGATACAATTTTTGTTAGAAACAGCAAAAAAAAATAAAAATTGAACAGGGGTGTGTTTTGCGACTGTGTCGGAGGAGGACACTGGGGGACAACTTACCCTTGTCTAAAAAGCTAACAAATTCATTAATACAATTTTATATTTATTTAAAGAAATATTTTATATAAACGCCAAAAAAAGGGGCCGACCGAAAAAAATTAATTTTCAAATACCCTGTAACTTAAAACTTTGACATCAACGTTTTTCAGAGGTTAATTTAAATCCAAATGAGGCCATTGTCTGCTTTTTGCCCTTTAACGAACTTTTGAACATAAGAAATATTCGTGCCAAACTGCAGATCTCTCTCTTTTAGTTTGGACTGCACCGTGTTTTCCACAGGCGGATGGAAAAATCGTTCATAGATCAATAACACTACGTGACAGTTTTTTGACCAAATGTATCTGACACCTTATCTTTATGTACAATTGTCCGCTGAATCCGAATATGAAGTCAGAATGGTCAAAAGTAGAACAGTTTTCGAGATATCCGAAAATAAGCGTTATTTGTGTTTTTAAAAAAGATGATTTCACTTAAATGCAAATATCTTCAAAACTATTCGTCGATTTATGTATTTATTTTTTTTAATGAAAGATAATAAAATTACTAAAATAACCATGGGTCGCTTGTGAAGATTAGTCAAGAAATGACAGAGTTACAGTGGACAAAAATTAACACTTAATGAAAAATTTTAATATTTTTTGCAATTTTTCTCTTTTCAAGTTATTTTTTTAAAACCAAACAATTAAAAATTATAATTTTTTATTAAATACGACATTATTTTTTTTTCAATACGAACATTTTGCGCCCAACAAGACCCAGATTGGTGCAAAAATGACAAAGCTACAGAAGATTTAGTGAATTAACCCACTTTTTATTACTAGCATTTAGCTTTGTATATTTACTTGTGTTTATTTGATAAAAATCGAAAAATGGGATAATTCAATTAATCTACTGTAACTTTGTCATTTTTGCACCGATCTGAATCCTCTTGGGCACAAAATGTTCGTATTGAAATAAACTAACGTTCTAAGTGATAAAATTTTAAAAAAATTTATTGTTTGGTTTTAAAAAAATAAGTTGAAAAGAGCAAATAACGGTAATTTTCTCGATTTTCTCGTAAATACCTCGAAAACTGTTCTACTTTTGACCATTCTGAATTCATATTCGGATTCAGCGTTCGGATTTACATAAAGATCAGGTGTCAGATTCATTTGGTCACGACTTTGTTGAAAATTTGTGAAACAGTGTAATTTATATAATTTATGGGGTCATATACCAATATGTTGCTGCGTTTTTGAAAGATAACGTTAAAAAGTTTAATTTTAATAATTCCCGAAATCCCGAAAAATCCCGGGATCCCGAAAAATCCCGAAATCCCGAAAAATCCCGGGATCCCTGGATTACGATTTCAAAATCCCGAATCCCGGGATTTGTAAATGTCAATCCCGTTTGGCATCCCTAGTATGGGCACAGACTAAATACAGACTCGACAGTAGAGTTTTATAAGAAACAAGTAAGAGTGTTAAATTCGGCTGTGCCGAATCTTTTATACCCTCCAACATGCAAAAAAATAAAAAATAAATGCAGGGGCGTTTTATTTTTTTTTTGGGAGGGTCAGGGGGTCGCTAGTAGTAATTGAGGGGGGGGGGGGGCAAGTTCTTACTCGAATATGTGTTTAAAAATTTATTCTTATGCTTTTTGCACTAAAGAAATACAAGATTATCATTATTTAAAAAAAAAATGTTTTATTCCACGCCCATAAAAGGGGGGCGGGCCGAAAAAACGACATTTTCTAATGCTCTGGGTTCAAATGCAGGACTTTGAACTTTTTGTGGCATAAAAATGTTGCATTTGTTAAACAAAAGCACAAAAAATCATGTAAAAATATGGTATTTTTCAGAGGTTGGTTTAGTTCTTCAAGGGGGAACTTTTTTCCCCCTGCTCCGATTTTGCTCATTTACGAACTTAACCTGCCTATGAACATAAGACATATTCGTGCCAAATGTCGGGAGTCTAGCTCTTTTATTTATTTTGGACTGCATCGTGTTAACTACAGACGGACAGATGGACGGACAGACGGACGGACGGACATCGCTAGAATGTCCAAGAATCGATCACTGATCATAAATATATATACTTTATGGGGTCCTAGACCGATATTTTGATGCGTTACACACGGAATGACAAAGTGAGTATACCCCCATACTGTAGTTGGAGGGTATAAAAAGGGGGAAAAACTAAGCGATTTTAGGAGAAAACACAGCGGTTTTTAGTCTGTTTTACGCTAACATGGCAACACTTTCTACGACTTAGGAGTGAGTGAAACAACAAAAACCGATCTGGCATCCATTTTTCTTATGGCGCGTTATATCAGTTTTCTCTTTCTAACCTAATTCGTAGAATAATTTGAAAATATTAACCATATGGTTAAAGAATACTTTTTTGACACCTGTCACTTATGTCGAGTCTGTATTAGTCTGTGGTATGGGGGTATACTCACTTTGTCATTCCGTTTGTAACGCATCGAAATATCGGTCGGGGACCCCCTAAAGTATATATATTATTGATCTATGATCGATTCTAAGACTTTTCTAGAATGTCCGCATGTCCGTCCGTCCGTCTGTATAAGACACAATGCAGTCCAAACTAAAAGAGATAGAATCGTTAAGTTTGGCAGGAATATGTATTTTGGTCCTAGGCAGTTTAAGTTCGTAAATGGGCAAAATCGGACCAGGGGGAAAAAGTTCCCCCTTGAAGAACTTAACTAACCTCTGAAAAACGCCATATTTTCACAGGTTTTTTTGTATTTTTGTTAAGCAAATAAAACAATTTGATGTCAGAAAAAGTTCAAAGCCCTGCACTTGGACTTAGGAAATAAAAAAAAATATTTTTTTTGCCCGCCCCCCTTTTGTGGTCGTAGATATTAAAAATGTTTTTAAATAATGATAAAATTGTATTACTTAAGCTCAAAAAGCATAATAAATTAATTTTTAAACATTTACCGCATGGGGTTATGTGTCCCCCAATGACCCCTACTGACCCCCCCCCCCCAAAAAAAAACGCCCCTGCATTTTTTTAATTTTTTTTTATATGTTGGAGGGTATTATAGATTCGGCACAGCCGAATTTAACACTCTCACTTGTTTGCTCTGGTTCTGATAGCTGATTTAAAATCTGGCTACCTTTTTTTTTGGATCAGCTCTAGTTTTAGAGAAACTTGGAAAATAGGCTATAGTTGGCATGTTTGTGAGTTTATATTTACCAACACTGGTTTTGCATGCAAAAAGTGAATGCAGATTTAAGATATGCTGATTCCAAAAATGCTGTTCCTTTTTTTTGATTTATCTTTAGTTTTTGAGATATTGCTAAAATAAAACTCGCGAAACTTGGAGCAGATGGCATAGGTACCACCATAATGCTTTCACCGCCACTCCAGCATTACAAACTAAAACGAAATACCCTTACTGTCGCCAAGGCAAATCGAAGATGGAAGGAACTTAGGACAAGTCGTATAAGCAGAATTTTATGGCCACGCTATGATTTAGGAAGAACAAAATTCTTACTAACACTTACGAGAATAGAATGTCGTATGTTGACAGGTCTAATAACGGGACACTGTCTTGTCGGAAAACATGCCAAGAACATGAATCTTATTACGGACGCAAGCTGTAAAAGGTGCGAGACACCAGACGTCGAGGAGACCATTGAACACATCCTGTGTCACTGCCCGGCTTTGGCACGAACTCGACTATCAATTATGGGAAGTTCACAGTTCGAGACTTTGGAGGAAATTACGAGGATAGACCTGAAGAGTTTGAAACAGTTCGCGATGAAGGTCAATGTATTTAGTTTACATCGATAAGCGGAAAGAGTTTTGTGGTATCGCTATGGACCAACTGGTCTATGCGGAGTGCCCATCTGGCACCGCCACCCTAACCTAACCTAACCTATCACGTTGACAGAGTTTGAGGACACGATTTAGATTAAATAAGCCACGCAGATTTCAAAAATGCTATTAGTTTTATCGTGCAGACTTAAGTTTTCAAGTTATGAAGCAACGAAATAACATATTTTTTTTTGTTATCATGTAATTGAAAAATTATATTTTTTAATTAGCATTTGCTTTGCAGCTTCAGACATTTGCAACGGTTTGTGAACTCATTATGACCTTACGAAGAACCATTCCCGAAAAAAATTAACACATGATGTAAATATGAAGTCAATCAGACGAGTGGTTTTTGGCTGAAATGATGAGAACGATTTTTCAATGAGAACGATTTTTTTTTTCAATTATAGATTAGAAGCCAAGAGGCTTCATTTGAAGCTAAAAGCCATCCAATTACATTGGTTAATTAACAAGCATTCTAAACTTAGCCATGACTCGAAAGTCACCCTGTATAATTGTATTTTAAAACCAATATGGACTTATGGTATCCAACTATGGGGTACAGCCAGTATGTCTAATATTGAGCTTATACAGAGGGCACAATCAAAAATTTTGAGAATCATTACGGGTGCACCCTGGTATGTCAGAAATGTGAACATTCATAAGGACTTAAATATTCCGCTAGTTAGAGAAGAGTTTATAACCATCAGACTAAAATACGAGGAAAAGCTCGACAACCACCCAAATCCATTGGCGAGAGCCCTTACTCGGACCCGAGCGCACACCAGACTGCAACGTGCAGGTTTACCGCCCATTTAATTATGAGGCCCGTCCTTCAAAATGGCTCTTAAGGAGTAACTAGTATTTAAGTTAGATTGTAAGATTTATTTACTTATTGTTAGGCCAAGAAAGGGCAGATTCAATAATCTGAAAAATAAAGTATTTGAAAAAAAAAAAAATTATAGACCGTAGCTTAGCCAATTTTGAACCGATTTTCTATGTTATTTCTGTTTAAGAGGTAAAACTCATATCTTTCACACAAAACCGTTGTAGAACAACAAATTTTTTAATTTGTTTAAAGTTTTAATTCGGGAATACTTAACAGTGAGATCGAGAAAAGACTTTGTATTTCCGTACTATATGGACTCCAACCAACTCGATTTTTTATATAGGAACCCCTGCATTTGTTTGGTGTAACACAAACAAAATTAAAACAAGTAAATGAGTTAAATTCGGCCTTGCCGAATGTAGTGATACCCTCCACAATTTCAAAAAGATTATTGCAAACAACTTTATTTAAAAGGAAATTACTTTTGAAAAAAAAAAAAATTTTGAAAAAAAATTTCCGCAAAAAAAAATTTTGGTAAAAAAAAATCCGCGATTTTTTTCTTTTTTTGTCAAAAAATATGTTCGTACTTGTATAAATACCATTTGGTGTTCAATTATGTTCACATATGTCAACCAGAAGCCGAATTAAAGCATTTTGTATTTTGAGGTGTGCTTACATTTTCGTTCATAACTTTTGAACCGCTGCACCGATATCGCTCCAAATGCAATACCAAACTTCTCGGGAGAACTTCCAATATATATGTTAAGTTTCAGTCATCTCTGTGCAACATTTTGTCCGCGAGAGCATTTTCCACAGACAGACAGACGGACAGACGGACATCGCTAGAATGTCTTAAAATCGATCGGGCATCATGAATATATATACTATATGGGGTCCCAGACCGATATTTCGATGAGTTACAAACGGAATGACAAACTTATATATACCCTCTATCACTAAGTGGAGGGTATAAAAAAGCGCAAAAAATAACTAAAATTTCGCGTACCCCCAGTGACAGTTTCGCGTACCGCCTAGTGGTACGCGTACCATATGTTGGTAACCGCTGTTCTAGAGCACACATTACTTAAAAAAACTTAAATGTTCTAGAGCTTTTTCCAATAGGAAAAACGTCAAATTTTTTGTGTCTATTTTTTAAAAGATGAAACCCCTAAAATTCTGATTACATTGAATTTTTAAAAACAATTGTCGGCTTTTAAATCGATGTCCGGACGACATAGTCCCACAGACATTATTACCATAACGGAAATAGGGATTGTGACCGAACAGATACCGGCAATAACTATGACCACTTTTAAGACGGTCATAATACCCATATGGGTTTAACCGTTTTCTATGAAGATTATGACCGAAGTAGGATCGGTCCATTAATATTGGAATAAATTAAAGCATTGAACGTGTATAGGTCTGCTACGCAGTAAAAAATATCGTGAAATCAAAAGTAACTAAAGAAATTGTTAGCAACTAAGTTCTAGTCCAACAACGTTTTTAATTGTATCAACTAGAGATGGGCGCTGGACACGTGATTTGCGTGAATCACGCGTGAATGTGAGTGATTTTCATTTCAATCACGTGATTGTGAGTGAGTGTGAGTTGAAAAAAAATCTGAGTGAGTGATTAGTGAGTGAGTCATTTATTCTTTGCGTGAGTTTGCGTGATTAGACTTTTTAATTTGCCCAATTTTTTTTTTAATTTTTTGTAAAAATTTTTTTTCTTTTTGGTAAGAAAATTTTATTGCGTGAGTAGATTTTGCGTGACTCACGCGTGAGCGTGATTGAATCTGACGTGAGTCACGCGTGAGCGTGAGTAAGTTTTTTATTACTCACGTGAATGTGAGTGAGCGTGAGTAAAAAAAAAAATGCGTGAGTGATTAGTGAGTGATTGGATTATTTTTGCGTGAGTGAGTGTGAGTCAAAATCCACTCACGCGCCCATCTCTAGTATCAACAATATATATTGTTAATGTGACAAAAATCCACTTTAATTTCCAATTAAATGCATCAATTAAAATCATTGTTAAACAACGCACAAAATGCTTATTGATAACACAGACGGCGTACGCACATACCGCCCAAGGTCTTATCGCCCAAAACCGTAAATGTCAAAAATCTAAAATATTTTTTTGGGCGAAATGTCGAAATTCCGACTTCTACGATTTGTTTTTTTGTAATAAAGGTTTTCTGCGTAGCCTGCCTTCGGCCGGACTTACGGTGTACCTACTCCATGCATTTAACCCACCCTCTCTGCAAACCAAAGCTATTTTGGTTATCAGGCCTTTTTGAGGCTTAACAAATTTGATAACGTAAAGGCCTGCTACCCTATAAAACTTTACTTTGCGGAGAGGGTGGGTTTAATGCAGTCATACGCATTTTTGTAATTCCTATTTCCGCGGGAATAGGCGCTGCTTGTGCGCTGTCAACACACATACACTATAAAATTCTGTTGCTTGAGCAAATTTGTTAACTTTTCGCTTGCTACTACCCACACAAGCATAAATGTTATAGTATGTGTGTGCGCATCGCTGGTTTAATGCATGAATTTTGTAATACCTGTTAAAAAAAACAATATTGGTGAGATTTTTGATTATTTTTTGGGTGCTATGACAGGTACTGTGAAATAACTCCCAAATGAAATTACTCCCCAAAATAAAATGCAATAACTCCCAACATTTTTCCATACAATTTGGGACTTATTTCATTATGAAATAACTCCCAAATGAAATAACTCCCACAGAAATTATTTTGGGAGTTATTTCATTTCTTTTTTAGCATTGGGAGTTATTATATTAATGTTTATGACTTATTTAATTTCAAATGAAATATCGGACGGGCTTAGGGATTAAAAACTCCATACTTTTTTAGCGGCTTCGCTAAAAAAAGTTTTTTTGTGTATTAAGCCTTTTACCCGGATAATTAATTCATAATGAAATAAGTCCCAGTGCGTGGGGATTTATTTCACAATTTTTGTTGGACGTTTTTTATACCCTCCAACCACAGTATACTCACTTTGTCATTCCGTGTGTAACGCATTGAAATATCGGTCTAGGACCCTATAAAATATATATTTTATTGATCAGTGATCGATTCTAAGACATTCTAGCGATGTCCGTCCGTCCGTCTGTCCGTCTGTAGAGGACACGATACAGTCCAAAATAAAAGAGGTAGACTTCCGAAGTTTGCCACGAATATGTCTTATATTCCTAGGCAGGTTAAGTTCGGAAATGGGCAAAATCGGACAAAGGGGGAAAAAGTTCCCCCTTAGAGAACTAAATCAACCCATGAAAAATACCACTTTTTACATGATTTTTTGTGTTTTTGTTTAACAAATGCAACATTTTTATGCTACAGCAAGTTCAAAGTCCTGCATTTGGACCCAGAGAATTAGATAATGTCGTTTTTTCGGTCCGCCCCCCCCCCTTTTATGGGCGTGGAACATTTTTTTTTTAAATAATGATAAACTTTTATTTTAGTGCATAAAGCATAAGAATGAATTTTTAAACACATATTCGAGAGGAAATTTGCCCCCCCCCCCCAATTACCACTTTCGCACACTCCCCCCCCCCACCAAAAAAAAAGAAAACGTCCCTGCAATTTTTTTTTTTGCATGTTGGAGGGTATAAAAGATTCGGCACAGCCGAATTTAACACTCTTACTTGTTATACCCTCCAACTACAGTATGGGGGTATACTCACTTTGTCATTCCGTGTGTAACGCATCGAAATATCGGTCTAGGACCCTATGAAGTATATATATTATGGATCAGTGATCGATTTTAAGACATTCTAGCGATGTCCGTCTGTCCGTCCGTCTGTCCGTCCGTCCGTCTGTGGAAGACACGATACAGTCCAAAATAAAAGTGCTAGACTCCTGAAGTTTGGCAGAAATATGTCTTATGTTCATAGGCTGGTTAAGTTCGGAGATGGGCAAAATCGGACCAGGGGGAAAAAAGTTCCCCCTTGAGGAACTAAACCAGCCTCTAAAAAGCACCATATTTTTACATGATTTTTTGTGTTTTTGTTTAACAAATGCAACATTTTTATGCTTCAAGAAGCTCAAAGTTTTGTATTTGGACACAGGGGATTAGAAAACATCGTTTTTTTCGGCCCGCCCCCCTTTTGTGGGCGTGGATTAAAAAAAATTGTAAAATAATGATAAACTTGTATTTCTTTAGTGCGAAAAGCATAAGAATGAATTTTTAAACATATATTTCGAGGGGAAATTTGTCCCCCCAATAACCACTAACGACCTCCCCCTCCCCCTCAAAAAAAGATAACGACCCTGAATTTTTTTTTGCATGTTGGAGGGTATAAAAGATTCGGCACAGCCGAATTTAACACTCTTACTTGTTCATAATGAAACAACTCGCAAATGAAATAACTCCAACAGACATTATTTTGGGAGTAATTTCATTTCTTTTAAATCATTGGGAGTTATTTCATAGGACCCCATAAAGTATGTATATTTATGATCACTGATCGATTCTAAGACATTCTAGCGGTGTCCGTCTATCCGTCCGTCTGTCCGTCTGTAGTTAACACGATGCAGTCCAAAATAAAAGAGCTAGACTCCCGACATTTGGCACGAATATGTCTTATGTTCCTAGGCAGGAAAAAAGTTCCCCCTTGAAGAACTAAACCAACCTCTGAAAAATTCCTTTTGTATACATGATTTTTTTTTGTGTTTTTGTTTAACAAATGCAACATTTTTATGCTTCATGAAGTTCAAAGTCCTGTATTTGGACCCAAAGAATTAGAAAATGTCGTTTTTTGCGGTCCGCCCCCTTTTATGTGCGTGGAATAATTTTTTATTTTAATATTAATAATCTTGTATTTCTTTAGCGCAAACCGCATAAGAATGAACTTTGAAACACATATTCGAGAGGAAATTTCCCCCCCCCCCCTCCCCACTACTAACCCCTCCCCCAAAATAAAAAAGAAAACGCCCCTGCAATTTTTTTTTATTTTTTTGCATGTTGGAGTTATAAAAGATTCGGCACAGCCTAATTTAACACTCTTACTTGTTTAATATGATAACATACATATTCATATCTATTTATATACCGATCTATATGAAATTAGATATGACATATAAGGTCGGGAATTTTTAGATATGGTAGATAAAAAGATATATGATTTTATTTATAATTACATCCCGAACAAAATTTTCAAAATTTTCTAAGTCCCGGACAATTAAAAAAATTTTCAAATTTTCAAGTCCCAAGTAAAAATTTTCTGATATAATCATATAAAATTTGATACAATCTTATATGAGTTAATATGCTTCCGTATAAATTTATATAAAATTATATCTATCACTTTGATACTGTTGATACACTTGATATGTTTAGATATTGCTCCATATTTATATGATTAGATTCGTATTTTAGTTTTGCTCATCAAATTATATAAAAATAGATATTCTAAGATCAATTTGATATAATTAGATTTGACAAAATTCCGGATCAAATTGTATCAATTTTTATAAAATGGGGGTATATATCGTCACCTAAAATGCAAAACGCCCTATCTAACATTTAAAAAATTTTACAGGAGAAGCAAAAAACGTGTTTATATAAAAACTATAAAAGTTTTCATTACAAATTTCTTAAATATTAGTAAAAACACACAAACAAATTCATTTCTGTTAAAAAAAATTATAAATTTTTAATATTTGAAAAGTTATGTTAGTAACGCCCTTTTGTCTTGTAATTTTCAGAAACACAAAAAGCCCTAACTGCACTGAAGATGTTTAAAAACACCAAGCAGATGTGTTATAAAATGTAACAACATGCTAACAAAATGTTATACTGAATGTTGTTTTATCATATAAAACTCTAACAAAATGTGGGCGGTATTGTAAAAAGGGGCGTGGCACCTGTTATATAACCTAACACTGCAAAATGTCTCATTTTGGATTCTGTTAAACACATGCTAACTTAATTCGACACAAAATGTCAATTTACCATTTTAAAGCTCCATGTCAAATGAGGGTATGGCCCGAAATAACCTAATGCATCAAAATGCTTTAACCTTTTAACGGCCACAGGCAACTATACTTCCCAAATGATTTTTTGCGATTTTTTTTTTTTTGTTCAAGTAAAAGATAGGATAAATGTGCTAAAAGATGAATTATAGAAGAGTTTTAGAGAAACAAAAGTTTTGTTTTCATTAAGTCTATAACTGGGCCCACTTACTCACTATAAGTTCTCAAAGTCTGCGAAGTAGTAAATATATTAGGGACAAAATTAAGTATATTTACTTGACAGGCGAAATAAGGGTCAAGAGGGGGTTCAGAAATCCAAATTCTTGTAGATTAAATATTATTAAGTTGCATTTCTTACAGATCACAGCGAGTACCAAAATGGCCTTGGCCAAAACAGCGTAATAAGGGGGAAGGAGGGGCCCAATTTTTTATGCGTAACTATTACTAGGTCAGAAATTACGAAAATGGAAAAAAAAAACACTTCGGTCAAAAATGTATGGTTGTCAAAGCGTTTACTCGGCTTCTGGAAAATTTCTTAAGATCTACAGCAAATATTGGGCATTTGATAGATATCTCACTCGCTTTTCACAAAGCTCCTAAAGGAAAATACCTAAGCTTTATTTTGAGTTAAAAAAGGGCCGGTTTTAAAAAAATGCAAACAAGTTTTTGATTTTGCAAAAAAAAAGTAAAAAAATTTTTTTTTTTGAAAGATTAAAGAAATAGCTATCTTAAACTCTCGGGACACATTTTCCTAGGAACATTAGGTAATCAGTTACATGGATGCAAAAAAACACCTGCTTGACCAAAATGTAAAATTACGTTGAAAAATTGTGACTATTGGTTTTAAAAGTTGTGTCACTTGAGATGTAAATGATGAAATTTGACACATGTTGTTATTTTATCTTTTCTTCGCCCTGTATTTAATGTAAGCGATATTAGACATCAACTTTTTTATTTCTGTCCCTTTTGATGAAGAAATTATAGCTTTCCAATGAAGCTAACGTTTTTTGTTATATACTGGGGGGTAATTATGTAACTTGATAGTTGTCAATCGTATCGTTATTCCATTACCATATAGTGCCATATTATGGTAATAGAATAATGGGCTCACGATGACGATTTACGATTATCAAGTTACATAATTAGCCCCTGTATTTTTTGTAATAATAGCAAAAATTATAATTAAAACATTTTTTTTTTACTTATTTAACGAAAAATTTACTTTGAATTTTATTCAATCGGAATGAAGAACTTACAATCATGTTTTTTATCGTCATTAATTATTAAATTTTATGTAGAATTTATATCTTACTTAAGACTAATTGTACTGCATAACTTGCGATTTCTATAGCTGAAAAGAAGCAATTCTCGTGAGAGTGCGGGCCTGAAGGGGTTAATTGGTAAATTTCTAAACTTTATTTTTTGTGTACATATACATATATTTTTCCTATTGTAGTGGACATTGTGGAAGAAGAAGCATAAAAAAATGTTTAATCTTAAAAAATAACAGTTGCGTCGGCAATGTTATGTATAGAAATGTGTAGTTGGGGCTTTTTGGTTTAACATATATCATAGCATGTAGTTAGGGCTTTTTGAATTTTGTTAATAAAATCCCCATTTTTGATTAAAGGAGTCTAAATTTTTTTGTGGACATGTATTTTGATCCAATACATAAGAATCAATTAAAAACGCGATTTTGAATTTTTTGTTAGTTAGGGCGTTTTGCATTTTAGGTGACGATATAAGTTTGTCATTCCATGTGTAACGCATCGAAATATCGGTCGAGGACCCCATAAAGTGCATATATTTATGATCAGTTATCGATTCTTAGACATTCTTGCGATGTCCGTCCGTCCGTCTGTAGTTAACACGATGCAGTCCAAAATAAAAGAGCTAGACTCCCGACATTTGGCATGAATATGTCTTATGTTCCTAGGCAGGTTAAGTTCGTAAATGAGCAAAATCGGACAAGGGGGAAAAAGTTCCCCATTGAAAAACTAATAAAAATTTAACCTTATTCGTAGAAAAATTTAAAAATATTAACCATATGGTTAAAGAATACTTTTTTTGACACCTGTCACTTATGTCGAGTCTGTATTAGTCTGTGTCGAGTCTGTAACCGCTGTGTTTTCTCCTAAAATCGCTTAGTTTTTCTCCATTTTTTCTTATAAAACTCTACTGTCGAGTCTGTTTATAGTCTGTGACTCTACTGTCGAGTCTGTATATAGTCTGTGCTATGGGATTCGCCATTCACTACAATAAAGAGCGTGGGCACCAGTCCTCCCTTTAGTTATAAAATTAAAACCTAAAAACTCATTTATATAGAAAAGCCAATGGAGTCCAGACCTGTTTTGATTAGTTGCAAATGGAAACACAAAGTAAGTGTTCCTCCTAACCAAGAGACCAATGGGGTTTACTAGTTTTTGAAATTAAAAATTTGTGTTTTGTAATAATTTTCTATTTTTACAGGGTGCTTTTAAATAAATTCGTGAAGCTATAGCGGAAACTTCACTTCAAGAAAAAGTGTCGGCAGCAGATACTGGAGAAAATTGTACAAAAAGGGTCAATTGGTCGGTGGTTAATTAAATCCTACAAAACATTTATTATATTAATATGGATTTATTGTGTGAAAATTTTAAATTCAACAAATATACAAATTTTTACAAAAATTTAATAAAAAATTTATTTAAGCATAAATGTGGTAATTTTTAGCATTATTTTTAGTCACCTTTTCTAATAATTTTGGTATATTTTTTCATATTTCTTTTGGTACATTTTACCAAGTTTTTGCTTAAACAGCATTAGCATTTTCTTCAAATTTTTTTTCATAAGCGTTTTGGCTAAATTACGACAACTACTTCGTCGGTTGTAGTTAGAGCTGCAAAACTATCGATAGTCGTCCCATTCGATATTTTCGATAGTTTGTTTTTAAACTATCGATACTATCGATAGTATCGGATATTTTAAGGAATTGTAAGATTTTGCGCAAAATTACCGTTTTTTTCATTACAACTTGGTACTTCTAAGCACACAAATGACAGTTTTTGGCGTTCACTGCCATTCTAGGCTATTTTAAGTCACTACGGCGATCTTCCACCATACCGTGCTTGTTCTGTTCGGACCTTAAATTTCGCAATAACATTAACACGAGATTACTATCATTGCATTAATACTTCAAAAAGTAGAATTATTTCAAAATGATATAAAGATTTTTAAAACGGTTCACTTTTTGATTAAGTTTTCAGCAAGTGACAATCTTTTTGAAGCTAATATTTTTTCGGCGATAGTATCGCTATCGCGTAAAAACTATCGATAGTCCTTTTAAAATAAAACTATCGATACTATCGATAGTACCATCGATAGTTTTGCAGCTCTAGTTGTAGTTTTAGCATATTTTTGGTAAAATTATGCTAGATTTTTGCTCACTCCGACACAGATTTGTTTTTGCGTGTATTATGTATTCGAAAATGTCGAATGATTCGACACAAAAAAACGGGTTTTCGAATAACTAGAAAAAAACCGGTTTAAAAAAACCGGAAGAAAGCGAAAAAAACGGTTTTCCGAATAATTCGGAAACCGGTTTTGACAACTCTACAGAGAATTCAGTTAAAATATCTAATTCAGCAGAAAATGTTTGCGATTGTTTTAAATTCGAAAAAATCAGACTATGTTAAGATCACAGTACATGAGTAGTATGTTCACAGAGTTGCATTTGATGTGTGTAAGTATTAGTGACAGCACACGGTGTAACCTTTGACGTTTCATACAAAACGTGAACAAACAACATAAATACATGCACAAAAGCTCACACGTACAGGCACACATACAGTACGCAGCGATGATAATTCTGTACTAAAAACCATGCCACCATACTTGAAAGTACGTAATTAGCACAATTGTTTGCATCACAGTACATGAGTAGTAGGTTCACAGAGTCGCATTTAATGTGTGTAAGTATTAGTGACAGCACACGGTGTAAGTTTTGATGTTTCATACAAAACGTAAACAAACAACATAAATTCATGCACAAAAGCCCACACGTACAGGCACACATACAGTAGGCAGCGATGATAATTCTGTACTAAAAACCATACCACCATATTGGAAAGTACGCAATTAGCACCATTGTTTGCATACTAGACTGTACTGTGGTTAAGACCAAGCCACAGACTAATACAGACTCGACATAAGTGACAGGTGTCAAAAAACTATTCTTTAACCATATGGTTAATATTTTCAAATTATTCTACGAATTAGGTTAGAAAGAGAAAACTGATATAACGCGCCATAAGAAAAATGGATGCCAGATCGGTTTTTGTTGTTTCACTCACTCTTAAGTCGTAGAAAGTGTTGCCATGTTAGCGTAAAACGGACTAAAAACCGCTGTGTTTTCTCCTAAAATCGCTTAGTTTTTCCCCATTTTTTCTTATCAAACTCTACTGTCGAGTCTGTATTTAGTCTGTGACCAAGCCATAGTGATTCTGACCAAGCCCCCATAAAAAAGTTTATAAAACATAAAACATTTTCTTTAAACATTTTTTAAAACGCGAGTGAGAACAGGCTATTAAATGAGACTAATATCCATATTATAAAAGACATTCTTTCAAATTTTGCTGATAAATGTACTTTGTATTCATAATTCGAAATAATGAAGGAATCGGACCATTTTTGATAAAAAAATACTTAAAGAAATTTAAAAAATCAAAGTTCTTAAGTTAATACGTAATTTAATGGACATGTTTGTCTATTTATTTCTCAAGCTTACTTTTTTAGAGAGTTTTTAAGCTTTTAATAAAAATTTTGCTGCGGGATCCCGGGAAAATTAAACAAGTAAAAAAGTTAAATTCGGCCTTGCCGAATGTAGTGCTACCCTCCACAATTTCTAAAAGATTATTGCAAAAACTTTATTTAAAAGGAAATTACCTTTGAAAAAAAAAATTTTTTTAAAAAAATTTTTGCGAAAAAAAAATTGGTAAAAAAAAAATCCGCGATTTTTTTCTTTTTTTGTCAAAAAATATGTTTGTACTTGTTTAAATACCATTGGGTGTTCAAATATGTTCACATAAGTCAACCAGCAGCCGAATTAAAGCATTTTGTATTTTTAGGTTATGTTGAATGTACTAAAATTTTTTAGGTGTCCTTACATTTTCGTTCATAACTTTTGAACCGCTGAACCGATATCGCTCAAATGCAATACCAAACTTCTCGGGAGAACTTCTAATACAGTCATCTACGTGTAATATTTTGGCCGTGATCACCATTTCCACAGACAGACAGACAGACAGACATCGCTAGAATGTCTTAAAATCTATCGGGGATCATGAATATATATACTTTATGGGGTCCCAGACCGATATTTCGATGAGTTACAAACAGAATGACAAACTTATATGGGTGAAATCAAAAAATGTCAGTGTTTTTGAGCCAAAATTGTACAAACAAAAAATTTTAATTTTTGGTAAATTTTTTTATTAAAATCGATATGTTACATCACTACTAATATAACTATAAAAGATCTCTTCTACAAACTGTTTCAAACAAATTTTATCGACATTTTTATGATTTTTTTGGTGACGGAGTTTACATTCACCTTAGAAAAATACATTAAATTTTTTGAATTTTCTTTGAAAACATTTTATTGTAATTTAAAACACTTATTTATGTAATTGCTAACAATTTTTGTTATTAGGATTTTTTTTCTGGTTTTTGTTATTAAAGATTTTACAATTATTTTTTATTTTAATAGGATTTTTCTAAGGAAATGTAAAAAAAAATTATTATTATTTCTGTTAAAGTAAGTTTTTTTATACCCTCCACTTAGTGATAGAGGGTATATATAAGTTTGTCATTCCGTTTGTAACTCATCGAAATATCGGTCTGGGACCCCATAAAGTATATATATTCATGATGCCCGATCGATTTTAAGACATTCTAGCGATGTCCGTCTGTCCGTCTGTCCGTCTGTCCGTCTGTCCGTCTGTCCGTCTGTCTGTCTGTTGAAAATGCTCTCGCGGACAAAATATTGCACAGAGATGACTGAAACTTAACATATATATTGGAAGTTCTCCCGAGAAGTTTGGTATTGCATTTGAGCGATATCGGTTCAGCGGTTCAAAAGTTATGAACGAAAATGTAAGCACACCTCAAAAATTTCAGTACATTCAACATAACCTAAAAATACAAAATGCTTTAATTCGGCTTCTGGTTGACATATGTGAACATAATTGAACACCAAATGGTATTTAAACAAGTACGAACATATTTTTTGACAAAAAAAGAAAAAAATCGCGGATTTTTTTTTAACAAATTTTTTTTTCGCGGAAATTTTTTTTCAATTTTTTTTTTTTTTTTTTCAAAAGTAATTTCCTTTAAAATAAAGTTGTTTGCAATAATCTTTTTGAAATTGTGGAGGGTATCACTACATTCGGCAAGGCCGAATTTAACTTTTTTACTTGTTACTTTTTTTAATGACTAGTGTTAATATTTGCGTCGGTTTTAACAACTTCATAAGGTTTTTTAATGCAATCTGCAAAAAAAAAAAAAAAGTTGACGGAGTTTACAGAGACGGAGTTTACATTTCATCACTTTTTGCCCTTTTTTTCGAGAACTATTTGTCGGAAATTGGTTTCCGAAAAAAAATCATTAGATGTCAACTAATACGTCAAAATATGACGATATTTCAGATGCACGCTAAGTAGTTTTGTTGTAAACTTGGAGACGGAGTTTACAGCATTTTCCGATTTTTCATTTATGATTTAGCTTTTCACATAAGGAAATTAATATGCAGGGAGCAAACTTGTAACCAATGATGCAAAATGATACTTTATAGCCTCGGCTTAATAAATGGGGCAATAACCTATTATTTTTCTAAACACAATACGTCAAAAACTACAAAATTGTCAGCTTCCATACAAAAATGAAAATAACTTGTTTAAAATAGCTTACTAGTATCCGGATTGTTGTTAGTTATGTAGAACGCCAATCTATGCGACGTTGTACATTAAAAAATATGCGAATACTTTAACCCATGTCTGAGATATTACACGATTACATGGTTTGGTTGACATTTTTTGATTTCACCCATATATACCCTCTATCACTAGAGTGGAGGGTATAAAAAATGTCCCGCTTTCCCGGGAAATGAAAAAGTACCAAAGGGGTAAAACTTTATCCCCCTTAAAATAAAATTCCGATGTGATCTTTAAAAACGCCGACACACGTATACTTTTTTTTAGTCTTTTCTACCCGAATCAATCGTCAGAACCCCGTAATTGTTTTTCGTGTTGTACTGTGTAATTAGTTGTAATAAAGCAAAAATTTTAGTTACGGCGTAAAAGTGTAAAAGAAGGGCAATTATACTTTAGTTTAGTCCTTTTATATAAACTTTTCAGTCTGCTTAAAAAATTGTTCAAACGGTTCTACAAATATATTATGCATCAACTAGAGCTTCTTTTAACAATAGCATTAGAAAGAAAGATCTCCTGGCATATATAAATGTGGGGGTTCTGTTCCCATGTATCCCTTATTGCACAGTGTTAGAGGTCCACCTATTTTCATTCGCGGTGAACATGAAAAAATTATATATACATTCGATTATAAAATAATTTTGTTAATAAAATTGATTAGTATTATTAATAAATTTTGGTAACATTTGTGTTAGAAGGAGGATGTCTTCCCCACCCACTCGCTAATATGTTCACTTAACTGTTTTTTCTTTTTTTGTTTAATCATGGTGGAGTGTAAATAAGATTCGGCACAGTACTATATTCGACTCAGCCGAAATAATAAATTTTTATGTTGCTAATGAGTTATGAAAAACTTGTTACAAGTGTTTAATACGACAAGAGAAGAAGAGACAATTATACATATACAAAACAAAAAACATTCAATTTACGTAATAGTACATACCCTTAGTTTTTTAATACGTTTTTTGTACTTGTTTTAATAAAAAAATCAATTGTGTTGCTCAAAAAATATATTGTTGTATAATACAGTATATTTTTGGTATTTTGGATTTTAATTCATAATTTAATTTCTGTTAATATTTATATATTTATATATTTCATTTTACTTATGTTACATACATTTTATTTGACATTAATAAAATTCGTTTTAATTACAATATTGTTGTTTTTTTTTTTAGTTAGTTAGTTACAATTATAGAATACTTTAAATTTCGAATACTATTTGCTGATTGATTTATTCTAAAATATTCTAATTATTTAAAAAAAAACAAATGAATTCTTTTGTTTCTAAAATAGTATATATTTTATCAAGTCTATTTAAGGATACATTAAAAACAAAAAAAAAAATGACGCAGACTAGTAAGGCTGGCTAATACTGATCGATCAAACTTTAACAAAAAAAAATAATAAATTAAAATAATGCTAAGAACACACATAGCGATAAAAGCGTTTAGAACGGTAACACAACTAGATCTTTCAAAAATTAATTAAACGTTGAACAAAGGAAAAGCAGATGGAGCACTCGAATTATGTTTATACAAATTTTTCTTATAAGCTTAAAGGCCGTACATAAACAACGAGCGTCTAACTTTTACTCATACAATTCCAATACAGTGCCTAACATTGATTGTCAAGTTTTCCATTTGAGAAGATTGCAGTTGGAAAAAGTTAAATACTCGTTAATCTTGAATATGGCAGACAGTCTTTACATTAAATTTACACAACGGGTGACGCCCGACGCAAAATAATGATGAGATATATAGAAACTTTAGAAACTGTTGAGCATTAATTCACAAAAAGTTTAGTTCTGATTACAAAAGTTTAAAGTTATCATTCCTTCATAGCATTCAACAAGAAGTAATTCAAAGGCTTAATTCTCAAAGCTTAAATCAAATTGATTTAATTCCTAAGAGAATTAATTCCTTGCTAGCTAATCATTCGATTGAATGATTAAATTTTATTAAATTAGTTCAAATCTATTACAAACTGAATTATGATGTTTTTAGTTAATTTCCGGCTGCTTCCCACACAAGCATAAATATGATAGTATGTGTGTTGCGCTTCACTGTTTTAAATTGAACGAAACGAAAAATTCCTCATTCAATTTGTAGTTGATTGATTTTGATAAAAAAAATAATTATTCAAGTTGAGAATTAATTCAATGATGTTAAAGGCTTTGAGAATTAAGCTTTATTATTGTGCTCGATTCTGGAAAACGATTTCACCATTCACCTAATTTTTAAAAATTTGGTATTCTTTCGAATTTTAAGATTTTTAAACTTGTTCTTGTAAAATCCTTAAATTCGAAAGAATATCAGATTTTTAAAAATTAGGTGAATGGTGAAATCGTATTCCAGAATCGAGCACATTAATTCATAGCTAATGATTTTAGGGAATGACAACGCAGTAACTTCCAGTGACTATGACCAGTTTAAATAATATACCAAAATTAGAATTATATGCGCTATCTATCTGACCAAATACACTAGTGAACATTTTGTTATTTTTTTAATTGATGGGACTAGAACGCGACTAGTGTTACACTTGATAATACTGCACACATTCAAGTTTTAACTGTATTCTGATTTGAACAAGATTTTGATTATTTGCTACTGTATCATTTTCTTATTGGCTCAACGATCGAAATATTGTTCGATTAGAGCCAATTTGTGAATAGGTTATATCGGCACCTAAAATGCAAAATAACGTAGAAACACTTTTTTGATAATTGAGTCATTGATTATTATGCATTTTGTCAAGCTACTTGTCCCCACAAAATTTTATATATATATATTTCCTTTATTTACATAAAAATTTAAGTTCTCTAAAATTATAAATTCTGCGATCAAAATTCAAAACAATGGTAGTTTTTATTTCAAAAATATTTTCTTTGCCCTATAAAATTACTAAAATTATGTTTGCTTGTTATAATGTACCTTAATAAGCAAAAATATGTTTAAAATTTCAGACCCTGAAATTAAAACTGACGGACTTATAAACGAAATACAAACATTTTTCGCTTCTATTGATAAAAAAGTGTTGTTTCGCATTTTAGGTGACAATACATTGTTAAACTAAGTAATTGAGGTTACATTTACAACAAATCAAGATTTATTGGTTATTTTTCAAGATGTTATAACAAATTAAGCCGATGTAATAAAAACTTCAAACGGCACTTAAAGTAAAGTAGAAACAAAAGTACTTTGCAATACATTTAAACAAATTAAGCCGCAAACTACCTTTATCGCTATTTGCCTTCATTAAATTGCAAATGCAGACACAGTGGATACAGAAACTGCTCAAACATAACTCTAAACATCAATATAACATTTTAGTTTTACAACTTTAATTTTGCAAAACCTTTGCAAATTCGCTACACAAGTTATCAAAATATACCCTTGACACATGATTTGTGTAAATTGTGGACCTCAATCATTTTATTAACTAAAAAAATGTGATGGGAAATGTTCACTAGTGATTTTAAATAAAACTTTTAATAAAATTCATATGAAAAGCACGTTAACAAAAGTTGTATGTCATTAATTGATTCAATTTAATACTACTAATTTACTACTATTACTTGATATTGATTTGAAAAGTAACGTTTAAACAAAAAAATAAAACTTATTGGTAAAGTTAGGTAAATTCATCTAAATTCATCTGGAAATGAAATTTTATTATGCAATTTCATTCCATTTGTTCTTTTGTTATTACGAGTATAATACTGTTTTCTTTTTTTTTTTTTTTTGTTTTAAATTTCAAAAATTTTTTCATTGTTTGTTTTTTGGTGTGTGTGTGTGTGTTTTTTTAATTACTCACGATAAAATTTTAGGTAAAGCTCTGGTAGGCACTGAAGTAACCACTTGTCCCCAAACTAATGTTCCAATACCAAAGAAAATGCACCACAGCCATTGGTCAAGGGATAAAGCCTTTGTTGAGAATGCCATTTTGCCGTATTGTATAATAACAACCTATAAAATTTTGAGTCAATATATAAATATTTTTTTTTTGGTTTTAAATTAATAATTCATTTATATACCTGGGAAATCATGGTAAATATCCAAATGGTATAAAAAATCGGATTTGTAAAGAGCCCTTCTATGACATTTCTTTGTCCATGTATTTTACGAGCGTTGATTTCATTAAACAATGTCATCATAACAAATGTATTAAAGATAATTGTGAAATGTTGAGTAGGACCAGCACCCAAATCTTGTCCCCGACCAGATTCTATATCAAGGATCATATCACCTATTGAAGAAATATTTTTTTTTTTTTTAACCCCAATACAAAATTTAATACAAAATATTTTTCTACAGAGTTTCCATTTGAAAACTTACCAACAAATAAAAGACCAAAAATGATAATCAACTGATAGAAAGCCTGGCCCAAAATGTTTTTCATCATTGTGCGAGAAATCAAAGGTTTCGTGCGACCATAAGGTTTACGTAACAATAAGTCTGGTGTTGGCAATTCTGTGGCTAAGGCCAAAGACGCCAATGTGTCCATAATTAAATTTACCCATAACATTTGCACGGCCTACATAAAACAAAACAAAAAAAGTAGGAGTCATATTTAGTTGGTTTCTTTTTTTAATTTCTTTCTAATTTACCTTAAGTGGTGAATCCTGTATGGCACAGGCACCTATAAAAGCCACAATCACAGCTACTACATTAACGGTAAGTTGGAATTGTAAGAATTTGGCAATGGAATCGTAAACATTACGACCCCACATAACAGCCTTAACAATACTGCTGAAATTGTCATCAGTTAGAATAATATCGGAAGCCTCTTTGGCTACATCAGTACCAGCAATACCCATAGCAAAACCTACATCAGCCTTCTTTAAGGCAGGACCATCATTTGTACCATCACCAGTTACAGCCACAACTTCACGATTTTCACTGACAGCACTATCAATGATACCTAAAATGTATTTAATAACAATAAGTATTTGATATACATAGATATGAAATGAATTAAAAATAGATGGATATAATATGTATGCATTTGGCTCGTGAATTCGGACTCATGGTACAAAGTAACCTCCACACACAAAAAAAAATTAAAATGAGTTTCAATCACTGAAATGATTATATGAATTACCATTTTAATTGATTTTGCACCTATCACGAAAGTGTTAATTACAAAAATTTGTAAAAGTGCATTTATTTATTATCGCAAAAGTGCATTTATTCTCAATTCATGAAAATTTTCGAAATAAATTAAAAAATGTAATCGTAACAATTAAATAAATGATTAAAAACAAAATTGAACTTTTTAATAAAAAAATTTTTCTCTAAAATTTTTTGTGTACACCAGCGACTACATACTATATTTTACAAGTAAAACAGAAATATACGAGTACCTTTTACTAATGTGTATTTGTCAGTGGGTGAAGAACGAGCCAACACACGCAGTTTTGGCCAAACTTTGTCAATCAAATGTTGTTGAATCTGCAAGAAAATATAAAAATAAAAGTTTTTTTTTTAATTTTTTCCATATAGGCATTTGTACGGTTTCATTGGCATTAGTACAAATAAATACAATTAGTTCCAACCACTGCCAATGAAATCTCCGACAACAGTTTGGCAATAGTACTTACATCTCCATTGCTATCACGAATGCGCCTATTGAATTCTTTGCCCTCCAATATTAAGAAATCTTCATTTGGTTTTAGGATTCCACACTTGCTAGCAATAGAACGGGCTGTATTGATATTATCACCAGTAACCATACGAACAGTGATACCAGCACGTTGACACTTTCGAATAGCATCCGGTACTTCCGGTCGCACAGGATCTTCAATACCAACCACGCACAAACACGTCAAATTCGTCATTATATTTTCTTCATCATCCCAATTGGGCTCATTGTCAGAATGCACCTCATTGATTGCTGCCTTACCAGGCACAAAATCACGGTACGCAATACAAATAGTACGCAAGCCATCACAAGCCATGGGTTCAATGACTTCGCGTATTAATCTATCCTGCATATCTCTGGTAAATTTCTCCAAAACACCATCATGGCCATAAATGAAAGAACATCTGACAAAGAATTTCAAATTAATTATATTAATTAATTATTTGTCTTAGCCTATTGACTATAAATTACGTACTTTTTCAAAATAATTTCTGAAGCACCTTTGCTGTACAGACGATAACCACCACTGGCTCTAGGAATAACTGTACCCATGCTCTTGCGCACCGAATTAAAAGTATAGACTCTGGTGAATTTATCTTCTGTAATTTCATCACGAATGGACTGATATTTAACGCCCAGCGCCTGAACAAAACCTAACAGTGAACACTCGGTTTTATTTCCCACCTGCATGGGCAAGTCTCCGGGTTCTGAACCTGGCTAAAATATGAACAAAAAGTCCAAAAATTAATTCAGATTTAAATATTGCAAAAATAAAAACTTACCAAAATATTGGAAGTATAGGCTGAGTTAACCGAAATACCTTGGGTTATTAAATTACCCACATGTTGGGGTATATCATTGAGTGTTGGTAAAACTTTACATAATTTTTCACAAATATACGATTGTACAACAGTCATTCGATTTGTGGTTAAAGTACCAGTCTTATCTGAACAAATGGCAGTGGCATTGCCCATAGTTTCACATGCATCCAAGTGACGTACCAAATTATTATCTTTCATCATTTTCTAAATTGTAAAAAAAAAAATATTTGGTTAATTTTTATTCTAATATAATTGAAGGGTTTATTGTAAAAACTCGATAAGCAACATTTAATTTTTTTGGCGGTTTTTGCCTCAAATGTGGAAAATAGAAATTTTGCAGAACTTTCATTCTCAATATACTTGTACAAAGGGTTAAAGCTAGACTTCTGCGAAAAATCTGTCAATGGAACATCAGCAGAAGGCAAAAAACACAAAAAAAAAACAAGTGAGAGTGTTACATTCGGCTGTGCCGAATCTTTTATACCCTCCAAAATGTAAAAAAAAAAAAAAAAATCCAGGGGCGTCTTTTTTTTTTTTGGGGGGGGGTGGTTGGTGGGAGACGTTAGGGGCCACCTTCCCCTTGCGATTTTGAACTTCTTCTGAGATAAGAATGTTGCATTTGCTTACCAAAAGTAAAAACAACTCTGCAAAAAATTCTGTTTTTCTTGGGTTGGTTTAGTTCTCTAAGGGGGAACTTTTTTCCCCTTGGTCCGATTTTGCCCATTTCTGAACTTAACCTGCCTAGGAATATAAGACATATTCGTGCAAAACTTCGGAAGTCTAGCTCTTTTATTTTGGACTGTATCGTGTAGACGGACGGACATCGCTAGAATGTCTTAGAATCGATCACTGATCAATAATATATATACTTTATGGGGTCCTAGACCGATATTTCGATGCGTTACACACGGAATGACAAAGTGAGTATACCCCCATACTGTGGTTGGAGGGTATAATAAACTGTTCAAGTTCTTGCAGTAAGGCATTCAATTCATTATCCTGCCTGTCTGGAACTTGTTTACTGTTTATATTAATAAAAGAATCCGGATTTGAACGGATTGAAACCGAAATTTTCCAAAAAAAAATTCCAAAATAATTTATTTTTGCGGGAGAATCCTAGATTCAAAATTTGAAATTTATAAGACCATGTTAGGAAATCGAGAAAGTCCCAAAGTGCAACATTTACACTCTTAAAATCAGAAATTCAGAGGCTATTTTGTAATGTTTTGTTCCAACTGAGGTTTCTTAATTCCAAAAATCAAGTTTTTATATCATTATTTCAGGAGATCTCAAAATGACAAAAGTACACCTTTTTAGAATCGAAATTTTCTAAAAAGTAACTTTATCAGAATGTTTTGTTTTTGGCTCTAAATTTCAAAATTTCAAAATCCAAGTTTCTTAAAAAACTTTTTATTACATAGAAAAAGTACCAAAGTACAATTTTGTACCATTTTGGAGCCTATTAAAGTCTGAACTTTTAAAAGGTACTTTTTTAGTATGTCGTTTTTTCTTTGGTAGGAAGATACGCCATTTCAAATTTCTATGACTTTTTTTCAGATGATAAAAAAATTACCCCTTATAATTGAAAACAAGGGAGAGCGTTAAATTGGGCTGTGCCGAAACTTTTATACCCTCCAACATGTAAAAAATAATTACAGGGTCGTTTCTTGGAGAGGAGGGGGCTTCGGTAGGGGCTGTGGGAACACCTATCCCTCCTGAAAAATTGTTGACTAATTTATTTATTATGCTTTTTGCAATAAAGTTATACAATTTTATCATTATTTAAACTATGTTATTTATATCCACGCCCTAAAAAGGGGGTGCACCAAAAAAAAAAAAATATTTATTCCCTCCGATCCTAGAGCAGGACTCTGAGATTTTTCTTGCATAAACATGTTTCATTTGTTTAACAAATATATAAAAAAAAACACGCAAAAAATCATGTTTTTCAGAGATTGGTTTACTTCCTTAAGTGGGGTTTAGTTCCCCTGGGTCGATTTGGCCTATTAAAGAACTTAACCTGCCTAAGACCCCTGGGCCGATTTGGCCTATTACGAACTAAACCTGCCTAAATACGACCGCCAAATACCCCAAAAGCTTAAAAAAATAATTTAAGTTATACAATTTTTAAAATTCTGGTTCCCTAAATTCACGTACCTCAAAAACTTAGCAAGGTAAAGCGAAAGGGACAAAAATTTTGGATCAAAAACTAGGATGATCCATAAGGGACCCAACTGGGGCTGGACCTATCGCGGTCTGGACTCATTGGGTCTAAATTCATGTATCTCAAAAACTTAGCAAGGTAAAGCGAAAGGGACAAAAATTTTAGATCAAAAACTTGGATGATCCATAAGGGACCCAACTGGGGCTGGACCCAACTGGGGCTGGACCCATCGGGGTCTGGACTCATTGGGTCCTAGCCCACTGGGGTCTTCACCCAATCGGGTTCTTAAATGTGTACGAACTAAATTGGAGCACAAACTTTCTCACTATTTAGTTCAAATTGACATTGTCATCAATAGTTTTTTTTCTAATCCTTATTTTTAAGGAAAACATGGCAATGGAGCTTAATTATTATCAATTTTCTTGAATTTAGTTCATTTTCCCATTTTTATACCCTCCAACCACAGTATGGGGGTATACTCACTTTGTCATTCCGTGTGTAACATATCAAAATATCGGTCAAGGACCCCACAAAGTATATATAATATTGATCCATGATAGAATCTAAGACATTCTAGCGATGTCCGTCCGTCCGTCTGTAGAAATAACGATGTAGTCCAAACCAAAAGAGCTAGACCCCTGAAATTGGGCAAGAATATCTCTTATGTTACTGGTAAGGTTAAGTTCGAAGATGGGCAAAATCGGACCAGGGGGAAAAAAGTTCCTCCTTGAAGAACTAAAACGACCCCTGAAAAATACGATATTTTTACGATTTTTTTTTAATTTTTGCTCAACAAATGTAACATTTGTATGCCATATTATGTACATAGACCTGCGCTTGGACCAAGGGGATTAGGAAATTCGACTTTTTTCAGGCCGCCCCCTTTGGGAGCGTGGTTATGGAAATTAATTAAAAATAACGATAAAAATTTGTTATTTAAGCGTAAATATTACAAACAAATAATTTATAAACATATAAAGCGCGGGTACAGGTGTCCCCACCAACTCCACCGACCCCCCACCAAAAAAAAAAAATACGCCCCTGCGATTTTTTTTTTAATTTTAAACGTGTTGGAGTGTATAAAAGATTCGGCACAGCCGAATTTAACACTCTTACTTTAACCCCTGACTAAATGGGAAATATTTGATTAAAATTTTGTTTGTTTGTGTTAATTTTTATTTGATTGCATAGAAAAACCCCCGACTCATCTCCTGATGATGTTGGAATAAAGCCGACGAAACGTTGAGGAAAATTTAAAATAATTGTTTTTATTTACATCAGCTAATTAATCCCTGACCATTAGTAGCCCGTGAGATAATCTCAAACTTAATAAAAAATAAGGAATATTTGATTAAAATTTTGTATCTAGATGTTAATCGTGTACTTTGGTCACTTTATGAAATCTGATTATATTGGGACCATATTTGGACTTAGTCCTCATATACAAATTTCGGATATTTCGCCAAAATTTGGGTTCCACTAGGAAGTGGCAATGACATTTTTTGCAGGGTGAGCAACTCAGTCAATCACACAAACAACAATTGTTTATGTGGCCACTGATTTTTCTTAATTGCGTTTAGCATGCTTATAAATATTATAGCACCTAAACAACCACGAGTTCGTCAAATCATAAAAATTTTAGAATAAAGTACCAAAACCGCAAAACTCAACAGCATCGATATTTAAAAAAATCTTTATACATATAAGTAGGGATGAGATTTCCATGCAAATTAGGGTTTCTATTCGGGAAAGATTTCCCGGGAATTCCCGGGAAATATTTTTCTTAAAATCCCGGGATTTTTTCTTCGGGAAATTTCGGGAATTCGTCGCTAATTTTTTAATAAAAATATATTTAATTTACACATTTTTAACACAATCTTAAATGATTTATTAAAAAATTACATTAAAACCATGAAAGAATTAAAATTTTTAAAGAAAGACTAGTGAGGATATGCTAGAGCTTGCATATTATTTAGGCCTAATAATTATTTTTCTTTAATCAAACTAAATGATGGTTGCAAATTAGCAAAAGCTTTCCAAATCTAAAATTCCAATGATTTCTTCTTTACGAAATTTAGTATTTCATATTCAGAACAGCAATCTTTATAGTGCTTTAAGAAAAATATAAATATTTTAAAAAATATATAACAACCCTGGTTTTCAGCTTAAATTTTCATATATGAAGTAAAAGCCTGATATCTATCGGTCGTGAAAAAAAATATTTTGTAACGAACCTTGGCCGCCGCGAGTTCTATCCCAGCCACCAGTGAAAATACGTCGTTACAATGGCATTGGTGTTCTGATTTTGGCCAGAATGCCTTAAACCAATTAATTTTATTAATTCGAAAGTTTAATTAAATACATCTTTAAGATAAAATTTCGTACGGTTGGCGTAGTCAAAATTAGAAAAATTTTCCAAAAAATTATTAAAACCGTATTTGATGCAAAATCGGGTATTTCCGAATTGTGAACAATTTTGCATGGAGTGGAAATACGTCAATGCAAATACTAAAACTATTATAAGGTCCAATATTTCTACAAAAAATAGATTTTATGAACTTTCTACGTATATTTTAGAGGTTAGTTAAACTATTTTACAAAAGAATACATTTAAAATGGTTTGAAATTGGAAAATACAACCATAATTTGTAATATAACAATTTTTATATGGTAAAGTTCAAAATTAGTTTTAATTAAAAAATTCCCGGGAATTCCCGGGAATACGATTTTTTTAAAACGATTTCCCGGGAATTGAAAAAGTCCGGGAATTTAGAAACCCTAATGCAAATGCATGTTTTTTGTCGATAGTCTAAAAACGATATCGACCAATTATCTTTCCGAATTAAGAAATTTGCGTTAAAATGGCATCGATTTGTTTTTACATATTTTTGCATATTTTGGTGAAAATGCATATTTTTGCATATTTTGGTTTTAAACGCATATTTTGTGCATATTTCCGACTTTTAAGTGCATATTTTTGCATATTTTGGCATAAATTAGCAAAAACACAAATTAAAATTTATTTGTTACAAAAACTATTTTAAATTTTAAAAATTTATTTTGGAAATACGAAAAATTATTTTTTTTCTTTAAATTTTTTTTTTATAGATTACCTAAAGTTCTAAAAAATCTTGATTATATAAAGTTTTAAATGTTACTATTTAAACCCGGCGTTAATTTTTGCTTTTTAAGATGTTTTTCTTATGAAAACAAGATTTTTATTGGGCGAATTTTATTTTTTAGTGCATATTTTTAGGTTTTTTAGTGCATATTTTGAGTTTTTTAGCGCATATTTTAAGCGCATATTTTCGATTTTTTAGTGCATGAAAATCTCATCCCTACATATAAGTATTCCCGGGCTACATAACGTTTCAAAATCATTTAATCATTCCTGCACTCTTATAAATTCTTACCTTTACGGAATAAGCCAATGACAGCGTCACGGCCAATGGTAAACCTTCAGGTACAGCTACAACCAACACGGTAACACCGATAATTAAATGCTTAACCAAATTATTGGCATAGGTATTCTTCCATGGTTTATTTTCTATGACAAACGTTTTAATGCAGAATTGTATTACCAATATAATAACGGTAAGTACGGCAATTGTTGAACCAGCATAACCGATTTGTATAGCTAACTTAGTAAGTTTAGCTTGCAAAACAGACTTTTCCTTTTTGTGACCAGACTCTGGGGCAGTGCCTGATGAGGATTGTTGTTGTTGAACATGATTGCCATCAGAATCAGCCTTGGCAACAGCTTTTCCAGGAGCTCTTTCATCGTCGCCTATTTTAAAATTATTTCAAAATTATTTAACAAAATTAAAATGTATTGCAAATAAATTGCATTCAAAAAAGCAAACTCTTGGTGAGCAAGCTATATCATCGATTTCATTTACGATTGTCGTGAACCCATTTTATACAAAAAAAATAAATAGAAGATATAAAAAATTATAGCTACTTTAAATTATAAGAGTAGGTAATTTTCAAAAAAAAAAAAATAAATAAAAAAAAAAAAAACAATACTAATATAACAACAAGGTATAAAATGAGTGCATACAATTCAATAAATGGTGCATTTTAGCATAATCACCTGTTAAACTCTTACTCTTTTTGGCCTTTTTAGCTTCTACAAAATCGTCATTACCAATTTATAGTTATCGATTTATATTTTTTTTTAATTATATATATTTATATATATATATAGTTATATACATTTATATATATATACAAAATTAACGAGTCGAGAGTAACAAAGAGAGATAGATCGATGTTGTATGATGATCAGAGGTGTTGTTATTTGGTGGTCATGATTGTGGTGGTCATGGTGAAGTTGATTTGATGTTGATAAACGGTCATTCACATGCAACAAAAACGATGATTTAATAAATCGGAATGAAAATAAACAAAAAATTGTAAAAAAAAAGTTATTACAAAAATTAAAAAAGTACATAAAGGGAGGAGATATAGAAAATGTATAAGAATTATGCATATACAGAGAGTAATATCTGTGGAAACTCGATATAACAGCTCAAGTCTAACGAACAAATATTTACGTCCATTTCGTTCAAACTGCATTTCTTCGTATTTTTCAAAAGTCGCAGTGATCGTTATTAAATTTGCTCGATTTAGAGAAAAAAAAAACATGATTTTCTAAAACTACTATTATAGTTTTTGCTCATCCAAAATCACATGTGTTTGTTGTAAAAATTAAGCATGTCGAACTCTGCCAGAGTAAATCGGCCGTATTTAAAACGAGTGCCTAACTTCGATTGACAAATTTTTTTTTATTCGCAATTTTCAATTACGGGAAGTAAGGCTCACGATGGAAATCAATAATTTTATATTGTAATGAAAATAAAAATATAATAACATCGATTGAAAAGCTTCGTCCAGTAGAAAACTTGATATAAAAAAGATACACTCGATGTTCGGCACTCGTTTTTCATTTCAAATACGGCCGTAAGTTGCTATTTTTGTTGTTATTGAGTGTTGCCACAGATATTTACATCCACATGTATATTACGGCGTTCCGTCAAATCTAAACTTTAATTTTCGTGTCGTAACACCTGTCGAAATATGGCTATGGAAGAGCTGATTGTGGGAACATTTTTGAATAAATTTTTCTTTAGTTGGCAACCAACGGTCAAAATTTTGTTTTTCGACCAAAATTCATGTCCGAATTTTTTGACTCAATACGGCTCGAATATTAGGTATTTTTGCGAACTTTATGGGGAAAATATTTAAAAAAATTCCAAAACAGCGATTTTGGTCCACAGATACTGGTTTTAAAACATATAAATTATTTTTTACCACATTGGTCTTAAAAGTTAAAAAATTTTAAGTATTTTATGTGAAAAATACTAAAAAAAATATAAAAACTCAATTTTGGTCCAAAAATACTGATCATCGATTTTAGACAAACATTTGTATATTTTTTTAATATTTTTTAGATATACTTTACATTTTTTAACTTTGGGAGCCAGTTTGGTTAAAAAATATTTTTTATGTTTAACAAGTAAAAAAGTTAAATTCGGCCTTGCCGAATGTGGTGATACCCTCCACAATTTCAAAAAGATTATTGCAAAAAACTTTACTTAAAAGGAAATTACTTTTGAAAAAAAAAAAAAATTTTTTGGAAAAAAAATTTTCGCGAAAAAAATTTTGGTAAAAAAAATCCGCGATTTTTTTCTTTTTTTTGTCAAAAAATATGTTTGTACTTGTTTAAATACCCTTTGGTGTTCAATTATGTTCACATATTTCAACCAGAAGCCGAATTAAAGCATTTAGTATTTTTAGGTTATGTTGAATGTACTGAAATTTTTGAGGTGTGCTTACATTTTCGTTCATAACTTTTGAACCGCTGAAACGATATCGCTCAAATGCAATACCAAGCTTCTCGGGAGAACTTCCAATAAATATGTTAAGTTTCAGTCATCTCTGTGCAATATTTTGTCCGTGACAGCATTTTCCACAGACAGACGGACATCTCTAGAATGTCTTAAAATCGATCGGGCATCATGAATATTTATACGTTATGGGGTGCCAGATCGATATTTCGATTAGTTACAAACGGAATGACAAACTTATATATACCCTCTATCACTAAGTGGAGGGTATAAAAATCAGCATCTGTGGACCAAAATCGCTATTTTGGAAAAAATTTAAATATTTTTCCCAAAAGTACCCAACATTCCAAGCTTTTGAGCCGGATTTGGTAAAAAAATTCGGAGAAGAATTTTGGTCTAAAAACGTAATTTTTTCAAATTTTGACCGCTGGCTGCCGACTGAAGATGCTCTTGCAAAATTTGTTCATAAATTTTCCCGTAATACCTGTCAAATGATGGCCATCATTTGGCAGGTATTACGACACAAAATTCGAAAGTTACGTTTTGACGGAACGCTTTAATGTACAGTCAAACTCGGTTATAACGAATTCTTGGTTATATGGAACTAATTCCAAAGTCCCTACATTTTGGCAACAATTTTCACACAAAATACGAATGATCCCACGAACACAATTTTATGCATATTTACCTTTTTATAACGAACTCCTATAAATATTTTGAAATGTGCGGCAATTATGTTTACCAAACTCACAAAAATTTAGAATTGGTTGGTTAATGTTATAATCTTGATAAAATTTACTTATATTTTTAATGTTTTCTTCTCAATAAGTAGTTTACTAACAAAAAACTTAAAAGAATATTGGAACTTTTTTTTTTTGGAAATAAAACTAGGTTGATATAAAATATACCCCGCTTATAGAGAACTTCGCTTATAATGAACTCTTTTTACTCGTCCCTCGCAGTTCGTTATAACCGGGTTTGACTGTATATATATAAATATGTTTATATACATATGTAAAAAGGGAGATCGACAGACAATTATAATTTGTTCAGATTATGAAAACACAAGTAAAATTTGTTGTCTATTATTTCACTTACAATTAATATTGAAACAATCAGGGTATTCACTTCAGAATTTTTTGACCCTTGCGACAGTGCAATATTGCAACATTTTTAAAAAAAAATTTTTTAACAAAATTTTTATTTTTCTATTACCTATTATATGATGCGTAGTTGCAAGAAAAGATTTGCAATTTATTTTAATATAAATACAATTGCTTTTATTTACAAAGAAACAAGCAAAAAAAGTTGCAATTTTGACATTGCGCAATTTTGCAAGACTAAAATTTCTGACGTGAATTCCATTAATATTGAAGTATTTTTAAGAAAAATAGGCGAAAGTGTTTAATTCGGCTGTGCCAAATCTTTTATTATTATAAATATAAAAGCTCAAAAGGTGCATTCACACGACCGGAGAAATCATATGCACACAATTAAGAGATGAATGAGCCAAAATATTTACATTGTTAAAAACGGATAGGATAAGGAAAAAGATGATTTATAGGTTTCGGTAAAAAAAAAGTATCCGTTAAATTTAGCTTCAGGTGCCCCAATAGGCTAGTTGGTAGCATGTTAGCCTATGAGTGTGGGGATCGTGGAATCTATTACCACCAAAGGCCTTGATATGTTTATATGGTTTGGTTTTATATGGTAGTTCAAACTATATGGCCAAATCAATAAATAAATCTAGCTTTTTCGTAGAAAAAATTTACAGAAATCTTCGTTAAACTGAAACATTTCTTTGTAACTACATCTAGATATTAAGTTAACAACTCTGTATTGTATTTTTCTACTTTGGAAAAAGTATCACCAAAAATGTCCATTTATTTGATGAGTTTTACATCTACATATTTAATTCAAATTTCTTTTTGTTGTTGTTGTGAAAGCTACCAAACAGAAACAGTTACACAATAACATTTTCCGTTCCAAATAATCGGTTCCAGAAAGCATTATGTTATTTTGCAATCGATTTTACTAAAATTTTCCGAAAGCAATCGTTTTTTAAAGCAAGACGTTTTTTTTTTATTATTTCACATTAAACATTTTTTGTTGTGAACCATTAAAATGAAATCTGTTGCAAAAAATTTGGTTTCTGTATAGTTTAAAAACGTATTTTATTAAAAAAAAAAATACATTTGGGCACAATTCAAGTTTAAAAATATCAAAAACGCATCGAAAATTTAAATACTTAGCTTTCTAGAATTTACTGGACAAGGAAACATAAAAAATGGGATTAATCATAGAAAAAAAAAAATAGGTTACTGGAACTGGCACTAATGAGTAAATGATTTTATTTAAAAAAAAAAAAATAATCTTGTTCTTTTACTAATGCTTTTGATGCATTTAATTTATATTGGGATATGTTAAATGTAAAACGTGTCGATTGATTTTTTTTTCTTGTATTAAACTCTTAGCGTACATCTCTAAAAACAAGTTATTACATCCATTGATAAATTGTGCATACATACCCTTTTTCATTTTCTTAATTTCCTGCTCTTGTTCATCGACGGCAGCACCCAAGAGAGTGAATATTATACCAGCTTGAGAATTGACACCTACTGCTGTGACAACCATTTTACCGCTACCCTCCATCACGTGTGTACCGGATAATACCATGGGATCAGAGTCGACACCTTTTTTAACATGATCCGACTCACCAGTTAATGAGGATTCATCAACCTATAGAAAATATATAAAAAAAAAAATATTTGTACATTTTGTAATGAATGATTTTCGAGAGTAGTCTTTTTTTTGTGCGCCAACTACCTTTAAGTCATTGCTTTGTATGAGTATACCATCGGCTGGCAAAAGATCACCGTATTTGACCTGAGCAATATCGCCAACAACAATATCACCTACTCCTATTTGGCACACTTCACCACCACGTATTACGGAGAATTTGTGTTCACCTTCAATGCGATTTTGCAAACCACGGAATTGTCGTTCCTTAGAATAATCATTAAAAGCTGTCACAAAGACGACAACAATAACGGAAATTAAAATGGCTAATCCTTCAATCCAACCATGATGATCATCTTCCTCTTGTAAAACAGCTGCGCAAGCAAACAACAACAAATTATAAAAATATAGATGAGCAAGGAAATAAATGCATAAATTAAGACAATTTTCACTTACGGGCATCTTCGTCGGCGGGTTTATAAAATGATAGACCAAGTGATACTAATGCGGCTACTTCTAAAATAATAAGCGTTACATCTTGCAAAGCTTCCCAGACTAGCGTTAAAAATGTTTTAGGAGGTTTCGGTGGTATAGTGTTCGAGCCAAATGTTTCTCTTCTGTGGTCAGCATCGGCTTTTGTCCCACTCAAACCTGTTGTTTAATTATAATAACAAAATACAAAATTTTGTTTAATTTCAATTATCGATATTTGTTTTTGTTTTTTCCATCCATTCACAATTAAGCTGAAATCTTATTCGAAGAAGATTTCGTAGTGTATGAAATGATGATCGCAATCTCGTTTGAATGAGATTTCAGTTTAGATGTTAGTGGAGGGGGGCGTTAGTTAGATGTTTTTAGTATTTTATCCATGTTTGTTTACCTTCATTTGGTGATGTATATAATTTCTTACACAGTTCCTGTATACCACCCATATCATGGATTTTCTCAACTCCCTCCCGTCCTCTCGTCTCCATGAGCTCCCGTAATTGCTTAAGAGAGATCCCATATTGAGCAGGTCTTCCATCTATTGTGGCCATTTATAACAATATCTAGAAAGAAAAACAAACACAATTATGAATATTTATATAGTACCTCAATACATTTCAGAATAGGACAAACGGAATTTTAATTGCCTTTTCTAAAAGACTAGGATATTTTCTTTAACCCTAAATATCCTGACATTTTGTTTAACCTGAAAAAAAGTTATATATATATATAAAAATGGATGTGTGTATGTATGTATGTATGTTCCGTATGGACTCGAAAACGGCTGGACCGATCTTGATGAAATTTTCAGGGAATATTCAGAATAGCCTGGTGAGTAACACTGTCAAGTCGGATTTTTGATTTTCTGTCTGTGGTTGGAGGGGCGTGACAAAATCAAATTTTTGCATTCTACCACTAATGACATCTATATATAAAAAACGGATGGACCGATTTTGATGAAATTTAAACCAAAGATAGTACTAACCGAGTACTAACTATATGCCAAATTAGAGCGTGATCGGACAAATGGGCGCAAAATGACATGCTTTTTTGCCTGTTGGTGGGCAAAATCGAATTTTTACATTGCACCACTAATGACATCTATATGTAAAAAACGGATGGACGGATTTTTTTAAATTTTGATTTAAGGCAACGATAGTACTAACCAAGTACTAACTATGTGCCAAATTAGAGCGTGATCGGACAAATGGGCGTAAAATGCCATGCCCCTTTGTATTGAATTGAATGTTCTTTCTGCATGCTCTGCAATAACGCAAAAACTGTTGATTCGATTTTAATTAAATTTTCTGCACTGATAGTGTTAACCGATTGCGGAACTATAAACCATGTTATACTATGATTGGAAAAAGGGGCGTAAAGTGCCACTTCCCTATGTACTATACTGGACGTTGTCTGCCTGTCTCGCAATCACGCAAAAACAGCTGAACCGATTCTCTTGACATTTTCACTACATACAGTGCTAACCAAGTGCATATGTTGGCCAAATATGATCGTTATTGGAAAAAGGGGTCAAAATTGCAACGCCCTTTTACTATACTGACCACGATTGAACAAAGAGGCGTAAATTGCCACGCTCCTTTGTTTTATACTGAACGTTATATCTGCATGTTTTGAAATCATGCAAAAACGGATAAGCCGAATCTGTCACTACTGATAGAACTAACCGAGCGGGAACTGTAGGTCATATGTAGAGCGCGATTCGGCAAAAGGGTATAAAATGTCACTACCGTTTTTCATAAATAAAAAGTTATTTCCTCCTCTTTTGCAATCACACAAAAACGTCAAAACTGATGTCAATGAAATTTGCAGCACACATAGTACTAATCGGGGATGCAGCATGGAACTTTAGACTATCACGATTCTATAAAAATGCTTTAAATGACACGTTCCTTTGTACTATACTTAACGTTGTGTCTGTCTGTTTCTAAATCACGCAAAAACAGCTGAACCGATTTTGTTGAGATTTCTCTATAGATAGTGCTAACCGAGGACCCGTGCTTTAATTTTGTCCGACACTATATTTAAATTAAGATGCAATATAAAACAGTTTTTTCTTAGGGCCAGCAACGCGGACCGGGTATAGCTAGTAGTTTTATAATTATTTAAATTATTTTTTTATCCACGCCCTTAAAAGAGGGGCGGGACAAAAAATGCGACATTTTTTATTCCCCTGGGTCCAAGCGCAGGACTATTAACTCCTACAAACATAAAAATGCCTCATTTGGTTCACAAAAATACAAAAAAAAACGTCAAAAAAATTAGCATTTTTAAGAGGTTGGTTTAGTTCTTCAAGGGGGAACTTTTTCCCCCTGGTCCGATTTGGCCCATTTCCGAACTTAACCTGCCTAGGACTATAAGACATATTTATGCCAAACTTGAGGAGGCTAGCTCTTTTATTTTGGACTGCATCGTGTTAACTACAGACGGACGGACGGACAGACGGACGGACGGACGGACATCGCTAGAATGTCTTAGAATCGATCACTGATCAATAATATATATACTTTATGGGGTCCCCGACCGATATTTCGATGCGTTACACACGGTACCAACAGCTCTTTATGAGCTCGTTTGTACCATCGAGAGATCGCTTTCGGTAAAGGAGTACACTATGGTGGCCTTTCTTGATATTGGGGGGGCTTTTAATAATGTCATCCCAGAATCGATAATATTGGCATTGTCTGGTCTGGGAGTAAAGCGTGAAATCGTTTTAATGGTGGAAAACCTACTTGCCAATAGACGTATAACGTCTGAATTGGGAGCGTCCGTCATATCTCGATTTGTCAATAGGGGCACACCACAAGCAGGTGTTCTTTCGCCGCTTCTTTGGAACCTGGCACTGACACAATGCTACTATCTCTAGAAGCACGTGGTTGTCATGTTGTCGCATATGCTGACGATGTCGCGATAGCGGTACAAAAGAGCCTCATTGGCTCATATTTAGATACGTTACACATGAATTGGCAAAGTTAATGTACCCCCATACTGTAGTTGTGGGGTGTAAATAGACCAATAACAAGAATAAAGAATAAGGGGGAAATCCTTTGCTGGCCTGAAAGAAGGCCTCAAAAAATCTTTGTGAGCATTTATATGTATATGGAATATAAGAGTAAAATGGCATATTATAAAATTATGAAGAATCTTGCATATGAAATACAATGAAAAAAGTACGTTTTGATAAAAAATTAACAAAAAAGTACGTTTTGTTACACACCAATTTATAAGGAATTCATTTTCTTGATGAAAAACAAAAATAATTCACGCTATGGAAATTTTTTCTGATAGATTTCGAACCAAATAATATAAAAAGAACAAAAAATCAATTTGTCAAAAAATGCGAAAAAGTACGTTTTGTTCCGCGACTCCTCATATATAAGTTTGTCATTCCGTTTGTAACTCATCGAAATATCGGTCTGGGACCCCATAAAGTATATATATTCATGATGCCCGATCGATTTTAAGACATTCTAGCTATGTCCGTCTGTCTGTCTGTCTGTGGAAAATGCTGTAGCGGACAAAATATTGCACAGAGATGACTGAAACTTAACATATTTATTGGAAGTTTTCCCGAGAAGTTTGGTATTGCATTTGAGCGATATCGGTTCAGCGGTTCAAAAGTTATGAACGAAAATGTAAGCACACCTCAAAAATTTCAGTACATTCAACATAACCTAAAAATATAAAATGCTTTAATTCGGCTTCTGGTTGACATATGTAAACATAATTGAACACCAAATGGTATTTAAACAAGTACGAACATATTTTTTACAAAAAAAAATCGCGGATTTTTTTTTTACCAAAAATTTTTTTCGCGGAATTTTTTTTTTTTTTAATTTTTTTTTTTTTTCAAAAGTAATTTCCTTTTAAATAAAGTTTTCTGCGATAATCTTTTTGAAATTGTGGAGGGTGTCACTACATTCGGCAAGGCCGAATTTAACTTTTTTACTTGTTTCTTATAAAACTCTACTGTCGAGTCTGTATATAGTCTGTGACTTCAGTATATGCTCTATCGTCAGGACTATATTCTAGCAAATTTTCAGCTTCCTAAGACATAAGGGGGCTTTAAATAAGCAAAAATGTCAAAAAAATCGAGTTTTCCGCGCCTATTTTTCCTCTTATTTCTCCGCCCACAGTCCAAAAATCGAAAATCCGGCTACGTTAGGATCAGTCCCTGGTCTTTTACTATATGCATGCATGCTAATTTTAAGCTTTCTAGCTCATCACAGGGCTTCAAAAAATTCTGGATAGACAAAAAAAAGAGGAACACACAAAATAGGAAATTATACATATAGATAGAAGATAAATAGATACCTACTGTTCCATTATATGGTTGAGTGACTGTATATGGAAGAAATTCTTAAACATTGAGCGTTATATACTCAAAAGAGGATCTAGGTCAACAATTTTTTGTTAACATTGAGTGTAATATACTGAGACGGCATAATAACTCAAAAAAAGTCTGGTGCGACAATTTTACAACATGTGCTAGTTTGTGCTACTAAAATAACAACTAACTTTTAAATCGGCTAATTTGCGTCATACCTGTATCGCTCACAAGTAGAATTGGGCATTTATATAAACAATATTGCTAAAATATTTATTAGGGTGTTTGTTGCTGCTCGCCACGGCATTGAATTTTTGAAGCTGTTTTTCAACGAACCAAATAAGTCTAAAAATTATAAAGCAGTCAGACAGACAAACTACGCACACATATATGTATTTTTATGATTTTTGGTGGTCACTCAGAAAAGTTTTATAGTTACTTTATGTAAATAGAACGGTGTTAGTTGTTTTTCAATTAGAAATGTAGTTGATTTTAACTACGAGAAAACCAAACAACCAAACAGCAGCCAATCGCAAAAGAAATACAAAAGCGGAAATGGAGATGGATAGGTCACGCTTTACGTAGACCTCAAAGCGATGTTACAAGGCAATCCCTCGACTGGACCCCACAGGGAACCCGAAGAAGAGGCCGTCCATCCCATACATGGCGTCGGCAGCTGGAAAGTGAAGCCATCAGAGCTAATAAATCTTGGAACGAGCTTAAGCACTTAGCATTAAATAAATCTAATTGGAATACATTTATTGAGGCCCTATGCTCCTTATAGGATCAACAGGAACACATATATACGAGAAAAGTCAAACAACTTTTTTTGACAGGTGGTTTCAGAAACAGCCAATAAAATGGGTTGCGTGTAGTTAAAGTGTTTAAGGTGCATAAGCTGTTCGTGTTCACGTGAAAAAAACCTTACAAACTCCATAATTGTGCAATAAAAATAGAGTTTGTTCGAGGTCTGTCTTCACTTTACGTATATGGTCGTATATGATTTATATATGACCATTATGGAAAAAATCAGCGGGTACCGCCTCAACATTTTCAAAATAAGGAACACTCTAATAATGACTATATATGCTCACAAATATGTTCATAAATGTCCAGATGCGTCCATAAATGATCTATATATGGTTATATATCTCCATATATGTAACCATATATCCTCACCCTGGTAAAAATGATTTTGTATATACCCAAGTAAAAAAGTTTTTATATAGTTGTATATAATTGTATAAACATCATATATGATTATATAGAATTTGATGCGAAAAATGAGTCGATAAAACCATATAAAATTTGATCAATGTTTCTTATATTTTGATAAATTTTTTATATAATGTTATGCGAAATTTGGACCCCTATTTTTATATAACAACAGCAAATTTATATAATCAGATATAATTATATACAACTATATCAAATTATATAAAACAATATATAATTTTATAAAGTTAAATAAAATTATATCAAGTTTTATATAAATCATAAAATTTTGTTTTAATTATATAAAATTATATATAATTTTATGTAACTTTATGTAGTTTTATACAGTTTTATACAATTTTATATATTTTTATATATTTACATCTGATTATATAATTTTGCTATTCCCGAGTAAAAAAGTTCCTATATAGTTGTATATAATTTTATAAACATTATATATGATTAAATAGAATTATATAGAATTTGATGCGAAAAATGAGTCGATAAAACTACCCGAGTAAAAAAGTTCCTATATAATTGTATATAATTTCATAAACCCGAGTAAAAAAGATTATATATATTCATATAAAATTATATAAAGCCATCATATATAATCATATATAGTTTAATGCGAAAAATGAGTCGATAAAACGATATAAAAACTTATCAAATTTGATCAAATCTGATCAAATTTGATATAATTTTAATATAATTTTATATAGTTATATGCGAAAATTGGACCCTTTTTTGTATAAAATTGATGCAATTATATATAATTAAATATATTTATATATAAGAAAAAAATGTTTTCCCCCAAAACGCAAAAAATTGACAAAAAAAAATTGTTTCCAGGACTTAAAAATGTTCAAAAATATTTTTAGGACTGAAAATTTTCAAAAAAAAAAACATCTGGACTTAGAAAATTTTTTGTATTTTTTTTTTCAATTTTGCATCAGTCCTAGAATTTTGGGACTTAGAAAATTTTATTTTTTTTTTGGACTTAGAAAAATTTTCAAAAGTTATATTAAATTATATGTAAAGGACTTAGATTTTTTTTTAAATTTTACTCATATAAGATAACATATAATTTAAAAACAGTTGCATAAAGTTTTATATAAAATTTCTTCAAATATTTGTTTTATCAAATTATATAAAAAAGAAGACATAATTTTAAAGTTCATATGTAATTATATAAACGAACTTTAAATCATATGTTATTATATAAAAGTCAATATTTTCTGTTATATAATTTTATATAAGAAACAAATTAGAAGTGCAAATATATAAAATCACATATGATGCAACAAAAAATACATATAGTTTTACAAAATAATATATGTATATATAAAGCTATATATAATTATATATGATCTTTTTTACTCGGGAACATCATATATGATTAAATAGAATTATATAGAATTTGATGCGAAAAATGAGTCGATAAAACCATATAAAATTTTATCAATGTTACTTGTGTTTTGATAAATTTTTTATATAATTTTATGCGAAATTTGGACCCCTATTTTTATATAACAAAAGCAAATTTATATAATCAGATATAATTATATACAACTATATCAAATTATATAAAACAATATATAATTTTATAAAGTTATATAAAATTATATCAAGTTTTATATAAATCATAAAATTTTGTTTTAATTATATATAATTATATATAATTTTATGTAACTTTATATAGTTTTATGCCGTTTTATACAATTTTATATATTTTTATATAATTATATCTAATTATATAATTTTGCTATTATTATATAAAAATAGGGGTCCAAATTTCGCATAAAATTATATAAAAAATTTATCAAAATATATGAAACATTGATCAAATTTTATATAGTTTTATCGACTCATTTTTCGCATCAAATTCTATATAATTCTATTTAATCATATATGATGTTTATGAAATTATATACAATTATATAGGAACTTTTTTACTCGGGTTATTATATAAAAATAGGGGTCCAAATTTCGCATAAAATTATATAAAAAATTTATCAAAATATAAGAAACATTGATAAAATTTTATATAGTTTTATCGACTCATTTTTCGCATCAAATTCTATATAATTCTATTTAATCATATATGTATGATGTTTATAAAATTATATACAACTATATAGGAACTTTTTTACTCGGGTATCCATGTATAAATTGATACCAATATATCTAATTTTACATATAAATATCTAATTATATGAAATTATATAAAAAATTACTCAGATAAGACCAAATTTCGTATCAAATTTTATAAAATTTTACATGGAGTTACATAAAATTTTATATATCTTGATACGAATTTTGGTCTTATCTGATTGATTTTTTATATAATTAAATATGATATGATCTTAATATGTATAAAAAGATATATTTGTATCAATTTATACATGCCTATACACGAAATCATTTTTACTAGGGCATATACATGTTCTGGTATATGAACATTAGGATGGAGCACATTTAGCTTTTTTCGAAAACGTCGGGGTCGGAAAAGTTGCTTTTTATGGTCGATATTAATACACAATAATATTGGACCTATAGGACAATGGCTTTGGTATCTTCTTTGACTTGAAAATCGGAAGGTTTCAAACAAAGTTAAAAAAAAAACAAGTAAAAAAGTTAAATTCGGCCGTGCCGAATGTAGTGATACCCTCCACAATTTCAAAAAGATTATTGCAAAAAGCTTTATTTAAAAGGAAATTACTTTTGAAAAAAAATTTTTTTTGGAAAAAAAAATTTCCGCGAAAAAAAAATTTGGTAAAAAAAATCCGCGGTTGTTTTCTTTTTTTGTCAAAAAATATGTTCGTACTTGTTTAAGTACCATTTGGTGTTCAATTGTGTTCACATATGACAACCAGAAGCCGAATTAAAGCATTTTGTATTTTTAGGTTATGTTGAATGTACTGAAATTTTTGAGGTGTGCTTACATTTTCGTTCATAACTTTTGAACCGCTATACCAATATTGCTCATATGCAATACCAAACTTCTCGGGAGAACTTCCAATAAATATGTTAAGTTTCAATCATCTCTGTACAATATTTTGTCCGCGACAGCATTTTCCACAGACAGACAGACAGACGGACAGACGGACATCGCTAGAATGTCTTAGAATCGATCGGGCATCATGAATATATATACTTTATGGGGTCCCAGACCGATATTTCGATGAGTTACAAACGGAATGACAAACTTATATACCCTCTATCACTAAGTGGAGGGTATAAAAATTAACTTTTTTTCCTAAAATATTAGTTTATACTCGGACATTACTGAAAAAGTGTTTTTATCCCTAATAAAACTAATATGCTAATTTTACTAAACAGATCTAATTTGATCCGTAAAATGGTTGTATCAAATAATATCTTATTATATTACTTACTTTCGTTCATAACTTTTGAACCGCTATACCAATATTGCTCATATGCAATACCAAACTTCTCGGGAGAACTTCCAATAAATATGTTAAGTTTCAATCATCTCTGTGCAATATTTTGTCCGCGACAGCATTTTCCACAGACAGACAGACAGACGGACAGACGGACAGACGGACATCGCTAGAATGTCTTAGAATCGATCGGGCATCATGAATATATATACTTTATGGGGTCCCAGACCGATATTTCGATGAGTTACAAACGGAATGACAAACTTATATACCCTCTATCACTAAGTGGAGGGTATAAAAATTAACTTTTTTTCCTAAAATATTAGTTTATACTCGGACATTACTGAAAAAGTGTTTTTATCCCTAATAAAACTAATATGCTAATTTTACTAAACAGATCTAATTTGATCCGTAAAATGGTTGTATCAAATAATATCTTATTATATTACTTAAGATCAAACAAGTAAAAAAGTTAAATTCGGCCTTGCCGAATGTAGTGATACCCTCCACAATTTCAAAAAGATTATTGCAAAAAACTTTATTTAAATAACTTTTGAAAAAAAAAAAATTTTTTGAAAAAAAAAATTCCGCGAAAAAAATTTGGTAAAAAAAAAAAAAAAAAATCCGCGATTTTTTTCTTTTTTTTGTCAAAAAATATGTTCGTACTTGTTTAAATACCATTTGGTGTTCAATTATGTTCACATATGTCAACCAGAAGCCAAATTAAAGCATTTTGTATTTTTAGGTTATGTTGAATGTACTGAAATTTTTGAGGTGTGCTTACATTTTCGTTCATAACTTTTGAACCGCTGAACCGATATCGCTCAATACCAAACTTCTCGGGAGAACTTCCAATAAATATGTTAAGTTTCAGTCATCTCTGTGCAATATTTTGTCCGTGATAGCATTTTCCACAGACAGACAGACGGACATCGCTAGAATGTCTTAAAATCGATCGGGCATCATGAATATATCGCTCCTTTACTTGTATAGTATCATAACTCAAAAAATGCGTTTTTTGAGTTAAAGATGCAGAATTATTCGTTATATCGTGCTTTATATTGTGTCAAAAATTCGTATTAATTTTTATTACCGTATTAATTACTAGCTTACCATCCCGGTACTTCGTTACCGGTTGTATTGAATACCGGATAGTATAAGGATCAGGATTACTCTATCGATTTAAAAAAAAAATCCTCTACATAGTTTTTGTTTTATTTACTTGTGGACGTTTAAGTCTTTCATAAAATAATATTTTAATGAATAATTTAAACAATAAAATTTGAATAACTTCGCTGGTACGTCATCATGCTCGTTTCGGTGAAAAAATATATTGACAATTTTCGAGCCCTTATATCGGGTTTTAAGATTTTGAGTGAATAATTATTTCAGTAAAAAAAAAATGGAATAAAAATAAGTTTGAGTGGAAAAACATATAGAGAGAACAAATATGGAGTCAAAAAAGTTAAATACGTAAAATTTAAGTAAAAAGTATCATTCCATATTGTTCCCAGCTCTATTCCACTTCGTTCCCCGTTCTATTCCATTTCACTTCCAAGTCCATCTCCTTTCCATGTACGTTTCATGTAAGTTTCATTCCTCTTTATATAATATGCGTTAAAAAAATAAAAAGTTCTATTGCCTTTATATTGTAGATATGAAAAGTACCATTTTACACCACTGTTACCAGGTACCCCTTTTAACCCTAAAATTTTAAAATATGTCCTTGTCTTGGGTGTTATTTCTGCGGCTTTTAGTTCAATAGTTAGATATCTCAAAATAACCATTTGCCCCCTTTCCCCGTAAAATTATATTTTCCAAAAACTGTTTTTTTGTGCTAGGTGATCGTTTATTTAAAACATCAAGTTTCTGAACCATTATTTCAAGAAATATAAGAATAACCAAATTTGCACTTTTTATCCCCTTTACGATCGGTCGCGACCCTTAGAAACAGAATTTCCAAAAATAACTTTTTAAAGCATTCAAAATTTCAGTGCCTAGGATAGTCACTTCATGAAATATAAAAAGTACCAAAAAACACTTTTTTACAGCTCTAGAAACAGAATTTTTTGAAAATACTTTAGCAGAATGTTTTTTTCACCCAAGTCCCCTACATTCCAAAATTCAAGCTTCAACGGTCATTATTATAGGAACAAAAAAAAAGTACCAAAAGTACACTTTCTTACCCCCGTTAGAAACGAAATTTCCAAAAAGTACCTCTTTCAGAAGGTTTTTTTCTTCACCGAAAAATCCTACATTCCTTTTTATAAAAGGTTCTTTTTAAAAAAGGTACTTTTTATAAAAGGTACTTTTTATAAAAGGTACTTTTTATAAAAGGTACTTTTTATAAAAGGTACTTTTTATAAAAGGCACTTTTTATAAAAGGTACTTTTTATAAAAGGTACTTTGTATAAAAGGTACTTTTTATAAAAGGTACTTTTTATAAAAGGTACTTTGTATAAAAGGTACTTTTTATAAAAGGTACTTTTTATAAAAGGTACTTTTTATAAAAGCTACTTTTTATAAAAGGTACTTTTTATAAAAGGTACTTTTTATAAAAGGTACTTTTTTATAAAAGGTACTTTTTATAAAAGGTACTTTTTATAAAAGCTACTTTTTATGAAAGGTACTTTTTATAAAAGCTACTTTTTATAAAAGGTACTTTTTGTAAAAGGTACTTTTTATAAAAGGTACTTTTTATAAAAGGTACTTTTTATAAAAGGTACTTTTTATAAAAGGTACTTTTTATAAAAGGTACTTTTTATAAAAGGTACTTTTTATAAAAGGTACTTTTAATAAAAGGTACTTTTTATAAAAGGTACTTTTTACTTTTTATAAATGGTACTTTTTATAAAAGGTACTTTTTATAAAAGGTACTTTTTATAAAAGGTACTTTTTATAAAAGGTACTTTTTATAAAAGGTACTTTTTACTTTTTATAAATGGTACTTTTTATAAAAGGTACTTTTTATAAAAGGTACTTTTTATAAAAGGTACTTTTTATAAAAGGTACTTTTTATAAAAGGTACTTTTTATAAAAGGTACTTTTTATAAAAGGTACTTTTTATAAAAGGTACTTTTTTAAAAGGTACTTTTTATAAAAGGTACTTTTTTTAAAAGGTACTTTTTATAAAAGGTACTTTTTATAAAAGATACTTTTTATAAAAGGTACTTTTTATAAAAGGTACTTTTTATAAAAGGTACTTTTTATAAAAGGTACTTTTTATAAAAGGTACTTTTTATAAAAGGTACTTTTTATAAAAGGTACTTTTTATAAAAGGTACTTTTTATAAAAGGTACTTTTTATAAAAGGTACTTTTTATAAAAGGTACTTTTTATAAAAGGTACTTTTTATAAAAGGTACTTTTTATAAAAGGTACTTTTTATATAAGGTACTTTTTATAAAAGGTACTTTTTATAAAATGTACTTTTTATAAAATGTACTTTTTTACCCTTTTTACCCCCGTTGAATCAACATTGGCAAAAACCCAGCCTTATTGAATCTTTTTTCCGGAAGGTGAACCTACATTACAAATTTCAAGTTTCTAGTACCATTATTTAAGTAAATGTAAAAGGTACCAAAAGTACAGTTTTTTACCCTTTTTACCCCCTTTGAATCATCATTGGCAAAAATCCAGCCTAACTGGATCTGTATTCCGAGAGGTGAACATACAGTCCAATTTTCAAGTCTCTATGACTATTATTTCAGGAGATATAAAAAGTACCAAAAGTACACTTTTTTACCCATTTTATCCCCGTAGAATCAACATTGGCAAAAACCCAGCCTTAGTGATTTTTTTTTTCCGGGAGGTAAACCTACATTGCAAATTTCAAGTTTCTAATACCATTATTTAAGGAAATAAAAAAGGTACCAAGAGTACACTTTTTTACCCTTTTTACCCCCTTAGAATCATCATTGGCGAAAATCCAGCCTTAGTGAATCTATATTCCGGGAGGTGAACATACAGTCCAAATTTCAAGTCTCTATGACCATTATTTCATGAGATATAAAAAGTACCAAAAGTACAGCTTTTTACCCTTTTTACCCCCTTAGAATCAACACTGGCAAAAATCCGGACTTAGTGTATCTATGTTCCGGGAGGTGAACATACAGTCCAAATTTCAAGTCTCTGTGACAATTATTTTAGAAAATGTAACAGGTACCAAAAGTACAGTTTTTTACCCTTTTTACCCCCTTAGAATCAACATTGGCAAAAGTCCAGCATTACAGGATCTACATTCCGGGAGGTGAACATACAGTCCAAATTTCAAGTCTCTATGACCATTATTTCATGAGATATAAAAAGTACCAAAAGTACAGTTTTTTACCCTTTTTACCCCCTTAGAATCAACACTGGCAAAAATCCAGCCTTAGTGGATCTATATTCCGGGAGGTGAACCTACAGTCCAAATTTCAAGTCTCTAGCTTCAGCGGTTTGGGCTGGGCGATGATGAGTCAGTCAGTCAGTCAGTCAGTCAGTCAGTCACGTTACTCTTTTATATATATAGATTATTTTTATTACCGTTTGAGAAGAGTACACGCCATTATTACATTTTCTATGTACCGGCCTTTTTCAATTAAAAACCAGTTTCAATAGTAAACTTTAAACATGTTTTCTGCAAAATCAAATATTTTGAGTTGTGACTCTATACAAGTAAAGGAGCGATATATACTTTATGGGGTCCCATACCGATATTTCGATGAGTTACAAACGGAATGACAAACTTATATATACCCTCTATCACTAAGTGGAGGGTATAAAAATTGATACAATTTGATCCTGAATTTGGTCAAATCTATTTATATCAAATTGATCTTATAATATCTATTTTTATACAATTTGATTAGCAAAACCAAAATACGAATCTAATCATATGTGGAGCAATATCTAACCACATAAAGTGGATCAACCGTATCAAAATGATAGATATAATTTTATATTAATTTATACGGACCCGAGTAAAAAAGTTTTTTATATAATTTTATATAATTATATAAAATTTGATAAAATTATATATAATTATATAAAATTATATAAAGAAGTTTTTGTTTTCAAAAAATTTGATAAAATTATATATAATTTGATTAAATTATATGAAATTATATCCGAATTTTTTTTATATAAAATTTTATCAAATCTTACATAATTTTATATAATTTTATAAAATTTTATGAAATTATATATAATTTTATCTAATTTTATAAAATTATATATAATTAGATATAATTTTATAAAATTTTATATAAAAATAATTCGGATATAATTATATATAAGTTTATCAAATTATATATAATTTTATATATCCGATTTTTTTTTTATATAAAAGTTTATAAAATTATATCAAATTATATCTAATTTAATAGAATTTTTTATATAAAATTAGATAAATTTATATAAAATTTGATACAATTTAATTTAAAAAATATTCGGATATAATTACATATGATTTTATCAAATTAAAACAGTAACTTTTTAGTATATTTGGGTAACGAAATCACTTACTAAAACTTTTACTGTAGAATTATTTTGTGTAGTTTTTGAACCCACTAAATCCCCGGATATGGCCGATAACACGAGCCACCCCAACCTTGAAATCGTCACTTTTTAAAATATGTTTTTGGTTTTAGGCAAATCGGTGTATAACGGCTAGGATACTTTCCGTGTAATTGGCATACAAATTTTTCTGGACTTTGAAAAGATTTTTTTTTTTTTTGCCATTAAAAAAAAAAATGCCTGCCTAATGTACATATTTATAATTATTTTGTTATTTTACCATTAGAAAACAACTACAAGTTAATTAGAAATTAAACACACGTACATGCTCAAACATATACCAAATGCAGAAGGAACACTTTTTAGGGTAATGGATTTTTTAAAGAGGCATTTCCAATTGAAATGTTTACTTAATGTACGATATAAATAGATTAGCTGCCAAACTTTCAAGCATATATAAATTATATACTATTACAACAGTAGTTTGGAATGTTTATGTACCTTTTGTTAATGGATTAATAATAATAATAATGTTAAAATAAGTTAAGTCTAAACCCGAGTAAAAAAAAAAATTGTGATAGGTTTATTAGACTCCAGAGTAAACATTTTCTGATATAATCATATATAATTTGATACAATCTCATATGAGTTAACATGCTTCCGTATAAATTTATATCAAATTATATCTATCACTTTGATACGGTTGATCCACTTTATAGGGTTAGATATTGCTCCATATATGATTAAATTCGTATTTTGGTTTTGCTCATCAAATTATATATGAATAGATATTATAAGATCAATTTGATATAATTAGATTTGACCAAATTCAGGATCAAGTTGTATCAATTTTTATATTTTTTGATCTAAAGTAATACAATTAGATATTATTTGATACAACCATTTTACGGATCAAATTAGATCTATTTAGTAAAATTAGCATAATATTTTTACTAGGGAATTAGATTTGACCAAATTCAGGATCAAATTGTATTAATTTTTATATTTTTTTATCTAAAGTAATACAATTAGATATAATTTGATACAACCATTTTACGGATCAAATTAGATCTATTTAGTAAAATTAGCATAATATTTTTACTAGGGATTAACATAATATTTTTACTAGGGATTAACATAATATTTTTACAAGGGCTGGCCCTTATTTTTAAAGTAGCTCCAAATCGCGCTCCCCGGGGCTCATTTTGTAAGGTTACCGGAAAAACTAATCCAGAAAAAAATTTAGCTCATTTGAATAATTTTTGAGCTATCCAAAGCCCTTCAAAGTTTTGAAAAACGATTACAGGGGGAAAATATGACTTTTTATTCATTTTTTCCATATTTTGAGTTAAGTTTTAATTTAAATAACTACTAAATTGTGATTTGCAGTAAATTGTCTCTCTAATAAGGCAATGAACACTAAAATCAGCAAAAAAAATATGGTTGCGACATGATCACTGCAACTATACAATGATCTTTAAGGTCAGATATGATTGTGGAAACCAAGTTATCGATCTTAAAATTGTATTTAAACATTTATATGGTTGCTTTAAGCCTTTAATAGTCGTTTCAATCATGATTACATGATTGCTTAATTAAAAAGTAAAATATGGTTGTTGTAACAATGTTATTGTTACTGATATTCTCGATACAGCAAAAATTTGAACATTATATGATAATAACAATAATTTTATAATCACAGTTAAATGAATATTGATGTTTGCAAACATACACCCAAAAAAAAAACGTGGGTTTTCAATACTAAAAATTTAACTAAATTTTAGTCCAAAAGGACCTAGGGCAGGAATTAGTAACCAATACTAAAATTTTTTACTAATATTATTCAAAACCAGTAAAAATTTTAGTACTTTGAAGATACTAAAATTAGTAACTTATTAGTAGTTTGCAGAGACCAAATAAAACAGTTATATGTGTTATTTTGCGTTAAAAAAATCATTAAACGAATGTTGTCCAAAATATGCATTATATATATGAAAAGACTTCTAGAGATGTCCCGTGTTAAAATTTGCAATAACTTTTATTTTTTGATTTTTATCAATTAAAGTATAAAATAACAGTAATTAAAAACTTTTTGTTCAAAAAGTTTAAAATAACATTTATTTATTTTAAATAACTCTTATAACAGTTATTTTTAATCAAATCAATCAAAGTTTTAATGTTCAAATCAATAATTGAAGAATTAGCTATCAATAGGATTCTTTTGTATGCGTTTATTTTAGTTTTACTTAAATATATCAAATTTTATAAGGCTCAAAGAGTATTTGATAACAGTTAAAAAAAATAAAAGTTTTTTATTTCTGTTATTTTGAACAGATATTTATATAAATTTTTTGAAACTGTTATTTTAAATTTCTATTTCAAAATAATATTTTTGAACAGTTAAATTTGAGTTTTTTCAATAAATCTCATAACGGTTATGGTCTCTGGTAGTTTGTATTAATAAATTTACATTTTAAATAAAAAGTGTTAATCGAAAATATTTATGTGTTTTTAGTTAGTTTAGTAAACATATTATAGTTGCTGACAATAATTTTAATCTTGTAGCACACATGTTACGCTTGCAGCAAAAATGTTATGAGTAGGGCAAGTACTTTCATGCATCTAAAAATCGAAAATATGTGCCTATAATATGCTTCTAAAAATCAAAAATATGCACTTAAAATTTAAAAAATATGCACTTAAAATTTAAAAATATGTATTAAAAATTAAATGCTTTAAATAAAAAAGAGCTTTGTTAATATAAGTTAGATTTTTTCAAATACTTTAATGCCCTCTACAATATTAAAGAAACGTTTTTTTTTTTTGAGTTTATTTAAAAAATATTTTTTTATTGACACATTTTGTAATAAGAAAATTTAATTGAACAAATTTTCTTTAAAAGTTATTTTCTTTGACTAAAAAAATGTTTCTGGAAATACTTCTTTAGCAATTTTTGTTAAGAAAAATTAATTTTTTGGGTATACATTTTTTTTGCGCTAAAAACTTTTTTTTGAGTCTAGAGATGGGCGCGTGAGTAAATTTTGACTCACGCACGCTCACGCTCACGAAATAAAAATATTGCTCACGCACTAAATTATTTTTTCTGCTCACTTTCACGCACGCTCACTTGAGTAACTAAAATTTTTCTCACGCTCACGAAATAATCACGCTCACGAAATTTAAATTTACAAATGTTTTTTTACTTTTTTCGAATTCTTGCACAAAAAGTATTTAATTTCCTTAAAACCACAATAAACATTTATTTAAATCACAATTTTGTATTAATTACCCCCTAAATTCAATATAATGTCGATTTTTTTACTCGTTTTCTGTTTCAAACAGCACAAAATAATCACGCAAACTCACAAAACAAAAATTACTCACGCACGCTCACGCACGAAACTATTTTTTATATCACGCGCACTCACGATCACTTGAGTAAAAATAAATTTCACTCACGATCACGCGTGAATCACGAAAAATTCGTGTCACGCGCGCATCTTTACTTGAGTCACAAAAATAATTTGAAAAATATTTTAAAAATATTTTTGCGGCTACTAATCTCTTTCAACACGTGAATTTGGGATACAACTATTTTGCTTTCACGGTTTTGTTCATAACTTCTTAACTACTGTGCAAATTTCGCTAAAATTCAATACCAACCTGGCCAGGAGAAGGGCAAAAGTTGTTGTATAGGCATTTCTGAGACAATTTTCATGTAATAAATTGTTAAAATCTGAGAATTTTTCAGAATAAAAAAATTTTAAATTTTTTTTAAGAATCTAAAAACTTTATTTTTTAGAAACAAATTTCTAAGGAAATGTCTCAGAATTCCATGTCTATAAGAAAATAATATGTTTTTAAGAGAAGTAGTGGCTCGGTTTTGGTTTATGTTAAGATTTTTGAAATGGTTTTTAAAAAAAATGTTAATGAAAATTAAAAAAAGTGCAATTTATATGAAAATATGCAGAAATATGCATTTATACCAAAATATGCAAAAATATGCAACTACAAATCGATGCCATTTTATTGCAAATTTATTGATTCGGATAGATATTTAATTTATGTTATGTTTGGAGTGCCGAGTAAAAACATGCATTTTCATGAAAGTACTTGCCCTAGTTATGAGTTTACCAATAACACTGTGCTACAAAAAACACAAAATCGAAAATACTTTTAAAATGAGGTAGTTAAGATTGTAGGTCTCGTCGAAAAGATCACAAAAATGCCCATCAAACTTGCCAGACACCCTCAAATTTTAAAGTTATTGTCAAAAATTTTTTTTTGAGACTTTTCTCACTAAACCACGTGTAACTTAAACATATTTCAACCGATTTTAAATTTTTTAACTGTTTTGGGTAGAATAAGGGTAGGGCTTTTTATGTGTGTGAATTGGTCTATAAATATCAAAAAGGTATGTATTGATTTTTTCAACAATATCTAATTTTTTGTTATTTTTTGAAATTTTTTTAGTTTGTTCAACAACATTTATACTAATAAACGTATTCCTAAAGAAAATTTAATTGTGAATACGATTAGCTTTATGTCAAAAAAATCGGATAACAATTGACAGAGTTGTGATAATTTTTCTAAAAAAGAAAATTAAGATTTTGTATGAAATTGCCGTGCGGATAAACCAGGCAAAAAATAAAAAAATAAACGAACATACTGAGAGGTCGCGTATCATTATTTTAAAGGTTTTTGACCTCCTGAATTCGAATTTGACCTTGAAATTGCGCTATCTTATTAAGTTTTTGAAATATCGATTTATGTTAAATATCTCAAAAACCTGACGAGATAGAGCAATTTAAAGGCCAGATTCGGATTCAGCGCGCCAATGACCATTTATGATAAATTTATTTCTTTTGCCTGCGTTATTTGAACGACGATTTACTGCAAAATCTTAATTTTCTTTTTTAGAAAAATTATCACAACTCTGTCAATTATTATCCGATTTTTTCAGGATAAAACTTATCGTATTTAGAATTAAATTTTCTTTAAAAAAAACGCTCATAAATACTGGTGAAAACCCGGCAAAATAACCCGGTATATGTTTCAGCAATACACATCATCACCATTAGCAACATTTTTTTAAATTGTACAGAGCATTTTAAAAGCGGTGAAATTTAATATTCAGAAATAAAATGAAGTATTTATAAGTTGTTGGAACTGTTAACATTAATTAATTTAGATAAATAGGTAAGAATTACAAAAAAAAATTGTAAATTTGTAGTGATCTGCAGTCTGGCAACCCTGGTCAGGGATGACAGACACCTGTTTGACATACATGCAACCGATAGTTTTTCATTTCCGTTGCATTTGAGTTCTTCCTTTTTTGTACGTCAAAGAAACCACACTTGTAATTTCTAATAAAGACAAATTAAAGAAAAATAAAGTTGTTACAAATTAAAGTTATTTTGTGTATGACGATGCGCAAACATAACATCCCAGGCAAAAACTACCAACCGTTCCAAAGAAAAAGTCTCGGCAAAGCACTTTATTTTTTGTGTAGAAGGCTTTGCCAATGTTTTTATACCCTCCACGTAGTGATAGAGGGTATATATAAGTTTGTCATTCTGTTTGTAACTCATCGAAATATTGGTCTGGGACCCCATAAAGTATATATATTCATGATGCCCGATCGATTTTAAGACATTCTAGCGATGTCCGTCTGTCCGTCTGTCCGTCTGTCCGTCTGTCTGTCTGTCTGTGGAAAATGCTCTCGCGGGCAAAATATTGCACAAAGATGACTGAAACTTAACATATATATTGGAAGTACTCCCGAGAAGTTTGGTATTGCATTTGAGCGATATCGGTTCAGCGGTTCAAAAGTTATGAACGCAAATGTAAGCACACCTCAAAAATTTCAGTACATTCAACATAACCTAAAAATACAAAATGCTTTAATTCGGCTTCTGTTTGACATATGTGAACATAATTGAACAACAAATGGTATTTAAACAAGTACGAACATATTTTTTGACAAAAAAAGAAAAAAATCGCGGATTTTTTTTTTTTAACTAATTTTTTTTTCGCGGAAATTTTTTTTTTTTTTCAAAAGTAATTTCCTTTTAAATAAAGTTGTTTGCAATAATCTTTTTGAAATTGTGGAGGGTATTACTACATTCGGCAAGGCCGAATGTAACTTTTTTACTTGTTCTATTTAAATCCGTTCAAAGTATACATTTTTTAATAAAATTTATTAATTTTCATAACAACTGGAATATTTTTCATTTCCCTGCAGGATAAGTAGCCGGTCCTTGATAGTTCTCGTGATATGTCACTTAGACACAATGACCTACATATTAAAAACTTGTTAAGTTTTATATAAAAACACCTGTTTCTTTCGTGAGGAAGCGTCTTAAACTCCGGATACATCACATGTGAAATGTCACTGAGCCTATCCCTTTGGAACACTACCCGATTCGGTTCAATACACCACTTTTGTCGGGACTTTCCAAAATTTTTCCTAAAAGCATTTTTAATAAATTTTTTATTCCAAAACGCAAAGAAAACTGCAAACAAATTTTTTCCGGACTTGGAAAATATTTCAAAGTTTGTCCAAAAATTTTTTATCCTACTAAATTAGTCAATAAATTTTTTATCCTAATTTAGTAAATTTCTTTATTCAAATATACACCAAAAAAAGTTGTGTATTATGGACTTATACAATTTAGATACTTCCCATTTTTTTGTTCTAAAAGTGCTATAATAGTACCATATTGTTTGTTTTTAAATCGCTTTAAAATAGCAACGGCATACCGTTTACCGTGGTTATCATTTTGGACGCTGGGGGAGTACTAAACTGTGATGCTTTCCCAGCACACAAGCGACCATAAAATGTACTTTGCCAGCGCTTTCCCGTTCGTATTTTTCTGCCTGGGATATGATTGTCAAATTTTCGCTACAAATTAATAGATGTTTGGAAAAAAAATTTTTCACCAGTGAACAACTTACGGGCCTTTAAATAACATTTTCACTACAAAATTTATTGTTTTGTTTTACCAATGTTCAAGAAATATTTATTTACTCTTTGAGCATTAAACTTTTATATAAACAAAAGAAATACCAGCTACACTCATAGAAATATCTTAGTAGAAAAATTAGTAAACCCATTGTAGATCAAGTTTTACAGAATAATGCCGTATTCAACAAAAATTAATGTTGATATCGTTGAATAATCAGTATAGCTGATTCAACTGTTACAATGGCGTATACAGAATTCAATAGATAAAACAAAAAAGAAAAAACAACCCTGTTCGTTCGGTTTTTTTTATTATAACGAGTGAACGAGTGAGTTGGTAACAATGTGTTTGTCTCTTATAAAATTATTTAATGTGTTTGTTTCTTATAAAATTATTTAATATTAGAAGAATAAATAAAAATAGGATCTGTAAATATTTGGTAAGTAATAAAATACATTGATTACTTTATGTATTCATACTTTATTAAAACGTTTTTTGTTTTTTTTAGGATTTTGTTTTGGTATCATCAGATAACTAGAGAATGGCTAATGGGAGCATAACATGAATAAACGAAGTGTGTGTGAAAATCTTTGTGAAAATCTTCAAATATTGCAGCTAAAAAGCCGGAAATAAAAAAAATATTGTGATTTATACTTAATAAAAGAATATTTACATATAACAACAAGCTTTTTTATTAATAATAAAATGTCTTATAGGAACAAAAATATGAGTTGAATTTACATAAAATACGAGTTGATTAACAAAAAAACGAGTTGATCAACTTTTACAAAAACTGACAACAATTTTTATTGAAATCAACATAAATATTTGTAGGGTCAAAATCAACAATGATTTCTGTTGAATTTACAACGATTTTCTTTGGGAATACAATGATTTTTGGTTGAGTGTATTGTATATAATTTGATAAACATTTACTACACTCATAGAAATATCTTAGTAGAAAAATTAGAAAACCCATTGTAGATCAAGTTTTACAGAATATTGCCGTATTCAACAAAAATTAATGTTGATATCGTTGAATAATCAGTAAAGTTGAATCAACTATTTACAACGTTTATACAGAATTCAATAGATAAACCCAAAAAAAGAAAAAACAACCCTGTTCGTTCATTTTTGTATTATCAAGTTGGTAGCAATGTGAAATTTGTGTGTCTCTTATAAAATTATTTTATGTGTTTGTTTGTTTCTTATACAAATATTTAATATTATACAAATAAATAAAAATAGGATCTGATAATCAGATTCTGATCTGTAAATATTTGGTAAGTAATAAAATACATTGATTACTTTACTTATTATTGCATTATAATTTTTTTTTTTTAAGGTTTTTGATTTAGTGTCATTAGAAAACTGGAGAATGGCCTACGAGTGCATAACATAAATAAACGAAGTGTGTCTGAAAATCTCATGTTTAAATATTGCAGCTTAAAAAGCCGGTGATAATTCTAAAAAAATTGTGATTTATACTTAATAAAAGAATATTTACAAATAACAACAATGTTTTTTTATACCCTCCACTCTAGTGATAGAGGGTATATATAAGTTTGTCATTCCGTTTGTAACTCATCGAAATATCGGTCTGGGACCCCATAAAGTATATATATTCATGATGCCCGATCGATTCTAAGACATTCTAGCGATGTCCGTCTGTCCGTCTGTCTGTCTGTCTGTGGAAAATGCTGTCGCGGACAAAATATTGCATAGAGATGACTGAAACTTAACATATTTATTGGAAGTTCTCCCGAGAATTTTGGTATTGCATTTGAGCGATATCGGTTCAGAGGTTCAAAAGTTATGAACGAAAATGTAAGCACACCTTAAAAATTTCAGTACATTCAACATAACCTAAAAATACAAAATGCTTTAATTCGGCTTCTGGTTGACATATGTGAACATAATTGAACACCAAATGGTACGAACATATTTTTTGACAAAAAAAAAAGTACGAACATATTTTTTGACAAAAAAAAAAAAATCACGGATTTTTTTTTTCAAAAAAAAATTTTTTTTTCAAAAGTAATTTCCTTTTAAATAAAGTTTTTTGCAATAATCTTTTTGAAATTGTGTGATACCATCACTACATTCGGCAAGGCCGAATTTAACTTTTTTACTTGTTTACCCGGCTAAAAATAAATGTGTATGTTCATATATGCTTATGTATCGATCTTTATATGATCATATATGACATATTTGGAAACAAATATGTGACCATATATGCAAGAAACGATCCCATATATGTGGTCGTATAAAAAATATGTGCCATATATGATATCATATATGGAACCATATATGTTATCATAAAATGCAAAATCATAGTACATGTGTATGCAAATTTGAACCAGAATTACAAAATAAAAGTTATTAACGATTAAAATTATATTATTACCTTACCATCGATTGACTGATATATATGCATACCCTAATATATATCAACAATTTAACAAATATATTTTCCTAGTTGCAAAATATTCTGCTTAAAAACGTTACTTTTACATACAAAAAATTTGGAAAAGGTAAGTTTTCATTAATATGTATTTAGAATTTTAAAATCATATGTGTTAATTTTTTCCAGTTCATCGTCATAACAAGTATAAGCGTAGACTTTTTTATCCAAATACAATATTATTGAGTATACTCTGATGTTGTATAAAATTAAACTACGCAGCTTCGTTAATCTCGTGCTATATGGAGAGGGCAACACCACCATTATGTTTTCACTACGATTGCAATACTGTAAACTATTTTGTAATCCCTTAATGTCGCCATAGCCAATTGAAAATGAAAAGACCGTATAAGCAGTGTCGTGGCCGAATTACGTTAAGCTTTCTCAACTTGGAGAAGAGGACATTCGCACTACCAGAACTGTTATCACTACGATTCTAACACTATAAATTATTTTGAAATCCCTTAATGTCGCAATAGAAAATTGGAAATGAAAAGAAGGTATAAGAAGTTTGGAGGCCGAGTTACTAGTTGAAGAAAATTTAACCATTCGGAGCTACGTTAAGCTCGCTCAACTTGGAAAGAGGGCATATGCACCACCCTTTATCACTACGGTTCCAAGACTACAAACTATTTTGAAAACGCTTACTTTCGCCATAGCAAATCGAAATGAAAAGAAGGTATGATCAATTTTAAGGTTGAGTAACGATTTGGGAAGGACAACGTTTTTACTTACAATTACAAGAAATCTGTCTATAAGCGAAAGTGACAGCCTGGCACATTGTCGCCATGATGTAAATTAACATAAACAAATTTTTGGAAAAGGTGAGCTTTCATTAATATATGTTTGAATATTAAAATCATGTTTAATTTTTTTCCAGTTAATCGTCGTAACAATAAGCGGGGACATTTTATTCCAAAACATGATCATATTCAAAATGAGTAAATATAAATATGTCGCAAATACAATATTATTTAGTAATTTGATGTTAAGGAAAATTAAACTACGCAGCTTCGTTAATCTCGTGCAACTTGGTGGAGAGGTCATATGCATCACCATAATGTTATCAGTACGATTTCAATACTGCAAACTATTTTAAAAACCATTAATAACGCCATAGAAAATTGGAAATGGAAAGATCGTATAAGCATTTTAAGGCCGAGTTAAGTTAAGCTCACTCAACTTGGAGAAGAGGACATATGCACCACCAGAAATGTTATCATTACGATTCCAATACTATAAATTATTTTGAAATCCCATACTGTCACAATAGCAAATTTGAAATGGAAAGAACGTATAAGTTTGGAGGCCGAGTTACTATTTAAAGAAAATTCAACTATGAGAAGCTACGATAAGCTCGCCCAAGATGGAGGAGAAGGCATATGCAACACCATAACGTTATCACTACGGTTCCAACATTATAAACTATTTTAAAATTGCTTACTGTCGCCATAGAAAATCGAAATGAAAAAAAGTTATTATCAGTTTTAAGGTTGAGTAACGATTTCGGAAGGACAACGTTTTTACTTACAATCACAAGAAAGGTGTCAATTAGCGAAAGTGACAACCTGGCACATTGTCGCCATGATGTAAGTAAAAATAGTTTCTTATCCCTATCCTTCAAATATCGTTACACACATAACCCAGAAAGATAAAATACATACTACTAAATATATTGCTTTTAATCGAAGTCTTAGGTAATTATGTGCCTACTAAAAATGTTGAGTAAAAAACATGCATTTAGTAGTTGCAAGTTCTTTTTTTTTGGAATAAAAAAGGAATATGGAATAATTTTTAATATTTTATCAGAAAGAGTTCTGAAAGACAATATATCTTTCCGTAAAAAGCATTCATGGTCTTAAGCATCCCATGGTCTTAACAAAATACACTCCATTAATATGTATGTATCTAGCAGTATCAAGCCAATCTTTAAAGGTACATGGTTGTTTCGTTAAATGATATTCGTGTTATCATTAACGTATTAGCACCAATACAACAAAAATTCTAGAAATATCTTATATGCATACTAATATTATTTTATATCTATTTTTTTAGATTTTGACTTTTTTAACAAAAAAGTCTGAAGATAATCAAAATTAACACTTAAACAAGAAAACACAAAGGAAATCATCGTTCCTGTAACAAGCCCTTTGTTCGCATCTTTCGTAATTGACATCAATTGAAAAACTTTATATATTAGATCTTTTATGTTCAATTTATTCTTTTGAATATCAAAACGTATTCTCGTATCTATAAGTTTAATTATATATTTTTATATGGTCACCAAAAATGCAAACGATAGTAACTAAAAAATCAAAATCATCAAACTAAAGGTGTTCATTAAAATATATGAAAACACCAGCAATGAATAAAAAATATTTTTTATTTTTAATTATACTTACGTACATCGTTTGCAATTCTGGTGAATATATACATAATAATCTATTACATATAGTTTAAGGGGAAAAAATAAATAAAAAATATAAAAAAGAATGTAAAACAAATTAAAAACAACATCATATATGATCCAATATATGATTCAATATATGATCCAATATATGATTCAATATATGATCTAATATATGATCACATATATTGCATCATATATGATCGTGTCTTATATAAGCGCCAATTTTGGAATATGTTCATATATGAGACCATATTTGATACTATATATGATACTGTATATGGTCTCATATATGAACTCATATATGATGATATACAACATTTTTAGCCGGGTATTAATAAAATTTCTTATATCAACAAAAATATGAGTTGAGTTTACAAAAAATACGAGTTGATTTACAAAAAGACGAGTTGATCAACTCTTACAAAAACTGACAACAATTTTTATTGAAATCAACATAAATATTTGTAGGGTCAAAATCAACAATGATTTCTGTTGAATTTACAACGATTTTCTTTGGGAATACAATGATTTTTGGTTGAGTGTACGTTATTCATAACACATTTTTAGTGTCCGACAGAATGGTAAAATTTTTACTATTCGACAAAAACCGAAGCCAAACATTTAGTATTGAGATAATAGTTGTGCAGTAAATATAAGTAATAAATTATGTAAATTCGAATCCATGAAATCGATATTTTCCCATATTCGGCCAAAAATGTGGCAGAATAGTCCATTTTGGCCAAAGTCTAATATTCGGTCGGACACTTAATATTTTGAGTACACATTTGAAAGATTTTCATAAAATAGAAATTAATCACAATTGAAGCGGCAAGCGTTTTTCCGCAATTGTGTTCATAGATTTTTTTAAACCAAAATTTTGTCGCGCTTTTCGCCAAACTAATTCTATTTTTATAACAATTGCGGAAAAACGCTTGCCTCAGTAATTGTGATAAATATCATACCTTATATTTTATTTACTTTCAATAACACTTTAAAAAAATGGTAAATATGCAAATATGCTAGCAAGAGTGAAAGCTGATTTTTTAAAGAGAAGAAAAAGGCTTTTTTTATAAAATTTCCTGTGTCTCGAAATTGGTTTTAATTTTTACACCAAATTTTGTTTCTTTCGAATACATGAACATGCTAAATTTTAAGCTTAAATAAAATCCTACTACTGGAGATATGAACTTCATATGTTGGCTAATACTGAAACAACTTAACAATCAGCGATGCCAATTCAGGGCGTTTCGCGCTAGAATCAGCGCTTTGTTTAGATCTAGCGCGTTTTAAAAAAAGGCTCTGAACTGGAGCGTTTTCACTTCTTCATTTAGCGCCTTTATCGTTTTTCTTTAAAACTAATCACATTAAGATAAAATGCACATTTTACAACAGAACGTCCTAATACAGTCTTAAATCCATATTTTTCACGTAGTTGTTGTAGTACAACCACAGACTATATACAGACTCGACAGTAGAGTTTTAGTGTTTCTTCACAATACAGCAGCAAGCAGCAGACAGCAAAATTTTTACATGTATTTTGTTGTTGCGCCAACAACAAAATACATGCACTCAGAAAATTATGTAAGTTACTACATGCTAGTTATTTGTATATTTTACAGTAGTCAGTTGTTTTTAACTATAAAGTCAGTTGTTTTTGTATGAAAAATATCAAACAACTATTTCTGTTAGTTATTTTAAGTCGTTTTTTTGAACAACTAACAAAAAAGTACTGTGATGTAGTAACAGTTATTTAAAGTAGTTAATTTATTTTTTTTTTATATCTGAAAAATTTTTAAAGTTTTTTTTTCCAAAAAATAAAAATAAATTTTCGTTTTTTTTTATTTTCACAACTTTTTGAAAAAAAAAAAATTTGGTCTTCATTTTTTTTTGGAAAAATTTTTGGAAAAAAAATATATATTGATTATTTAATTTTTACTACATTTAAGTTGTTTTGACTACAAAACAACTTAGTAGTTTTTACTACATAAGTCAGTTGTTTTTTGTCAGTTAAAATAACTAACATTGTTAGTTGATTTAACTGAAAAAGTAGTTGACCCCAAAACAACTTACAAATTAGTTATTTTAACTGACATTTTCAGTTGATTTTACTAACATAATTTTTTGAGTGTGTAAAATTTTGCTGTCTGCTGTTTGCTGCTGTATTTGGTTTAAAAATTATGTTAAGCAATTTTTTAGACTTATTCTCTGAACAGGCCTGATGATTTTATAAATTGAAAATATTTTTTTAGCGCTTTTTACTTTAATAAAATTTGGTGCTTTTAAGCATTTTTTGAGTCACTGTTGTCACGCGTCACTGCATCACTGTCAACAATCATGTTTTTTTAACTAATGACAAAATAACGGTCTTTTAGAGATTAATCACAATTGGAGCGGGAAGTGGAAAAACGCGTCAAAAATCGAGCGATTAATTTAAATTAAGCGTCAAGCGGATTGCGGTTTCTTTGCGTTATTTTTGACATTCATACTTCAAAATGTATAATTGTTGTGATAATTATTTTAATTTAATTTGGAAATTTTACTTTTGGCAAGAACGTTTTTTTATATTTAAACAAAAAAAATTAGTCAATATTATAAGAAATCATTCAATTAAGATCAAGAGACAAAATCTTATAAAACAGTTACAAAACAATTTGCACAATTTATTTATTCGAAACAATAAAAAATAAAAACAAGTAAAAAAGTTAAATTCGGCCTTGCCGAATGTAGTGATACCCTCCACAATTTAAAAAAGATTATTGCAAACAACTTTATTTAAAAGGAAATTACTTTTGAAAAAAAAAAAAAAATTTTAAATTTCCGCGAAAAAAAATTTTGGTAAAAAAAAATCCGCGATTTTTTTCTTTTTTTGTCAAAAAATATGTTCGTACTTGTTTAAATACTATTTGGTGTTCAATTATGTTCGCATATGTCAACCAGAAGCCGAATTAAAACATTTTGTATTTTTAGGTTATGTTGAATGTACTGAAATTTTTGAGGTATGCTTACATTTTCGTTCATAACTTTTGAACCGCTGAACCGAAATCTCTCAAATGCAATACCAAACTTCTCGGGAGAACTTCCAATATATATGTTAAGTTTCAGTCATCTCTGTGCAATATTTTGTCCGCTAGAGCATTTTCCACAGACAGACGGACATCGCTAGAATGTCTTAAAATCGATCGGGCATCATGAATATATATACTTTATGGGGTCCCAGACCGATATTTCGATGAGTTACAAACAGAATGACAAACTTATATATACCCTCTATCACTAAGTGGAGGGTATAAAAAACACTTTCGGTGAAACAAATTTTACATATTGCATATTTAAAACTTGAAAAATTGCAAAAAAAAACCTTTTTTAACAATATCTATTAACAGCCTTGTTTTTGCAGACCGGATTAAGATTAGGATTAACTTTATTTAGTAAAAACAAGTAAAAAAGTTAAATTCGGCCTTGCCGAATGTAGTGATACCCTCCACAATTTCAAAAAGATTATTGCAAAAAACTTTATTTAAAAGGAAATTACTTTTGAAAAAAAAATTTTTTGAAAAAAAAAATTCCGCGAAAAAAAATTTTGGTAAATTAAAATCCGCGATTTTTTTCTTTTTGTGTCAAAAAATATGTTCGTACTTGTTTAAATACCATTTGGTGTTCAATTATGTTCACATATGTCAACCAGAAGCCGAATTAAAACATTTTGTATTTTTAGGTTATGTTGAATGTACTGAAATTTTTGAGGTGTGCTTACATTTTCGCTCATAACTTTTGAACCGCTGAACCGATATCGCTCAAATACAATACCAAACTTCTCGGGAGTACTTCCAATAAATATGTTAAGTTTCAATCATCTCTGTGCAATATTTTGTCCGCGACAGCATTTTCCACAGACAGACAGACAGACAGACAGACAGACAGACGGACAGACGGACAGACGGACAGACGGACAGACGGACATCGCTAGAATGTCTTAAAATCGATTGGGCATCATGAATATATATACTTTATGGGGTCCCAGATCGATATTTCGATGAGTTACAAACGGAATGACAAACTTATATATACCCTCTATCACTAAGTGGAGGGTATAAAAATGGGTCAAATCAAGTCCAGATTTTTTTTTTATAATTTTTTTCTGAAAATACATACAGTTAGTAAATATAAACAGAAAAACAAATTAAGCTTTGTCCAAAATGTAAAGAATGAAAAATAAATTTAGTTAAATTAACTCAAATTTGTTGATTTTTCTGTTAGTACAGATCGAGCACGGGCTCTAATTCTATTTGATATAAGGGTTTGAGTTGAAAAATGTAGAAGAAAAATTTAATTTCTAAAAGCTATAGACATTTCTGGTATTCCTATACCGGTTATTTTATTTTATTTTTTTTTATTATTATTCATATAAAATACATTAAAAGTTGTTTAAATCCATACCCGCGAAACCATACGGTTTGTCCAGTTAACTGTCTTCATCAGTAGGATTTAAATGCCAGTTTGTTTTTGTTAATGGTAATTGTTTTTCTAATATGTGAATTTTATTAATATCAATGCCCAGTCCAGAATCGAACCATGAATATTTTCATACCATTAACAATACTGGTGGGATGGCACTCTAGGCATCACCGCCAAAGCATTGATTAGATATGTGTTGGATAAATATTCGTTTTCTATTCATTACTGCTTGCATTGCATATTAATAGTTTTTTCTACAGAGAGATTGACAATTATAACAACAACAGTTCAGCCGCTAGCGATTTAAACTTCACCACATCCATTTATTCAACTCTTGTCTCTATTTATAGTTTTTTGCAATCGTGTTGCCACATGGTCTGGATTTTTCAGACACATGCAGGGGATTGCATTTTTCTGGGAGACATGCCTAATGGCGACATTTCTGTCAGTATTTTTATTTGTTGATTTTTCTGTTAGTACAGATCGAGCACGGGCTCTAATTCTATTTGTTATAAGGGTTTTATTTGCCGAAATGTCTCTGTCGATATTATTTACTATTTTGTATTTATCTCAAGGGGAAAGGTGTCCAACGCCACACTTTCGCGCCGCCGCTCTTCCTTCTTCCCTTTTTTCCAAAAATTTTGTCATTCCGTTTGTAACACCTTGAAATATTGGTCTAGGACCCCATAAAGTATATGTATGTATATTCATGATCCTCGATCAATTTTAAAACGATCTAGCGATGTCCGTCCTTCTGTCTGTTGAAAACACGCTTACTTTTGAAAGACTTTACTGAGACTGCTGAAATTTGGCATATAGTACATATGTTGGTCATTTACCTGGTCAGGTTTGATATTGCAATTCAGCGAAATCGATCCAGTGGTCCAAAAGTTATAAGCAAAAGAGTGAATTTCGGCAAGAATTTTCGCAAATTTGCAGGATTAAAAACACGCTAATTTTCGGAAGACAATACTGAGGCTGCTGAAGCTTGGTATATACATTTATCGTTTCCCTGGTCTGGCTGAATTTCAGCAAAATCGGTCCAGTTGTTCAAAAGTTATAAGCAAAACCGTAAATTTCAGATTGGTTTTACCTTTAATTCACGTGTTGAACAAGTTTTAAAGCATTGCATTAGTCACAAAAATATTTTACAAAAATTTTACACCAAAATATTTAAGCCAAGAATACTCAAAAGAACTCTTCTGAATTTTCAATCTGCATATAAATGAATTATTTTTTCACCCCAAAATTTTTTAAATCCCGTCATTTTCGTAATTTGTTCCGCATTTTGGAAATACATTTTTGGAAACTCTAATCAGAATGTAATGGAAACAGACAAAGACTTTTTAAACGACGTCCTTAAACACTCAAAAACAACAAGTGTGAACCGCACATAACCGACACCTTGAAGCCGGGCCGAATATGGATAGTGAGCTTGTATTAAATTACCCATTAAAGGGTTAAATTAAATTTGAAATAAGAATCTTTATGCATTGTAAAGATTGTAATCGCATCGTATGAAAGACGTCAGAGAACCCTTATAGTTGAGTTATAAAAAAAATTAGCACCATGATAGGAAATACAAATAGTTTGGTATTTGCTTTTGGTAATGCAATAAAAGACACAAATATTACGAATCCCACACTCTTTTACTTTTTTTTGTTGTATAAAAGATTGAAAATCAAAATATGACGTAAATCTTTAATAGCAATAAAAAAAAATGTTTTAAAATTAATAACCATCATATAAATATTAAATACAATGAACGTGTTTTTTTATTATTTTATTTTTTTAAAGGTTAGTGAATTAAAAGAGGGTTAACAACAAATAAAAAATGTTGAATTCTGTTTTGCCGAATATTTTGATACCGTTAAAACAGTAAACAAAGATAAATACGTCTTTGATTGGAAACAATATTAATTTAATAAAATGTTTGGTTGCAGGACATAATTCCCTCGGACCCCATATCGGGAAAGGGGATTATGACTGAATACTTCACGGTCATAAGCCCCATATTAGTTGTGGAGACTATGACCCTTTCCAAAACGGCCATACTCGCAATGGGGATTATGTCTATTCCATGTTAGGACTACGACCAAAACTTTTTCGGTCATAACTTCCATTTATATTATGGAGACAAAGTCCAAAACAGTTTCGGTCATAATCCCCTAACTTTGCGGTGAGGGTGGATTTAATGCATCAGGTCTTTCACAGGGCATCCACTGATTGTCATGAAACTTGAATATTGGAATGAGGGGAGAAAAATAAAGAGTTAGAGAATAATCACAATTGGAGCGGGAAGCGTTTTTCCGCAACTGTTCACATACGTTTTATATGACAACAAAATTCCGCCGCGTTTTTCCGCCAAACTAGATTCAATTCTATTTTTATGAGGACAACTGCGTTTTTCCGCTTTCCGCTCCAATTGTGATTATTCTCTTACCTGTTTATTTAGCTGCCCAATCTCAAATTTAAAAATGTGTTGCCACCTTATGAAAAAATATGGGCTCCTAATTCGTAGAATAATTTGAAAATATTTACCATGTGGTTAAGGAATACTTTTTTGACACCTGTCACTTATGTCGAGTCTGTATTAGTCTGTGGTCCCGTGGTATCACAATGAACCTCAGAGCCTACGTTTGCTGACGTAAAACGTCAGCATCCAATTACAACGTAACCTAACAAAAAAAAAAGACTGTAATATAGTAACTGTAGTTATTTTTTACATATTACACAGGGCAACACTTTTGTTTTTGCCCGGGTTCTGATAGCTAATTTTGGGAAATGGGGGTACGCTGATTTCAAATCTGGCTATCTTTTTTTTGGGTCAGTTCTAGTTTTTATACCCTCCAACTACAGTATGGGGGTATACTCACTTTGTCATTCCGTGTGTAACGCATCAAAATATCGGTCTAGGACCCCATAAAGTATATATATATATAGCGATGTCCGTCCGTCCGTCCGTCCGTCCGTCTGTCCGTCTGTAGTTAACACGATGCAGTCCAAAATAAGAGAGCTATACTCCCGACATTTGGCACAAATATGTCTTATGTTAATAGGCAGGTTAAGTTCGTAAATGAGCAAAATCGGACAAGGGGGAAAAAAGTTCCCCCTTGAAGAACTAAACCAACCTCTGAAAAAATACACTTTTTTTACATGTTTTTTTGCATTTTTGTTAAATAAATGAAACATTTGTTATATTTATCGCGATGGAAAGGTGTTGTCAACATCCCCCAAAAAGGCTAATACCAGTTTTGGAATTCTCGCATCCAATATAGATAAGTTCGTGTTTAAAACTTGGGCTCTAAAATTAGTTTTGGAAACTATAGCCAAGCTAAGTTGGTCAAAAACATACTTTTTCGACTCTTTAACAGCAATTTACTCGCAAACGTGAGCTGATGGAAAAAATTGGATAACAGATTCGGAATCAGCACACTAAAATCCATATAAATCAGTTGTCAAAGGTCAGGCAACTTGAAAAAGTTCAACTTTTGTCAACCTGTGTTATCTTCAAAAATTTTCCAAGTTTTATTTTAAGCGTAAATTCATTTTTCTAATTATTAAAATTTTATGTATAAAAATTTTTTATATAAAAATTTTTATGTCAGATGATTTTACTGAATGTGTAAGTTTTTGCATATAAAAACAGCTATATTTTTGCCAGTTAAAATAATTACATTTGAATATGTAAGTTTTTGCATATAAAAACAGCTATATTTTTGCCAGTTAAAATAATTACATTTGTTAGTTAATTTAACTGAAAAGATCAATTGTAATTCAGAAATCCCAATTGAAATTCAGAAAAGCACAATTGAAATTCAGAAATTATTATTAAAACTCAGAAAAGACCAATTGAAATTCACAAATCACAATTGAAATTCAGAAAAGCCCAATTGAAATTCAGAAATCACAATTGAAATTCAGAAAATCCCAATTGAACTTCAGAAATAACAATTGAAATTCAGAAAAGACCAATTAAAATTTAGAAAATCCCAATTGAATTTCAGAAATAACAATTGAAATTCAGAAAAGACCAATTGAAATTTAGAAAAGCCCAATTGAAATTCAGGAAAGCCCAATTGAAATTTAGAAAATCACAACTGAAATTCAGAAAAGCTTAATTGAAATTTAGAAATCGCAATTAAAATTCAGAAATCACAATTAAAATTTAGAAAATGTAAACAAACCAATTACACAGTGCAACAACCAAAATCGGAATGAAACAAAAAGCAAATGAAAGTTAACATATTCCATTTTTTTTACACGCGTTTGAAGTTGGTGAAATTTTATTATAATTATAATAAAAATTGCTTGAAAACTTTATTGGCGTATACTTAATGTTGTAATTGCCTTTAAATAACAATCATACGCAACGGTGTACAGTGATTCATTTTTAATAATTGGGGTATCCAGCAAGTAGGTACTGGACCGATTGCAGCGAAATTCATATCGGTTATAGGGGCCACTTAAGTAGGACACTACGAATTGTAGATAGCAGACAGACAATAATATACTCAAAAAATGTTGTGATAAAATAGTGTTTCCAATTCGGTTAATCGATTAGCCGATTCCTCGATTAATCGCCTCTACTTCGGTTAATGTCGAAACAAAACGCATATAATTATTCGACCCGATCAATCAGTTAAAAAAGTTCGATTAACCGTTTCATATTATTACCTATATAGTCACCTATAATTTGTTTCAAACACTTCCTTTTTTACAAATACTTCCGAAATCAAAGCAAAACTACAGAAACCAACAACTGAAATTTAGAAAGAGATCAATTTAGCAATTTAGAAATTCCAATTGAAATTTAAAAACGCCTAATTAAAAACTCTAATTGAAATTCAGAAACGCCCTATTGAAATTTAGAAAAGCCCTATTGAAATTTAGAAAAACTAAATTAAAATTCTAAAAAGGTAATTAAAAGTCAGAAACCCCATTTGAAAATTAGAAATCCCAATTGAAATTCAATAACGCACAACAAAAATTTAAATTTAAAAAAAGCACAATAGAAATTCAGAAACCAAAATTGAAATTTATAAAAGCCAATTGAAATTCAAAAACGTAAAATTGAAATTTTAAAATCCTAAATGAAATTTAAAAAATCGAATTGAAACTCTGAAATCTCAATTGAAATTTAAAAATCCCAATTGAAATTTAGAAAAAAGGTGTCTCCCTACGACTCCGCCAAATTTTCTGAATTTCAATTGTGCTTTTCTGAATTTCATTGGGCTTTACTGAATTTCAATTGTGATTTTCTGAAATTCAATTGGGCTTTTCTGAATTTCAATTGCGATTTCTGAATTTCAATTGGGCTTTTCTGAATTTTAATTCTGCTTTTGTGAATTTCAATTGTGATTTTCTGAATTTACATTGGGTTTTTCTGAATTTCAATTGGGCTTTTCTGAATTTCAATTACGATTTCTGAATTTCAATTGGGCTTTTCTGAATTTTAATTGGGATTCAATTGTGCTTTTCTGAATTTCAATTGTGCTTTTCTGAATTTCAATTGTGCTTTTCTAAATTTCAATTGTAATTTTCGGAGTTTCAATTACGATTTCTGAATTTCAATTACGATTTCTGAATTTCAATTACGATTTCTGAATTTTAATTGGGCTTTTCTAAATTTCAATTGTGTTTTTCGAAACTTCGATTGTTCTTTTCTGAATTTCAACTAGGCTTTTCTGAATTTAAAATGGGCTTTTCTGAATTTCAATTGTGATTTCTGAATTTTAATTGGGCTTTTCTGAATTTCAATTATGATTTATAAATTACAATTGGGTTTTTGGATTTCTGAATTTCAGTAGTGATTTCTAAATTACAATTGATCTTTTCTGATTTTCAATGGGAAAAGGTGTAGTGAAGGTTGGAAGATTGTTCTCAAATACAACATTTAAAGTCAAAATTTTTTATCAATTTTTTTCGTTAAAAAGTATCGTTAAAGTATGTCTTCCATCGTTTCATCTACTCCTTGTGAATTGCATCATTTACAACTGGCGTTTAAAATAAGTCTAATATTCTTGACATGAATGCCGATACAAATAAAACAATACTATCATACAATAATTACTCAAAATAAAATTTTGATAGTCGGCAAAAACTATTACAATTTATTTTACAAACAATGAGATTTTTTTGTACCTAGAAAATATTCATTTATATCAAAAATATTTTGCACTTAAATTAAGTTTTATTCATTTTATTATAAGTCGAACTTAACTTTTTTACTTGTTTCGCATTCAGTTGGAATACTTTTGGGCATATTTGTTGTGTTTTCTATATCAATAGAATATAGGCCAAAAAAGTTAGCAACTTCACACTTAAAGAAAGTAATCAAATAAAACGGTGTTCGCATTCATTTTTTTAAACTAGTTTAATTATTGGTTTTCCCCATACAAATTAAATGTCTAAATTAAACGGCGTTTTATTTTGACAGAAAATTGTATGGGGAAAACACAAAATTAAACTAGTTTAAATGAATGCGAATATGGCAATAGTTCCCAACCTTTTTTCTGCCACGCCCCACTTTTAAATTTTAAAAAAATTACTTGTCCCCCCTACAGTCAAGCAAAATTTGTAAATTTTTCTAATTTTAGTTTCTAGTGAAAAATTACTACTTGTTAAGTAAAGTTTTTGCAAAATAAGCATTTAAACTAAGTTTTTAGTTAAAATTTTAAGCAATAAACAATATTTTTGTAGTTAATTTTGCTAAAAAAATTGTTTTTGTAGTTAACTTGACTAAAAAAATCTTGAAAAAGTGGTCGTTGCCCCCCTGAAACCTTCAAATTGCCCCCAGTGGGGCGAGAATCAAAGGTTGGGAACCATTGGAATATGGTATAACACTTGAACAAATAATTCCAGTTTAACTGCTTTTAAAAGGTGTATATATAAAAGGAATTATAAAAAAAAAAAACAAGATTAACCGGTTTTTGAATATTCAAGATTAAAAAATATAGGCTGTAAACCACAAAAAACCGGTTTAAGCTCCGCTGCAAACCACAAGAAACCCGTTTAAAACGGTTTATAAAGCCGGTTCGATCACCCTACTATCTACTGCACAAAATAAAGCATGAATCACTGTAAATAACGGTTCATAGAACAACGGTGAAGTTTTGCTTTACATATTTATTACAATAATTAAATTATGTTTATTGTTATATTGGATATTTTAACAATTAAACATTATATATATGGTTTTTTTATTTTCTTTTTTTGGATTTCCAGGAATTCCGGCGGAATTTTGTGCTATTGGATCTAAAAATAATTGTGTACAAATTTGAGGTAGATCGGATTTAGGTAACCCGTGCCGCAGCGAGGTCAAAGTTTCGAGAAAAAGTCAAAATGGCCATAATTTTGACAAAATTAAAAAAAATTAAATTTTGTGAAGATAATCAAAATTTTTTTTTTATTTTACTTTTATCCAATAATACTCAAATAAAATTATTAGGATATATTTATCAGAACCTGATATTTTTTGTTAGAAGCAGGTCTCTTTCTGAGACCTGCATTAAAAAGATTGGCAGTATGATTATTTGTTTCTATAGAAAATATTTATGTCTCTGAAAATGATTCTTTTTAAATCGATAAATTGACATAAAATCTATGTAAGGAATGACTCTGAAATTAACGGACTTTTCTTTTAGAAACCAGAATTTTTAAATTTTTTAAATAATTTTTTAGGGTAAATTTTCTTATTCCATTTCTCTGAAACACTTACATTCAGTTTCAGAGATATAGTTGGGAACTTCCTCTGAATCAGTTTCATTGTGTTGTAGAGGCAAAGCGTTCAGAACCAATTGTAAAAATGTACTGACAATGAGATGAATTAGAATAAATGATGAATTTTAATTATTAAAACGATTTAAAGTAACATATTCTCTTAAAAAATGTTTTTAAAAGACTTTGACTTTGACAAGTAGAAAAGTTAAATTCGACTTGGCCGAATCTATGAATACCCTCCACAATGCCCTTTTTGAGTGATAGTAAATTTTCTAACGTGAAAAGAATAACATGTTTGATTAGAAATATTTTAATTTGTGTAAAACAACTTTTTCTTAGTAATTTTTGAAAAAAAAAATAATTTACTAAATTTTTTTGAGTGTAAAATTTTTTTTAATGTAATTTTTTTTCGAAAGTATTTTTTTTTTTTTTTTAGTGTTAAAATTTTTATGAGTGACAAAAATACGTTGTAAAATATTTTTGTGACTTACCAATGTTTTAAAACATGTTTAACGGGTGTTAAACACGTGAATTTAAGGTGAAACTAATCTGAAATTCACTGTTTTGCTAATAACTTTTGAACCACTGGATCGATTTGGCTGAAATTCAATACGAACCAGACCAGGGGAACGAAAAATATATATGACAAGCTTCAGCATCCTCAGAATTGTCTTTCGAAAGTTAGCGTGTTTTTTATCTCATAAATTCACGAAAAACCCGAAATTACGTCTTTTGCTCATTACTAGGGATGAGATTTCCATGCAAATGCATGTTTTTTGTCGATAGTCTAAAAACGATTTTGACCAATTATCTTTCCGAATCAAGAAATTTGCTTTAAAATGGCATCGATTTGTTTTTGCATATTTTTGCATATTTTGGCTAAAATGCATATTTTTGCATATTTTGGCTTTAAGTGCATATATTGTGCATATTTCGAACTTTTAAGTGCATATTTTTGCATATTTTGATATAAATTAGCTAAAACACAAATTGAAATTTATTTGTTTCAAAAACTGTTTTAAATTTTAAAAATTTATTTTGAAAATAAGAAAAATTATTTTTTTCTTTGTAATTTTTTTTATAAATTGTACTAATTTCTAAAAAATCCTGCCTTTATAAAGTTTAAAATATTACTATTTAAGCCCGGTTTTATTTTTTGCTTTTTTAAGAAGTTTTTCGAATGAAAACAAGACTTTTATTGCATACATTTTATTTTTTAGTGCATATTTTTAGGTTTTTTAGTGCATATTTTGAATTTTTTAGTGCATATTTTAAGCGCATATTTTCGATTTTTTAGTGCATGAAAATCTCATCCCTACTCATTACTTTTGAACCACTGGACCGATTTCGCTGGATTGCAATACCAACCTGACCAGGTAAATGCCCAACATATATGCCAAACTTCAGGAGCCTCCGTAAAGTCTTTCAAAAGTTAGTGTGTTTTCAACAGACAGACAGACGGAGGGACGGACGGACGGACATCGCTAGATCGCCTTAAAATCGACCGAGGATCATGAATATATATATTGTATGTTGTCCTAGACCAATATTTCGAGGTGTTATAAACGGAATGACAAACTTATATATACCCTCTATCACTAGAGTGGAGGGTATAAAAAAAATGGTAAAATTACAAGAATACCATTTTATTTCTGTAAAAAATCAACCTTGTAAAATTTAAAAAAAATATACCCTCTATCACTAGAGTGGAGGGTATAAAAACTGACAAGGGAAGTCTCCCTGGTGTCACCCTCCGATCTTCACGAATGAATGTATGTTGTTAAGAATGAAAATTAATTCGACACGTATTTTTGTTTAGCGGCCCAAACTCATTTTTAGCGGGGGTCGATTTGTATGGGGGGAAATTGACGATTTACGCCTATTTAAACAAAATTAATATAGGCATGTGTGGTATCAAATCAAGGGTATTAAAAATACCTATCTCGTGGTGCTAACAACGGGCCAAAGAAGTTAATATACTTCGACTGATTAACAAAAATGTCCTAAAATTTTGGTATTTTACTCAATATGACGAAAAGTTGTGCATGTTTAGACATGTTCATAGCACACGTAGATAGGTTTTCCAAAGACCTTTCATTTGGTATGTAACATGACTAGGTTTCTTTGCATAATATAGGAGATAAATTAAAAAAACTGAAAAATGATCTTGTTTTCCCCCCTCCTTTTTACCCCCTAAATATGAATTTGGGCCGCTAAAAAAAAATACGTGTCCCTTTATTTTTTTGATCTACAAAATAGAACCAACTCCATAAAGATCCGCGGGTGACACTAGGGAGACTTCCCTTGTGAGTCACAGAAATTTTTCTTTTGCATTTTTCTCTGAACTTAATTATTTTTTGTCTTGTTTTAAATGTACTAAATAAGATTTAACAAACATTGAAAATAGTGTAATCTCTTTCATAAAGTTTTCATATATTTTTTTACAAAAAATTTGGGTTTTTAATTTTTGGTGGAATTCCCGGGATCCCGGGAAAAAATGAATGCCGCTTTCCCGGGAAATGAAAAAGTCCGGGAAAAGAAAAACTCTAGTTAAAAATGTTTCATGTGGGAAAGTTTTACCCCCAACCCCGCCAAGCCCCTCCACCACTAAAATAACGTCCCTGAAAATATTTTTATACCCTCCACTCAAGTGATAGAGGGTATATATAAGTTTGTCATTCCGTTTGTAACACCTCGAAATATTGGTCTAGGACCCCATAAAGTATATATATTCATGATCCTCGATCGATTTTAAGACGATCTAGCGATGTCCGTCCGTCCGTCTGTCTGTCCGTCTGTCTGTTGAAAACACGCTAACTTTTGAAAGACTTCAAGGAGGCTCCTGAAGTTTGGCATATATGTTGGGCATTTACCTGGTCAGGTTGGTATTGCAATCCAGCGAAATCGGTCCAGCGGTTCAAAAGTTATAAGCAAATGAGTGAATTTCGGCAAGTTTTTTTCTGGAATTTACGGGTTAAAACACACTGTAACTTTCGAACGACAATTCTGAGGGTGCTGAAGTGTGGTATATATATTTGCCGTTCCTCTGGTCTAATTTGTTTTAAATTTCAGCCAAATCGGTCCAGTCGTTCAAAAGTTATTAACAAAGCCGTGAATTTCAGATTAGTTTCACCTTAAATTCACGTGTTGAAAACCCGTTAAACATGTTTAAAAAACATTAGTAAAGGCCTATTCACACCTGAGGGAAAATCAGGTTCGAACGAGATTTTGATCATATGGTCTGTATCATTTTATACACAACCATATGATCGAAATCTCGTTCGAACGAGATTTCACCTCAGGTGTGAATTGGGTATAAGACACAAAAATATTTTACAAGGTATTTTTGTCACTCAAAAATATTTTTACACTAAAGCAAAAAAAATATACTCAAAAAAAATTTTACACTCAAAAAAAAAAAATTTACACTCAAAAAAAGAATGTTAGTAAATTATTTTTTTTTTCAAAAATTACTAAAAAAAAGTTTTTTACACAAAATAAAATATAACCAAAAATGTTATTTTTTTCACGTTACAAAATTTGCTATCACTTAAAAGGGCATTGTGGAGGGTATTCATAGATTCGGCCAAGTCGAATTTAACTTTTCTACTTGTTTTAACATGTTGGTGGGTATAAAAGATTCGGCACAGACGAATTAAACACTCCACTTGTTTTGGCCTAAGTTAAGTTTACTAGCATAACACCGATTGCTTCCAAAAAAAAACTTATAGTTTGTTTGCATGTCATGTCGCCTTGATGTTCCGAATTTGGTACAGATAATAATCCAAAAACAAACAAAAAATATTTGGTAAAACAGCTTGTGCCGAATATATGAAAACTTTTTCTTAAATAATAAAAAAAAAATGAAATTTATGTTAATTTTGTTTGCCTTCCACCGGCTAAATTTAGTTTTTTTTTCTCTTCTGGAATGTTTTTGGTATCAATTAGCTTAATGGCAATAAACTCAACTTGTTTGGTTTTTATTTTGTTTTATTTTCGTATGTCTGCCCCGTAAGTTCTCCTTACGGGACAGACATTTTTGCCTTTTGCCAAAAAATAAATATTATGTATATATTTTTGTAGGCCATAACAGAGTTTTCAAGACATGAACTGAATTCTATGCGTTTTATGTCGCTTGAACGTAAAAATAAGCTAATTACAAACATACAAATATTTGTAATATATAAATAACTACAAATCGGCGTTTTTTTTTTTTTTGTTTAATGATAAAAACGTGTTCCCAGCTCTGCACCTCAATAAAAAAAAATACATACTCTTGCATACATACTTGGATGTAAAGGCATTTTCGTAAGCATTTCAATGATACACATTTTTTAAGATCTTATTCACCCGTGGATAATTTTTTTAGCAGCAACCAGGGGGGAATAACATTACACATTTGTGTTTTTATGTTTTTATATTTTTTTGCACAACTCACATGTATTGATTTGATTTTTTTTTTTTTTTTTAATATTTTGTTGAAATTTTACATTTCTTTTTTATTTGCTGTATTATTATTATTATAATAATTCTCTAGCTAAATTTATCCTAGTTGCTCATTTTTTTGTTTTTATTTATTATTCGAAAGTTATAACAAGCACTTAATATTTTCACTTCACTTTCAAACACAATATTTAGATTTTTTTTTGTTTTTTCTTAATTTTATTGTTACATTCCATTGGTCATGGTTATTGAGAAAAATGTAGTCATCTCAATTATGAGATGACATCAATCATGAGGTGAATGGGCGACAAATACTCTTGAATATAGTATATTATTAAGTAACAATAGTGAGGGTGATGAGGAAAGGGTCAGTGGATAAATAAAAGCAAAACAGAATTATAAAAAAAAGCAAAACTAAATAACATCACATAGTTTTTTAATTTTTTTTATTATTTTCATTTTTATTATACCTCAGGCGACGTCGTTCGCGCTTTTTCACTTCACAGACACCAAACAACGTCAAAACCGTAAGCCAAACCGCACACAAAGCCTCCACCGTATATCAACAGCCTTACAAGTTTTGTAGACTGTCAATCCTTTCCAATTCTTTCAATGCGTTAAATTTTTTGTTTACTTTTACACGAATTAATTTTTTATGAAAAAAAAAAAACAAATAAAACAAAATTGACGTTTGCTATTGTTGTTTTATTTCACACATACGCGTTTATGCTCTCTTTTTAAACCAAACGCGTATACCCAACCTTCCGTATGCAGTTTGAGAAGCAGACTAATTGACTTAATATAAAAATTAAAAAACCATTGTATTTTTTTTTTTAGATAAAACAAAGATTCTTTGAATGTACAATAATTTGAGTTGCATAGCGTCTAAACGAGTCACCGATAATCATAGCATTTGTCAGATTTGATGGCAGAGCAACCAAAACTATAAATTGTAAATACTCTTTATGGGTCAGTTCCTTTTGGCGTTGATAGGTGGTGTTGGTATCACAATATCATCTGGGAAAGCTGGACGTTTTGTTTACTTTTTACAACAGAGGGCTAATCACGCAAAACGATAGACGATGCATAAACGACATCAAAATACATTTCGTTTTGAAGGGAAATTTAAAAGTTTATCTCTATTAAATTATTAAAGAGTAGCGGTTTTCACCTTTGATAGAAAACAAAAAAAGAATCGGAGAAATAAAGAAAACAAGAAAATGTTTGACAGAAATACATGTATTTTGTTGTTGTATCTGTCAAACATTTTTTTGTTTTCTTCTTTTCTCCGATTCTTTTTGTGTTTTCTATCAAGGGTGCGAACCGCTAGTGTTGTATAATCCAGAAACATTGAAAAACTTGGAAACATTTTGATTATTTTAGGAGCAACAATGCTCCAAAAATCGACGCTAGTCAACTATCGTTTTACGTGATCACAGTCCAGGTCTCCACATGATTTTTTTTTCGGTGGCAATAACGAATAACGTCGGCAGAATAAACAAAATAAACACTTTTAGTCTTTGATGAATTCCAAACAAAGATGACGTACGATTTTGAAGTTTTATTGCCAGCAATAGTTGCTCATCCAAATTGCTAAGCAATTATTGCTATATAAATTTTGGCGTTATATCAATTTTGACGTTATTGCTAAGTTTTTTTTTATCAGTTGTGGACGAGGTGTTAGGGCTTAAAAGTGGGATGTTTAAAAAAATCTTTGGTCTGTTGTTTTGTTAAACAACTTGTTTAAGGTCGTAAGTGTGAACTCCACATAAGACAATAATCACAATTGGAGCGACAAGCGGTTTTCCGCATTTGCCCTCATAAAAATAGAATTGAATCTAGTTTGGCGGAAAAACGCGGCGGAATTTTGTTTTCATATAAAACGTATGTGAACAGTTGCGGAAAAACGCTACCCGCTCCAATTGTGATTATTCTCTAAGTTGAGTTTACAGGCATTGCTCAGATTGGTCCTAGAGCTAGATCTTTTGATTACAAATCTTAAATACTTAGATGTTTTTTTCGGCGATATTTGGTTCGCGAATTATGTCGACTTATACCCTATTCACACGTACAGTTTTAAATCGTTTTTAGCAGCAATATTTTTAGCACTTTCTTTATTCTATTACAGTATATTGACAGAAAATGCTAAAAATAATTGCTAAAAACGATTTAAAACTGTAAGTGTGAATAGGGTATTAAAGGCCTATTCACACCTGAGGTGAAATCTCGTTCACATGAGATTTCGATCATACGGTCTGTATCATTCTATACACAACCATATGATCGAAAAAATATTTTTGGCAACGCGGCTTTATAGTAGGGAAATCGTTTAATACCCTATTCACACGTACAGTTTTAAATCATTTTTAGCAGCAATATTTTTAGCACTTTCTTTATGCTATTACAGTATATTGACAGAAAATGCTAAAAATAATTGCTAAAAACGATTTAAAACTGTAAGTGTGAATAGGGTATAAAATGATTTTAAGTATATAAAACCGCATTTCTTTTGCAATAAAATAGACATTTAAGATTTGTTTTGATTGTTTCTTTCTTCTGATATTTAAAAGTTTTCTTTTTTAATAGTTTTTGTTACGATTTTTAGCGTTTAAAAAATTTTCACGTAAAAAAACAACTTACTTACAAGGGATGTCTCCCTAGTGTCACCCGCGGATCTTTATGGAATTGGTTTTATTTTGTAGAGCAGAAAAAATAAAGGGACACGTATTTTTTTTAGCGGCCCAAATTCATATTTAGGGGGTGAAAGGGAGGGGGGAAGAAAATATTTTTTTCAGTTTATCTCCTATATTATGCAAAGAAACCTAGTCATGTTACATACCAAATGAAAGGCCTTTGGAAAACCTATCTACGTGTGGTAAGAACGTGTCCAAACATGCACAACTTTTCGTCATATTGAGTAAAATAACAAAATTTTAGGACATTTTTGTTAATAAGTCAAAAAATATTAATTTCTTTGGCCCGTTGTTAGCACCACAAGATAGGTATTTTTAATACCTTTAATCTGATACCACATTTGCCTATTTTCATTTTGTTTAAATAGGCGTAAATCTTAAAAACTAAAAAAGGTCAATTTCCCCCATACAAATCGACCCCACTAAAAATGAATTTGGCCGCTAAAAAAAATACGTCGAATTTTTTTGGCTTAAGTTGAGTTTACTGGCATTGGTCGGATTGATCCCAAATTTTTACCACAGATAGATCTTTGGATTACAAATCGAAAATGTTAGGGTGATTTTTTTGTCGGCGAGATCTGGTTCGCGAGTTATGTCGACTTGAAATTCGAATATTATAACTGGAAAAAGGCTTAATACACAAAAAAACTTTATTTAGCGAAGCCGCTAATACGGAGTTCACACTAGCGACTTTAAACAAGTTGTTTAACAAAACACCAGTAACAGAATAAAAACGTAATGGATACAGAACAAAGACTTTTTTAAACATCTCACTCTTAAACACTTCAAAACAGCAAGTGTGAACGCCGTATAAACTAATTTATGGAGTTTATAATCCCTAAGCCCGGCCGAAGGCCGCTACGCAGAAAATCACTTTTTACGAAAATTCTCAAAAACAAAAAAAAAAACTAATTATTTTTTTCTCAAAAAAAAAATTTTTTTTTTTGCCTTTTATGGGTTAATATTTTTTTTTTACCAAAATGAAAGATATTTCAATTACCTTTCGAATGACAACAATATTTTTGAAATCGAACAATAAATAACGAAGATATAAGCAAAAAACTTCAAGTCGAGCTAACTCGCTAAATACGTGTCGCCGACAATTTTTTTTATTTTTTGCGAAATCATCGCTAACAGGGCTATTTTCAATTTTATTTATTTTTATTTTGGACCAATGCCAGTAAACTCAACTTATTCCATTTTTTTGTTCTTAACAATATATCTAAATTTCATGAAGATCGGAGGGTGACACCAGGGAGACTTCCCTTGTTAGCTTAACAACTGCATAATTGTTGTTGTTCACGTGAAAAAATCTGTCAAACTCTATATAAAAAAATATTTTTGGCAACTATATAGTATGGCTATATAGTATGGAAATTGTATTACAATATTCAATTAATAAATTGTATTACAATATTCAATTAATAAATTGTTTAAACTGATTTTAAACATATTAAACAGCTTTGCAATAAAATAGATATTTGAGATTTGTTATGATTGTTTCTTCTAATATTTAAAAGTTTTTGTTTTTAAGTGTTTCTTCACAATACAGCAGCATGCAGCATACAGCAGACAGCAAAATTTTTACATGTATTATTTATTGTATGTATATTATTGACGCAAAAACAAAATCCATGTAAAAATTTTGCTGTCTGCTGCTTGCTGATGCATTGTGAAGAGACACTAATAGTTTTTATTAGGGTTGTAAAAGTACCGGGTATTAGTGTGCAATTACAACTCTAGCGTTGGCTTTGAATTTTGTGTAAAGAGAGGGCGTTTGATTTAAACAAAGGCTTTGGCTTTGAATTTTGTTCTGGCGTTTGTTTAAGCGGAAAAGTTTTTTGGAAAGTGGGGATAAAAAGGATAATTCTGGCCCAGACAGTTTTTTGAAAGAGCGTGGAACTTTTGATGAGTTTAAAAAGGGAGTTTTCAGAAAAAAAAAAAATAATTTTTTCCAATTTTTTATTAGCCCTTATTAAAAGTAAATTTTTGAAAACGGGCACAGGCGGGCAACTTTTTTGGAAAGTGCTGATAAAAAGGGTAATTCTGGCCCAGACAGTTTTCTGAAAGGGCGTGGAACTTTTTATGACGATGAGTTTATAAAGAGGGTTTTCAAAAAAAATGTTTTTTCAATTTTTTATAAGCTCATTTTTCAATTCAATTTCTGAAAACGGGCACAAGCAGGTAACTTTTTTGGAAAGTGCTGATACAAAGGATAATTCTGGTCCAGACAGTTTTTTGAAAGGCCGTGGAACTTTCCATAACGATGAGTTCTTAAAAGGGGGTTTTCAAAAATGAAATAATTTTTTTAATTTTTTTATAAATTTTATTTAAATTCCATTTTTGAAAACGGGCACAAGCGGGCAACTTTTTTGGAAAGTGTGTATAGAAAGGATAATTCTGGCCCAGACAGTTTTTTAAAAGGGCGTGGAACTTTTGATAACGATGAGTATAAAAAGGGGGTTTTCAAAACAAAAACAATTTTTTTTTTTCAATTGTTTATAAACTTTTTTTCAATTATATTTCGGAAAAAGGTATATTCACGTGATTTAAATGAAAATCATTCACGCTCACGCGTGAATCACGTTATTTTTAAACTTTTTTTCAATTCAATTTTTAAAAACTTTTATATCACGTGATTTAAGTGAAAATCACTCACTCTCACGCGTGAATCACGTTGTTTTTTGAGTCACGCAAATCACGGGACCAGAGACCATCTCCAATTCAAAAACATAAACAAAAGACAAGTTTCTCTTCATTTGTTTCATCTATAACATCTGTAAATTTTATTAAAAATTAAGTGTCCACCCTGAAACAGTTTCCTTGTAGGTCCGATTCCAAAAAGTTTCAAGTCACTTATTTATTGCCCTAATATAGGCTTATATTCTGAATTTCAACAAAATCGATTAACATTTACGACCTGTAGAGACTTTTGGCCAAAAAACCTACCATCTCGGCCCAGTGTGGGCTGGTTGGACGACCATTACAAAAACAAAATGCACATGTCTATCCAGCAAGCTGTACAACGAGTCTGCAAGTGTATGGGCACCTTTTGTATACACACACACGAAGAAGAAGAGAAATATAATTATTTGGTGGATGAAAAATAAATTTTACCTGAAAATTTTTTTTCGGTGAAACATAAAACTCCTTTGGTTTTTTCATTGATATTTTTTTGATACTTGTTTTTTTTTTTTATAATAATTGGCGGTAAATTATATTTTTTTATATGTACTTTTCTTATAATTTTCCAATACACAGATGTGTTTCATAAACAAGATGTGTTTCATAAACAAAATCAACCCTTTTTTTGTAACGACTGGCAATGCCAAAGCAAAAAAAAAAATACTCACGAGAGAGCAAAGCCAAGAAAATAGAATTGATTCTATTCTGGCTTTGAAACGCTAGCGTTGGCTTTGAATTTTGTTCTACATACAAAACGTATTGGAACAAGCAAAATTCAAGGCCAACGCCAGAATTGTAATTGCACACTTAGTGTACTTGGTATCGAGTACCAACAAATTTTCCGGGTACCCACTACCAAAAAGTTCCTACACACAAAAAAATGTTTGCCAAGTACTTGGGAGGATATGCGTTTTTATGTCCAGTTTCTCTATTACGAATTTTGACTTTCATTCGTCCAAATAACATTAGAAAATCAATTTGAGGTTCTGTATTGCGGATGTCATTTTAGTCGAACGAAAACGTAAAAGTTGTAATTTTTCTTCATATTTTTCCGTTTCTGCAACACGAATTGAAATGTCAAAAACGCCAAAACCACACTCATAGAAATATCTTAGTAGAAAAATTAGTAAACCCATTGTAGATCAAGTTTTACAGAATTTAACAAAAATCAATGTTGATATTACAAAATTCAATAGTTGAAAAATACATAGTTGGAAAAAATTGCATAAAACATAAGTACATGAAATGTGCAACACTGTTTTTGCTGATCGCCATTTGTAAATTTTTGTTGTCTTGTACAGAAGGGATGTTTCTCAAAAAAAAAACTTTTTTATAACAAAATTAAAAGAACATATTTGGTGAGTTATTAAATATATCTGTTATTTAATTCATTACTAAAGCATTTTTTTATTTTTTTTAGCAATTTGTGATTTGGAATCTTTCTAAAAACTCCAGAAGACAATCACGTAAAATGATTGCCGACAGCAAAACAACAGCGAAATACATCACAGTCCAAGGAAACAAAAAAATATCATCGAAAAACAAAATAAGTTTATGTGAAAATAATTAGTTAATGAAAACCACGAAAAAATATTGTGAAAATATTCAATTAAATAAAATAACATTTACAACACAAATAAGAATTTCATTTTAATAAATAAAATTGCATGAATATACAAAACAAAACGAGTATGATTAACAAAAATACGAATAGAACCAACAAAAATACGACTTAATCAGCTTTTACAAAAACTGACAACAATTAATGTTGAAATCAACGTAAATATTTGTAGGGTCAAAATCAACAATGATTTCTGTTGAATTTACTACGATTTTCATTGGGAATACAATGATTTTTGGTTGAGTGCACACGAATGAAAAATACCATTCGTTAAGGAGTTTTTTGTGTAATATTTAACAAAATACACTCATAGAAATATCTTAGTAGAAAAATTAGTAAACCCATTGTAGATCAAGTTTTACAGAATTTAACAAAAATCAATGTTGATATTACAAAATTCAATAGTTGAAAAATACATAGTTGGATAAAATTGTATAAAATATAATAACATGAAATGTGCAACACTGTTTTTGCTAATCGCCATTTGTAAATTTTTGTTGTCTTGTAAAGAAGGGATGTTTCCCAAAAAAAATCTTTTGTATTAAAAAAATATTTGGTGAGTAATTAAATATATTTGTTATTAAATTTATTAATAAAGGAATTTTTTATTTTATTTTTAGCAATTTGTGATTTGGAATCTTTCTAAAAACTCTAGAAGCTAATCACGTAAAGTAATTGCCGACAGCAAAACAACAGCGAAATACATCACAGTCCAAAGAAACAAAAAGTATCATCTAAAAACAAAAATTAGTTTATGTGAAAATAATGAATTAATGAAAACCACGAAAAAATATTGCGAAAATATTCAATTAAATAAAATAACATTTACAACACAAATAAGAATTTCATTTTAATAAATAAAATTGCATGAATATACAAAACAAAACGAGTATGGTTAACAAAAATACGTATAGAACCAACAAAAATACGAGTTAATCAGCTTTTACAGAAACTGACAACAATTAATGTTGAAATCAACATAAATATTTGTAGGGTCAAAATCAACAATGATTTCTGTTGAATTTACTAAGATTTTCTTTGGGAATACAATGATTTTTGGTTGAGTGTAAGTGAAAAATGTGAATTTATAACAAAAATAAGTAATATTAATTTATAAAATTAAAAAATGTGAATGTTTTATAACTAAATGCTTTGAAAAAAATGTATATTAAAACAAATCAGTGAAAAAAGACGAATTTGACCAATTTATATTAACAATTTAAAAGCCACGGGTCATCATACAAATTATTGTTTTCATTTGTTTTTTATTAAAATTGTGTTAACTTTTTAGCTATAATAAATAAAAAAAACTCTGATTTGATTATAATTGTGTTTTTTTTTTATAAACATGAAATTTGATCAGCTGTTTTCTTTAGCTGATGTGTTGATGTTGCCACTTCGTTTAGTTTAGATAATTTTTGTACACTCAACCAAAAATCATTGTATTCCCAAAGAAAATCGTTGTAAATTCAACAGAAATCATTGTTGATTTTGACCCTACAAATACTTATGTTGATTTCAATAAAAATTGTTGTCAGTTTTTGTAAAAGTTGATCAACTCGTTTTTTGTAAATCAACTCGTATTTTTTGTAAACTCAACTCATATTTTTGTTGATATAAGAAATTTTATTAATAAAAAAAAGCTTGTTGTTATTTGTTAATATTCTTTTATTAAGTAAAAATCACAATATTTTTTAGAATTATCACCGGCTTTTTAAGCTGCAATATTTCAACATGAGATTTTCACACACACTTCCTTTATTTATGTTATGCACTCGTAATCCATTCTCCAGTTTTCTAATGACACCAAATCAAAAACCTTTAAAAAAAAAACAAAAAAAAAAGTATAATATAGTATGAGTACAAAAAGTAACCAATGTATTTTATTACTTACCAAATATTTACAGATCAGAATCTGATCATTAGATCCTATTTTTATTTATTTTTATAATATTAAATATTTTTATAAGAAACAAACACATAAAATAATTTTATAAGAGACAAACAAATTTCACATTGCTACCAACTTGATAATACAAAAATGAACGAACAGGGTTATTTTTTCTTTTTTGGTTTTATCAATTGAATTCTGTATAAGCGTTGTAAAGAGTTGATTCAACTTTACTGATTATTCAACGATATCAACATTAATTTTTGTTGAATACGGCAATATTCTGTAAAACTTGATCTACAATGGGTTTACTAATTTTTCTACTAAGATATTTCTATGAGTGTATGAAAAAATAAACAAAAACTAAAAAAAAACTTTGTGGCAATACTGTAATTTGACAAATGGTCAAGACAAACGTAACTAACGAAAAAAAAAAATAACGTAATCAAACGAAAATGTTATGGAAACTGATATCATTACGAATTCGTACGGGTAACGTTCGTTCGTGTATTGTTTCGTCCGTTTAACAGAAACACCATATTAATTTTTTTGCATATATTATGCAAAAAATAGCATCATTTTACTAAGCTTTTGCTTGTTTCTGATAAAAGTTTAGAAAATATTCATAAGAGTATTTAACCTTCTATAATTTTACAAGCCTTAACCAAAATTATGCGAAAACTTTGTAAAATGTTAAGGTACATACAGACGATGCAATATTATGTACAATATTCAATTCAGACCTTTGAAGATTTAATTCCCTAATTCAATTTCTTAAATCTGGACTGTGATCACGTAAAACGATAGTTGACTATCGTCGATTTTTGGAGCCTTGTTGCTCCTAAACTAATCAAAATGTTTCCAATTTTTTTTATGTTTCTGGATTATACAACACTCTTTAATAATTTAATAAAGAAAAACTTTCAAATTTCCCTTCAAAACGATATGTATTTTGATATTGTTTATGCATCGTCTATCGTTTTACGTGATTATCCCCCTGATTTAAAATAATTGAATTAATTCCCTGTTTCTATAAATCGAAAAGAATTAATTCATTATTTAAATCACTTAATTTCATTGCAAAGAATTAATTCTTTGATTTGATTAAATTGAATTAATACATTTTGATTTGAATCAATTGATTCAAATCACTTTGATTTGAATCAACTGATTCAAATCACTTTTGATTTAAATCAACTGATTCAAATCACTTTTGGTTTGAATCAACTTGATTTAAACTTTTTTCACTTAAATCAAACACTAAAAATGCACATTATAAAAATCTTATCATATCTGATTGCGTTAAAGTCATTGGAATATCGTCAATTTTAAACACACGCCATCAATAAACAACACTCCAAATTGTACAGTTTTATTAAATGTGTACCTTTAGTCTAGAGACTAGACCAGCGCCCTGGTCACGTGATTTGCTTGATTCACGTGAATCACGCGTGAGTGATTTTCATTGCAATCACGTAATTGTGAGTGAGCGTGATTTGAAAAAAAAACTGAGTGAGTGATTAGTGAGTGAGTCATTTATTTTTTGCGTGAGTTTGCGTGATTAGGTTTTTTGATTTGCCCATTTTTTTTAAATTTTCGTGAAAAATTTTTTTTTAAAATTTTTTTTTTTTTTGGTAAGAAAATTTTATTGCGTGAGTGGATTTTGCGTGACTCACGCGTGAGCGTGATTGAATCTGGCGTGAGTCACTCGTGCGTGTGAGTAAGTTTTTTACTACTCACGTGAATAGTGAGTGAGCGTGAGTAAAAAAATATTGCGTGAGTGATTAGTGAGTGATCCGATTATTTTTTACGTGAGTGAGTGTGAGTCAAAATCCACTCACGCGCCTATCTCTACTTTAGTCAATAACCAATTTGGCTCTTCAGCATAAAAATAACTTTAAATTTAACACAAAAACAATTAATGATAAATAATGTTAACATTTTTATTATACACATACATTTCCATTATATCGAAAAGTCGTGCATTATCCCACCCTTAATATATATGTGCAAATTAATAAATGTTATATTAAAGCAATAGCGGTTCTCACCCTTGATAGAAAACAAAAAAAGAATCGGAGAATCGAAGAAAACAAGAAAATGTTTGACAGATACAACAACAAAATACATGGCGGCTTGTTTTTCTCATTTTCTTGGTTTCTTCTTTTCTACATAGAAAATTTCTTCGACTTGATGCTTGAGTAAGTTGAAGTATAGAAAAAAATAAAAGTTTCTAGACCAACAAAACAGCTGATTAGAGAGGCATTTAATTATTTTGTGATATTTTCAGACTTTTTATACGAAATTTAAAATGAAACTTAAATGATTAATTATATTTTTACTAAAAATTGCGTTGTTTATTTTTATTTCGTGGTTTTAATTATGTAAAATATTTTGAGGTTATAGAAAATGTTAGTGTAAGATAACTTGTTTAAATAGTTGTTCACTCTTTAGTGGAAAAAATCGGTAGAAAATTTTCTTGTAGGAAATTTTCTCAAATGTTTTCCATCAAGGGTGAGAACCGCTAATGTCTTGTATTTTTGTGATTCCTATGCATGCGGGCAAAGGCTAAAAAATGCAGCTTGTGCGCTGCCAATAAAATGTACACTATTAAATTCTGTTGCTTTGACTTTTTGCTTGCTACTACCGCACAAGCATAAATGTTATAGTATGTGTGTGCGTGTGTAAAGTAAATACTTTGATCTAAGAAAAAAATGTTTAAATCAACTGATTCAAAACATTTTTGATTTGAATCAATTGATTTGAATCAAATTGATTGTACCTTTAAAATATCCAATCGAAAGATAATATGGAGTTCACACTACCGACTTTAAACAAGTTGTTTAACAAAACACCAGTAACAGAATAAAAACGTAATGGATACAGAACAAAGACTTTTTTAAACATCTCACTCTTAAACACTTCAAAACAGCAAGTGTGAACGCCGTATAAGACTTAAAGGGTCCATCAGACGGCAGTCAAATCTTACAATTTGTCTAAAGACGTATACAAATTCCTCGTGTAATTGCAAGTTGCACAACTTGGCAACCAATATTTGAAAATATCTAAATTTTCGATATTTTCGCTGGTCGGCTAAGCGAAAGTTGTTGGCGCAACAACAAAATACATGTAAAATTTTTGCTGTCTGCTGCTGTATATTGAAGAGACACTAAGGAGGCATTCACATTTGCTGTTCTGAAGTGTTTAAAGGTACCTACACGCAAAAAAAAAATCTGTGTCGCAGTGAGCAAAAATCTGGCATAATTTTACCAAAAATACGCTAAAACTACAACCGACTACTTTTTTGACACCTGTCACCTATGTCGAGTCTGTATTAGTCTGTGGCATAGTACTCTCACAGACTAATACAGACTCGACATAAGTGACAGGTGTCAAAAAAGTATTCTTTAACCATATGGTTAATATTTTCAAACTATTCTACGAATTAGGTTAGAAAGAGAAAACTGAGATAACGCGCAATAAGAAAAATGGATGCCATATCGATTTTTGTTGTTTCACTCACTCCTAAGTCGTAGAAAGTGTTGCCATGTTAGCGTAAAACGGACTAAAAACCGCTGTGTTTTCTCCTAAAATCGCTTAGTTTTTCCCCATTTTTTCATATAAAACTCTACTGTCGAGTCTGTATATAGTCTATGGTACTCTGTTCGATTTCACGGGAAAAGATTTGTCAAACTCCATATAAAAAAATATATTTTGGCAACGCGAGGAACTATAGGGAAATTGTTAAAAAAGTTTTCACTCATTTTTATTATAAAAGACAATTTTTTAAAACAAAAACTTACTTAAATTACGCAAAATACTTATTGTTATTGAGTTCAATTTTCACCAAAAAATTGGTAAATGAGTTTAAAGGGCCCATCAGATGACAGGCAAATCTTACAATTTGTCTTCCAACCGCGCATTTTTTTCTGAAAATATTTGCGAACACACATCTGAACACATGCTATTATTGACGCCATTTGCATTCGGGCGTTAGACAAATTGTAATATGGAGTTCACACTACCGACTTTACACATCTCATAAGTGTTTAAGCGCTAAACGATCAAAATTTTACTTGTTCCCCCATACATTTGATTGTTTATACGGCGTTCACACTTGCTGTTTTGAAATGTTCAAGAGTGAGATATTTAAAAAAGTATTTGTTCTGTGTCCATTACGTTTTTATTCTGCTACTGGTGTTTTGTTGAACAACTTGTTTAACATCGCTAGTGTGAACTCCATATTAGCTAAACAATCAAATTCGACTTGTTTCCCTGTTGAACATTTCGCTAAACATTTCAAAGGCAGGGTTCGGTATATTTCCTTTTAATTTTTCTTTATTCTATGCCAAACAAAAAGATTTCATTGCAACCAGCTTCTGTATCGGTCCGCCATTTTCGTAGCAAAACATTGGAAAATTGAGAAATTATAAATATTTAAAAAAACTAATAAAAACTACTGAAAAATCAGAAAAAAGTGTGTGTTTTATTTATAATTATATTGGAAAAGCTGCACTAATAGTGAATTTTGCCTTCCATCGAAGTATAAATATGCAAACAGCTTCGGACAAGTCCGGAACAAAAAACAGAAAAATCTTCATATTTACTTGGAATGAGTCAATAAAAAGGTGTTCCGTGTAGTGGTGTTATGTAAATGTTATAAAAAAATTAAATATCTTGTCTTTCGCAAAATTTAAAAAGATTTTTAGAAATATTTTTGCAATTTTTTTAAGAATTAGGAAAGTGCTAAAAATATTGCTGCTAAAAACGATTTAAAACTTTACGTGTGAATAGGGTATTACAGTTTTAAACCGTTTTTATGGTTTCTACAGACGACGCAATATTATGTACAATATTCAATTATATTGAAGGTGTGTGGGTAATATTGACGATTGTACAATGGTCAATCTTACCCACACACCATCAATATAATTGAATATTGTACATAATATTGCGTCGTATGTAGGTACCTTTAGAAATTATTTTTAGCATTTTCTGTCAATATACTGTAATAGAATAAAGAAAGTGCTAAAAATATTGCTGCTAAAAACGATTTAAAACTGTACGTGTGAATAGGGTATTACAGTATATTGACAGAAAATGCAAAAATAATTGCTAAAAACGGTTTAAAACTGTAAGTGTGAATAGGGTATAATACCCTATTCACACGTACAGTTTTAAATCGTTTTTAGCAGCAATATCTTTAGCACTTTCTTCATTCTATTACAGTATATTGACAGAAAATACTAAAAATAATTGCTAAAACGGTTTAAAACTGTAAGTGTGAATAGGGTATAAGACATGTATGCTATGCAAATGCATAGCATATATGAAGGTGTATGACATATACCTATCCACACATAGTTGCATACATTTACATATATGGAATATTACATTACTTGTGTATATTCATTAGAGGTGTCCTTAAAAACGAATATCAACTTTTTATACCTGGAGGGTCCTAAATTGTTCTTTAGTATCTAAAAATGAGTGAGCCAAAATTTGGGGACAATCGGCTAAAAATAACTCGTGCCGAAAATGGATTGAAGTTTTGGGAGATTCTTAGATGAAAGAAAACCCTTTTTTTGTAGTTTTCGGAAAAACATTGGTATTTGTTATTTTATGTTAAATTTTGAAAATGGTATTAAATTACCTATCTAAAAAGACTAATAAAATTAAAATCGGATAAAAAATAAGCATTTTACGCATATATGCCCCAGACCATTGTATGGTTTTTAAAGACAAAATTTCAAAATTTTCAAAATTTTTATATAAAAAAATAAAAAAAAAATATTTTTACTTTATGATCATAATGAAAACATGTTTACGATTAAAAATAGCAGATATGGTAGTCAAGATTTTTTTTTTATTTGACGGCGGTAGTGATAAAATTTTCGCGTATTCCAAATAAAATGCAATTTTCTAATATAATTTAGCAAATATGGGACAATTTTTTCTTTATTGTACAGAACGAAGTGTAAAACGTATTTTTTTAGCTTTTGAGAAATCGGATATATGCAGATATTTTGTATTTTAGAAATGTATAATGTCTCAAATTTGTCATTTCACCTCGACGAAAAGGGGTTAAGATGCCCGATTTCTCAAAAAATTTACAGAATTTATGTATTTCACTTGGTATAATACAATACAGAAACTTTTTTCCCATATTTGCTAAATTATTTTAGAAAAACACATTTTCTTTGGAATCCGCGGAAATTATATCACTACCCACGCCAAATGAAAAAAAAGTTACACTACCATATCTGTTAGTTTTTATCTATAACATGTATTTAATATAATTATAAAGTAAAATTAATTTTTTTTTTTGCCTAAAAATTTTCAAAATTTTCAATTTTTGGCTTTAAAAACCATGCAATGGTCTGGGGCATGTATGTGTAAAATGCTTATTTTTTATCCGATTTGATTTTTTTAAGCTTTTTGGAAAGGTAATTGATTACCATTTTCATATTATTTCATAAAAAGTTTAACAAAAAATACTATATACCAATCTTTTTCAAAAAACTAGAAAAAATGGGTTTTTTCATCTCATAAGAGTGTCCCAAAACTTTAATCAATTTTCGGCACGAGTTATTTTTATCCGATTGTCCCCAAATTTTGGTTCACTCATTTTTAGATACTAAACTACACTTTAGGACCCTACCACGTATTAAAAAGTGATTTTGAAAAATTACCTTAGTCGTTAGGACGCCTTTAATGTTCATATATGCTCCCATGTATGACAAACATTTCCATATATTGTTCATATACTATGATACATGGAATCATGTATGAGCATGTATGAACATACATTCACCCGGGTAGGAACGTTAATTTATCACTTAACTTTAACTTTCTCAATCATTAAGTCGAAGAAAACAAGAAAAACGAAAACCCACGTATTTTGTTTATTTTCATTATATTTCCGTATTATTTTTTACACTCAAAGTTTTTTACTCAAACTATTTTTATTATCAAATAATGTTTTTTAAATTTTTTGTCGTATGAATACATTTGCCAAGTTAAATGCACTCTTTAACTTAATTTTTTCTTGCATTTGTTAGATAACTTTTAAATATGTAGTAATAAATCACTGTTGCATTTATTTTTACTGGTAATCAAAATACCATCACTAGTTTTTTGGTAATTGAAAATATTTGTTGTAATTGTTATTTTTAAATAATTTCAGTTATTGTTGAAATATTTTTTTTTTTATACATTGATGTTTTTATCAAATATAGTTAAAACCCGAAACTTACATTTAACCGATTTATTAAACGGATGTAGTTTATAGATTTTAAAAACCACAGCGTTGTAATATGTTATGAGAGTCACTGTATCCACAATATATATCCGTCTATATCAAACGTGCGACTAAAGTTATTTTAAAGTAAGTCCCGGGTATTTGTACGAAAATTTCTGATGTGACTTGTTTTTGTATTACTGCGTTAATTTTTAAATCAGCAGCCGTAGCATTATCATTTTATCTTATATCTTTGTTATCATTTCTTAAAAAGAAAATCTTATCAGTATAATACATATTTGATTTTTGTTACCACTGCAACGTCTTAATTTTCTTTTAATATTTTAGATAGCAACCTTAAAGTATGCTGTTATGTCTTATCTTTATCTAAGATCCTTTATAGAGTTAGAATAATGACGACAAGCTGATATCAAACGAAAGGAACAACATAAACAACATTAATTACACATAATTTTTTTTTGGAACTTCATTAATTTTTTCCCCAAATAATATTTTTCCGTTTCATAATTTTAATAAAATACCAGAAAATATATAAAAATATTTAATTTTTTAAAGTTGCTGCCAGTTTTGCAAGGAGGAAATATTTCCCCTCTGTACTAATTTGTTCCATTTACAACACAACGTGCATAGGATTGTTACCCCCCAGTTTCTGTATGACGAATTTAAAAAAATAAAAAAATACATGCAAATTCGTGACGTTCGTCGCATATTCGTCATACAGAACAAGTTTTACATTTTTATATTTAAGTTTTTTCTCCGTCATAATTTTAGCAAACAGCACATCGTTAGATCATCTTAAAAGTTTTTATACACAAATATGGGGTTTTTCATTGGAATGACTGACTTGTTCAGGGATTTTGGTGAAATCATTTAGATAAAGGAGTGTTTTTTTTTTAACTACTTCAAACATTAACTAATTTTATTGCAAAATCTGGACCATGATCACGTAAAGTGCAAATTAACTATCGACGTCGTCAAAACGATGAATTGGCTTCATGTAGCTCGATTTTTCATTATTATGAGCTTAATACGGCGTTCACACTTGCTGTTTTGAAGTGTTCAAGAGTGAGATGTTTAAAAAAGTCTTTGTTCTGTTTCCATTACGTTTTTATTCTGCTACTGGTGTTTTGTTAAACAACTTGTTTAAGGTCGCTAGTGTGAACTCCATATAATATGCACTAATTTATTACACTTATATTATTAGCAAATGCTAAATTAATTTATTAATGAATTTGGTAAAAAAAACACTTTAATATTTTGTTTTAATAGTTTTTTCATATTTTTTATACCCTACACTGAGGGAAAAAATCGTAGTCAAATCAAAAATATTCTTACTCATTTTTAAAACCCTAAATTTTAAAAAAGAAATATTAATTATGAGGTTGAATTTTTTAAAATTTAATATGTTTCGGTCTCAATTTTAAAATGTTTCTTTTTCAAATTAAGTATTCAAGAACTCCTTTTCATTTTATGGTGCAGCCATATTGAAAATCATCATTTTGATTATAAACATTTTAAAAATGAGTTTTAAACAATTTAAACAATGACACTTCAAGAAATGTCAATTAAATTAAAAAAGTATCGAGATGTAACATTAGTAAAAACAAAACTTAAAAAAAAAAAAAAACAATAAATAAGTCATTTAAATAAAAACACTAACGAAATTTGTGTTAAATTAAAAATAATGGCGTTTTCTTTTCTGGAAAAAAATGTTGCACTTCTGCACTTTTTTTTCTTTAATGACTCCTTGTGGACAGTAATAAACAGTAAGTATAGACATATTTGATACCAAAGGAAAAGTATTTTCGAGTTCTATCTAACTGTTCATAATAAAATGTCGAAACACGCTTATTTTATTGAAAAAAAATTCAGCTCAAAAACTGAGTATTGTTTTCAAATGCTTGATATAGCATTTTATAGTCCTTATAAATACCTTTCTTTTGGTACCAAATACGTCTATATTTACTGTACATAACTGTGCACAAAGAGTCATTAAAGAAAAAAAAGTGCAGAAAGTGCAACATTTTTTTCCAGAAAAGAAAACGCCATAAGTTTAAAAGCAGTGAAAAAAAAAGTTTGAAAAAAGTGAAAAGAGAAATAAAATAACATTTAAAAAGTGGAAATTTATATGAAGTACTAGAGTCCAGGAGGGGATCAACAACTTTAAATGACCTCCAGGAATATGTCCTTTACATTATGTGAATTCGTTCCGGTATTATATGGTCGGTCTTGACCGACTATAATTTCCTCCTTGTTTTCAATATGAGATTGGTTTTGCTTGATTTGAGAATTTTTTTTCTTAGTGTACACCACTCCGTGGTACACTTAAAAAATTATGTTAGTAAAATCAACTGAAAATGTCAGTTAAAATAACTACTTTGTAAGTTATTTTGGGGTCAACTACTTTTTCAGTTAAATCAACTAACAATTTTAGTTATTTTAACTGACAAAAAATAACTAACTTATGTAGTAAAAACTACTTACATTTGTAGTCAAAACGACTAACATGTAGTAAAAATAAAATAATATATAATTTTTGAAAAAAAAATTTCTGAAAAAAAATTTGAGACCAAATTTTTTCAAAGTTTTTTTTTAAAAAAAAAGTAGTGAAAAATAAAAAAACGAAAATTTATTTTTATTTTTAGAAAAAAAACTTTGAAAATTTTTCAGAGAAAAAAAAAATAAAATTTACTACTTTAAATAACTGTTACTACATTACAGTACTTTTTTGTTAGTTATTCAAAAAAACGACTTAAAATAACTAACAGAAATAGTTGTTTGATATTTTTCATGCAAAAACAACTGACTTTGTAGTTGAAAACAACTAACTACTGTAAAATATATAAACAACTAACATGTAGTAACTTACATAATTTTCTGAGTGTACAGGGTATAATGAGTTTGTGCTGATGTTTGTAACTACCCGAAATATTAGTCCTAAACCCACCTTCAAGTATACCGATCGTCTTAGAATCACTTTTTGAGTCGATTTATCAATGTCCGTCTGTCCGTCCGTCTGTCTGTCCGTCTGTCCATGTAACGGTGTAAACACGATACAGGTCGCAATTATCAACCGATTTGACTGAAATTTGAGACTTAAGCTTCTTTTGGCCCAAGGACGAAGCCTATTGAAATTGGGAAAAATCGGTCCATGTTTTGACCTAGCCCCCATACAAAGTCCCCTTTTGATTTGTCTCAAATGACTCTATCCTATCGAAATTTGGCAGGTAATCGTGTTTTGTATTCACAAATTACCATGCCGAATTTTAAAGCCATCGGACCAGTTCTTCTTGTAGCCCCCATACAAACCACCTTTCCGATATTCACAAAAATCTCTCAAATTTCATGAAAATCAAAAATATTGTATTAAAATAAATTTTTGTATGTATTAAACGCATACTTTACTAACCTTATCAAACCTGATTATTATCGGACCATTTTTGGACCTAGACCCATATAAAGATTTCGCCCGATATTCAGGTAAAGCGGTGTATTTACAACAAATAGAAGCCTTATTTGCTAAAACTTAATTTTAAAGCCATCGGACCAGTTCTTCTTGTAGTCCCCATACAAACCACCTTCCCGACATTCACAAAAATCTCTCAAATTTCATGAAAATCAAAAATATTTTATTAAAATTTAGTTTGTATGTAGTAAACGCGTACTTTAATAACCTTATCGAATCTGATTATTATCGGACCATTTTTGGACATAGAGCCACATAAAAATTTCGCCCGATATTCAGTTAAAGCTGTGTATTTGCAACAAATAGAAGCCTAATTCACTAAAACTTGGTTTTTAAACTTATTAAAAATTTAACAAAAGATAGATCCCATGGGTCCATGTTTGAACTTGGGACCCATTTTCCGGGAAACACCGGTGTAGGGTATTATATGGCCAGTCTTGACCGACTATAATTTTCTTACTTGTTTTATTTTGCAAGAATTAATAACAATGCGAAAATAAAAACAAGTAAGAGTGTTAAATTCGGCTGTGCGGAATCTTTTATACCCTCCAACACGTAAAAAATTAAAAAAAAAAAAATCGCAGGGGCGTTTTTTTTTCGTGGGGGGATCGGCGAAGTTGGTGGGCGACACCTGAACCCCCGCTATATATGTATGTTTACAAATTATTTGTTTATGATACTTACGCTTAAATAATAAATTTTTATCGTTATTTTTAATTAATTTCTATTACCATGCCCCCAAAGGGGGCGGCCTGAAAAAATCGAATTTTCTAACCCCCTTGGTCCAAGCGCAGGTCTATGAACATAATATAGCATACAAATGTTACATTAGTTGAGCAAAAATAAAAAAAAAATTGTAAAAATATCGTAGTTTTAGGGGTCATTTTAGTTCTTCAAAGGGGAACTTTTTTCCCCCTGGTCCGATTTTGCCCATCTTCGAACTTAACCTTACCAGTAAAACAAGAGATATTTTAGCCCAATTTCAGGAGTCTAGCTCTTTTGGTTTGGACTGCATCGTTATTTCAACAGACGGACGGACGGACGGACATCGCTAGAATGTCTTAGATTCTATCATGGATCAATATTATATATACTTTGTGGGGTCCCCGACTGATATTTCGATGTGTTACACACGGAATGACAAAGTGAGTATACCCCCATACTGTGGTTGGAGGGTATAACAAAACAAAACGTCATTTATCGTCTTGGAATTATGTTCGAAACGATATATCACTATAGTGATGTGCTTACTTGAAGCAACAAAAAATCTTCATCGTTCTATCGTCGATAGACGACTCACATTTTACATGATCACAGTCCATGGCTATGATCACGCAAAGTAAGAGTAAACTATCGACGTCGTAAAGACGATACCACAGACTAAATACAGACTCGACAGTAGAGTTTTATAAGAAAAAATGGGGAAAAACTAAGCGATTTTAGGAGAAAACACAGCGGTTTTTAGTCCGTTTTACGCTAACATGGCAACTTTTTCTACGACTTAGGAGTGAGTGAAACAACAAAAACCGATCTGGCATCCATTTTTCTTATGGCGCGTTATATCAGTTTTCTCTTTCTAACCTAATTCGTAGAATAATTTGAAAACATTAACCATATGGTTAAAAAATACTTTTTTGACACCTGTCATATTTGTCGAGTCTGTATTAGTCTGTGACGATACGTTGGCTTCACGTAGCTCGATTTTTCTTTTATCGTTTGTTAAAATCGTCTTTTTGACGTTTGTTAAGCTTCACGTAAATTCAAAATCGTTTAATGAGTACCGTTAAATCGACATAAAAAAACTATATTAAAATAGGTGTCTCAAAGTGGTTTGTTCCCATGTTAAATTGGACAAAAATAGAAGGACTGGTCACATATTTTTGAAATTTGGTAGACTAGCGACTAGAAAATTCGGTGCAAGGACACGCCTAGCTCCCATTTGAAGGATTCGAAAAAAAACTCTAACGTACGGTAAGTTATTGTTCTGTACTGAACTATGGCGCGACCGTACGTTATCCGTACGTACCGTTCCAAGTACACATTCACTAAAAAGTTTTTTAGTAATAGTGTACGAGTACACAAACAGAATACCGAACTTTATGTCTGTGAGTCGGCGAACACAAACTTTTCGATAATGTACTGTGTTATGTTCACAAACACTAATTGCAGTGGTTGTGTTCTTTTTGAACGATCACAAACAAAATATAGTACTTTTAGTGCTCTGTTTGCGTACTTAGCAGATTTTTATTAAAAGCTTAAATTGCGATATCTCGAAAATTAATCAAGATAGAGCAAAACTGAGCAAATTTTTGGTTCGCTGGCCCTCTTCACATATGTTGACCCCTATGGGTCCTAATGCCCTATTCATACTTACAGTTTTAAACCGTTTTTAGCAATTATTTTTAGCATTTTCTGTCAATATACTGTAATAGAATAAAGAAAGTGCTAAAAATATTGATCTAAAAACGATTTAAAACTGTACGTGTGAATAGGGTATAATTTTGAATCAAAAAAAGTTAGCATTCCGGAAAATTTAAAAATGCGCATATCTCGCTAAATACGGCCGACACGACAAAATGTCTAAAAGCAGTCATGTACTACGAGGTAAGAGCAGTCGGCAGTATTTAGCAAGATATACGCATTTTTAAATTTTCCGGAATGATAACTATTTTAAATTCAGAATTAGGACCCATAGGGCTCCACATATGTGAAAAGGGGCCAGCAATACTATGGATATTCAAAGAGCCAACAATTAGTTCCGTTTTACTCTATCTTGCTTAGTTTTTGAGATATAGCCATTTTAAGTTTAAAAAAAAATTCTGTCGAACAAAACACTAAAAATACCGCTGAAATCGCCCGCAGAATACAAAAATTATAATCATTCTTGATGATGCATGATTATTAGTGTCCGACCGAAAGACTTTTTCAGACCGAACCCATACATGAAATGAACTTCGTCCAATTTTGCAAAGTACTGCTGAATCTAGGGTTGCCATCCGTCCTCTTTTCCATGGACGGCGTCCTCTTTATTGGGGCGTTCGGGGGCAGTCCGGCTTCACTTTTCTCCATAATTTATTTTTTATTGCATCAACACTTTTAAATTCTTGACATCGTTGTATTGTTGCTCAAATGACTTGGCATTACTTACTTTGCTTGCCAAAATGTGGAGCTTATCAGCAGTGATGCTTACTTTGAAAACGCATAAAAAGGCGTACACAGAGTCATAGAGTAGGATAACAAATGGTGTTTGAAAAAGTAGTAAACAAAAACCATATGGTATTGTTTACGAAATTTTATCACAAATGGAAATGTGAGCGAGATGGAAGATACCAGTTTTACAATGATAATGCAGATTGTTTTTTGTCTCTCTTTGCTTTACGTTTGAACTTTGGTTTGGCATTGCCAAAATTTTTCAATTATCTTTGGTGATGCCAGATCTACAAAACGGTCGATGGATTACTTTATAACTTTGGGCGTACATTTTTAATAAAAAAGCACTATATCACAGACTAATACAGACTCGACATAAGTGACAGGTGTCAAAAAAGTATTCTTTAACCATATGGTTAATATTTTCAAATTATTCTACGAATTTGGTTAGAAAGAGAAAACTGATATAACGCGCCATAAGAAAAATGGATGCCAGATCGGTTTTTGTTGTTTCCATCACTCCTAAGTCGTAGAAAGTGTTGCCATGTTAGCGTAAACGGACTAAAAACTGCTGTGTTTTCTCCTAAAATCGCTTAGTTTTTCCCCATTTTTTCTTATTAAACTCTACTGTCGAGTCTGGTTCCAATTAATATCCAGTTTCTCTATTACGAATTTTCACTTTGGTTCGTCAAAATGACATAAGAAACTCAATTTGAGGTTCTGTATTGCGGATGTCATTTTAGTCGAACGAAAACGTAAAAGTTGTCATTTTCTTCATATTTTTCCGTTTCTACAACACGAATTGAAATGTCAAAAACGCCAAAACCACACGAATGAAAAATACCATTCGTTAAGGAGTTTTTTGTGTAATATTTAACAAAATAAGTGAAAAATGTGAATTTATAAGAAAAATAAGTAATATTAATTTATAAAATTAAAAATGTGAATGTTTTATAACTAAATGCTTTGAAAAAAATGTATATTAAAACAAATCAGTGAAAAAAGACGAATTTGACCAATTTATATTAACAATTTAAAAGCCACGGGTCATCATACAAATTATTGTTTTCATTTGTTTTTTATTAAAATTGTGTTAACTTTTTAGCTATAATAAATAAAAAAAACTCTGATTTGATTATAATTGTGTTTTTTTTTTATAAACATGAAATTTGATCAGCTGTTTTCTTTAGCTGATGTGTTGATGTTGCCACTTTGTTTAGTTTAGATAATTTTTGTATGAAAAAAATAAACAAAAACTAAAAAAAAACTTTGTGGCAATACTGTAATTTGACAAATGGTCAAGACAAACGTAACTAACGAAAAAAAAAATAATGTAATCAAACGAAAATGTTATGGAAACTGATATCATTACGAATTTGTACGGGTAGCGTTCGTTCGTGTATTGTTTCGTCCGTTTAACAGAAACACCATATATAAACAGTTATATGTATAATTAATGAATATAATTTTAATATTTTAATTTCGTTTGTTGTTGAAATGTGTACATGTTTATCAGCTGATAATGCAAATGTCAAAATAAAAACATAAAAATCAAAATAAAACGAGTGAAATTACGTGTAAACACTTTTTTTTAATTAAAACAAATGTGGTTTAAAACCGTTTTTAGATGCTCGTGAGAACAGGGGGGTAATTATGTAACTTGATAGTCGTCAATCGTATCGTTTCCGTCGTTATTCCATTACCATATAGTGTCACTTTATGGTAACAGAATAATGAGCTAACGATGACGATTGACGATTATCAAGTTACATAATTAGCCCCCAGGGTATTATACGGCGTTCACACTTGCTGTTTTGAAGTGTTCAAGAGTGAGATGTTTAAAAAAGTCTTTGTTCTGTGTCCATTACGTTTTTATTCTGCTACTGGTGTTTTGTTGAACAACTTGTTTAAGGGCGCTAGTGTGAACTCCATATTATATTAAAAATTTAAAAGCCACGGGTCATCATACAAATTATTGTTTTCATTTGTTTTTTATTAAAATTGTGTTAACTTTTTAGCTATAATAAATAAAAAACTCTGATTTGATTATAATTGTGTTTTTTTTTATAAATATGAAATTTGATCAGCTGTTTTCTTTAGCTGATGTATTGATGTTGCCACTTCGTTTAGTTTAGATCATTTTTGTATGAAAAAAATAAACAAAAACTAAAAAAAAACTTTGTGGCAATACTGTAATTTGACAAATGGTCAAGACAAACGTAACTAACGAAAAAAAATAACTTAATCAAACGAAAATGTTATGGAAACTGATATCATTACGAATTCGTACGGGTAGCGTTCGTTCGTGTATTGTTTCGTCCGTTTAACAGAAACACCATATAAATCTTTTAAATTTTCGGTATATACCACAGACCATATAGACATGCAACACGATTGCTTATTTTGGTACTTTCAATATGGACGCATACAAAATACTACTAAATTTACTTCTCTGCCTAGAATACGTGTGTCTGTACGTGTGAGCTTTGCATCTGTATTTTCGTTGTTTGTTTACGTTTTGTATGAAACGTCAAAAGTTACACGCGCGTGCCGTCACTATTACATAAACATGTGTGAAACTTATTCGTTTCACCCCTATGGTATATACATACAAATTCGTCACAAAAAGCACCGCAGGCTAAAATTACCAGCGATTTTAGCCTGCGGCGCTTTTAACAATAGGTTGTAATTAGATCTTTTAAATTTTCGGTAACATACAAATTTGTCGCGATGATTTTTGGTACCAATTTTTCGCCTGCGCGCATTGCCACATTTGGCCAATCTAGGACGACAAAAATCCAATTTTAATTGTATTGACTTGAAATTCGGTTTAAATGTTCGTTTTGACTTCGAAAATAACATTATGAAAAATGTGGGAGGCCGGTTAAGGGCCACGCCCACTTTTTTTAAAAATTGTAATTTTGGTTATAATTTCTATAAATTTGGTATAAATACTCTCAATGACTGTAGAAATAATATCACAAAAAAAGGGGGCGGTCAGACAACTGCCACGCCTACTTTTTTAAAATAAGTTTAAAAAATATGTAAAAACATGGTTTACATATCGCCCCACTGTAGTCGGCGTCGCAGACGGTCGCAAAAGTTAGCCGTTGAAATAAGTACTGTGGATATTGGTCAAAAGTCCGGCGACCAATACGGACCAAAAACAAAAGTTCTATTCCATCAAAAAAACAAATATATAATTTTCTTTTCAAAAATTTGTATTTTGTTAAAAATTTAATGAAAAATAGAAAAATTTGTTAAAAAAAAGAAAAGAAATGACGTAAAGCATTTAAATATCCTTTAAAATTACCAAAAAAGAGTGGATAAATATCTCTTTTTGTTCAAAAGTTACAACAGTTTAAACTCGACTTAATTTATGCGAAATTATGTACACTAGTTACAGGATTTTACAAGATGCAACTTAATGCACCCACCTGTTAGTAACGAACAGAATTATCGATCTTCTATGATTATTTCCGTACATACAAACATATGAAAATCGGGGAACTTTTTTTTTGATTTTTGTCGTGCTAGATTGGCCAAATGTGGCACTGTGCTGCGGTGCTTTTTACTGTGTTACTGAATATTTGGTGCAAAGCATTGCCGCGATGTTTGTATGTAACCGAATGAAGTCAAATAAAACACTCGAATATATTTTTTCATGTTATCGAAAAACTCTGAAAAAAAATCAGCCGTCAACTTTCGCATTCTTCAGTTATTATAACATGTTTGTAAAATGTTCAGTTAAATCAACTAACAATGTTAGTTATTTTAACTGACAAAAAACAACTGACTTATGTAGTAAAAATTACTAACATTTGTAGTCAAAACAACTAATATGTAGTAAAAATAAAATAAACAACATATAATTTTTTGAATGATTTCCAATAAGCTAATTGGGCCTATTACATTTATGTAAATAAAAAACTTTATTACATCTTTCTCCCAACGTTTCGTCAATTATTTGTGGACATTTTTTTTCAAAAAATTTTTCAGAAAAAAATGAAGACCAAATTTTTTCCAATTTTTTTTAAAGTTGTGAAAAATAAAAAAACGAAATTTTTTTTTTTGAAAAAATTTGAAAATTTTTCAGAGAAAAAAAAAATTAAAATTAACTACTTTAAATAACTGTTAATACATTACAGTACTTTTTTGTTAGTTATTCAAAAAAACGACTTAAAATAACTAACAAAGGGCTCTGTTCTGTCTTTCACAACTTTTCAATTCACATGAAAATTTCCGAATCACATGAAATCAAGTTTAGTGTTTTGTTGATCACGTTTTCATTCGAAGTTGAAATCGAATAATTTAAAAAATTATAAGGAAAAAAGTGCATTCGTTTTACTTTCACCAAATTTTATTTATGTGAAACAAAACGGAAAAGAAATTCGGATGTGAAATCTAGAACACCAAAAAAATTCGGAAATTTTCATTTTCACATTTTTTATGTGAATTACTTTTTTTGGAACAGCGGCCAAAAATAGTTGTTTGATATTTTTCATACAAAAATAACTGACTTCGTAGTTGAAAACAACTAACTACTGTAAAATATACAAACAACTTACATGTAGTAACTTACATAATTTTCTGAGTGTATTGAACCGAAAGTAAGATCAGGATCCTCATGCTCGACTAACTAAAATATTTCCCTTATTGTTAAATCTTTATTGAGACTTTTTAGTTTTGTATTGGGACTTCTTTCATTACTAATTTGAGTAATTTCATTGGCACTTATTGCATTTTGTAGGTGGAAGTTATTTCATTCTAGTTGGGACTTATTTAATTTTTTCCTCCATTGGGACATTTTTAATTTTTGGTGGGTTTTTTATCATTGGGAGTTATTTCGTGTTGCCGAAGTCTCGCACCGTTTTAAAATATGAGTTTTTTTGACACTTCAAATACAAAAGTTTTCGACCAATTACTTTACAGAAACAGTTTTCTCGCAACAATATACAACAATATACACACGCAATCAGAATTTTTTTAGAAATCTGGGGGGTAATTATATAACTTGATAGTCGTTAATCAAATCGTTTCCATCGTTATTCCATTACCATAAAGCAAACGATGACGATTGACGATTATCAAGTTACATAATTAGCCCCCAGAATTCTTTAGATATCTGGGGGCTAATTATATAACTTGGACCGAATTTACATTAGGCAATTTTAATTGCGGCAATTCTGATTTATTAGTGTATCAGAGAGAGAGATAAGATTCTTCCCTCTCTCTCCGATAGACTATAAAATCAGAATTGCGGCAATTAAAATTGCCCTTTCTGAATTTGGACTTGATAATCGTCAATCGTCATCGTGAGCTCATTATTCTATTACAATAAAATGACACTATATGGTAATGGAATAACGATGGAAACCATACGATTGTCGACTATCAAGTTACATAATTACCCCCCAAAATTCTTTAGAAAATTAGGTAATACGGTTGGAAATTAGAAAATTAGGTACTCACTAAGTTGAGATAATTCAGGGGGCTAATTATGTAACTTGATAATCGTCAATCGTCATCGTTAGCTCATTACTCTATTACGATAAAATGACACTATATGGTAATGGAATAAAGATGGAAACGATACGATTGACGACTATCAAGTTACATAATTACCCCCCTGAGTATGAATATTTGATGTTTGCACGCCAACAGTATTACCTAATTTTCTAAAGAATTCTGATGATGGGGAACTGGAACCCCCCCCCCCCCCCCCCGAAACGATCGTCAATTCATTCCTGAAAATTGCCAAATCTTTTTAAAAGCAAGAAACTCTATGAGTATTTAATGGGAGAATATCCTAATAAAGAAAGTAGAGTTATCATAAGTACTTGTTATGTTAATTCATAATGGGGAACATGAAAAGGACTCGAATCAGAATAAACTCTTTTTCATTGCACAATTAAAAGGTCGAATAAAAAATTAATTTTTATTATTTATTAAAAAATTAAACACACTTTTTTTAATTTTGAGTTATCTGTGGGATGATCACTGTCAAATAATTTTAGTCAAATAATTTTAAGTCACGTGCATAGAAAAGATTAGAAGGTACGCAGTGTTGTATTTGATGTATTTTCCAATATGGTGGCAAAATGCTTGTTCTTCCTCATCTCACACGTATTTAATATCAAATTAGATTCTTTGTTTATAAAAAATGGAATTTGTCTTTCATTTAATAATATTTATTATTTATTTTGCTTTATTCAACGTTTTTTTTAAAGATAATACGCACTATTGATACACTGAAAGAATTATTGTTCATTCCATCTATGAACAAATTTCATAAAACCAAATTCATAGAATCTATGAAACAATTCATTGGCTGAATGAATATTCATTAGTATTCTGGAATTTTTCATAGAATTTTATTCATAGATTTTATGAATGTCATTCATAGAAGAAAATGCCATCAATATGCCATTTAATTTTTTAAATAATTAAAATAATGTTACAATAATTAAAACAGTTGAATAAATTTATTAAAAAAATAAAAAAAAAATAAAAAAAACATTAAAAAAAAAATTTTTCATTGCTGCCCTGACCGGGGCTAGAACCCAAGACCTACCGGCTGAAGTGGCAATTGTCGACGCCTTAGCTATCAGCGCCACCAAAGAAGAAAAATCTCGCCAACTAACGCTTGGTTTTATAACACTTCATTTTTGTAAATACACAAAATATTTGTTTTCTACAAACACACACACAGCTTTTGGCAGAGCGTTGTGACAGAGCAAAGACACAAACTTAATATGTTAGCAGAATATTATTCAAAATAGCTTTTAAGTGTTGTTACTTGTTTATATAATTTAGCTAAGTGGTTAGACATTAAGCTTCACGAACAAGAGGTTTTATGTTCGAATCTCGGTGGGGATAAGTTAAAAAAAAATATAAATTTTTAAAAATAGAAAATAGTAAATAAATGAAATAATAAAAATAAAATAAAAAAAAAAATAAAATTGAAATAATAAAATAAATAAAAATAGAATTGAATAATAATTTTTTTTCCATAGCCTATGAACTTTTTCATAGGTTTCTGGTTTCTATGAATTTGATTCATAGATTCTATGAAGGGCATCATTGACTCACTTCTAATGATTTTTTTCATAGAATCAATGTACGTTTTCATAGCCGTAATGAACAAAATTCTTTCAGTGTAGTTTAAAACCTTTTGTTTTTTCGTTTGTTGTTTTCTTTGTTGTTGTTTTCCTTTATGTTGCATTGTTTTTATTAAACGTCAAAAGTTACATAATGTGCTGTCACTAATACTTATTCAAGCGAAATACGACTCTGTTACACTTCTATTTTTTTCTATGGTCACGTGTAATGATTAATATTAATTTATGATAGATTGCGTTAATACATGAATTTAAAAAAAAAAAACTTACACCATAATCTAACCGGCGAAAGCGCCCCATCATGAGTCTCACACTCACGAAACTCTTATTTATACAAAAAAAATTCAAAAACTAAAATTTCACAAATCTTAAAATTTTCAGAAAAATTTATAGTTTATCGAAATTTTAATTTTTTCTTGCTTTTTTCGGGACAAAATCTTAAGTTAAGCCAAATTTTCAAATTTTTTTGTTAATTTTTTTGGTACGAAAGGAAATATGAAGAGAAAATTAATCACGCAAACTTAGGCAAAAAAATCGACTCTCTTACACTCACTCACGCAAAAATCTTACTCACAATCACGTGAGTAAAATTGAATGCTCATGTGCCCATCTCTAGTAGGTATGTTCTAAGAAAGTGTTGGAATTGAAAAAATATTGGGGGTTAGTCAAATATTTGACTCCACCAGGGTCACTTCTAGGACAACTAGAGCGGTAGTAGCAAATATTTCTAAAAATTTTACCTTTGTATTGGAGCCCCCTTAGGGACTGAAGATAGGGCTAAGGTATGTTGAGCAAAAGTGTTCGGGAGGAAAAATTATTGGGAATCGGTTTCACATTTGACCTCTCTTAGGGCAAGTCCAGGGGAGTTGTGGGGCCTTTTGTTGATTTTTCCCCTTCACGTTAAAGTTTGACCCCGATGAGCGACCCTAGTTCCTATTCGTCCTGCCCTTTTTTTCGGCTCATGCATTTTTTTTACGAACCTCACAAAATAAGCGGTTCTAGCTTGTAATTGAAAACTCGTGCACTATCCCCCCTCTAATGTTAATGAACCTAAAAAATGTGGACGTAGAGCAAAGTTGATGTTAACTATCTCAGATTCTATACGAGATAAAAAAAAATGGATTTTGGAATATAAAAGAGAATTCGATGCCATATATAATCTACATTGCTAGCTAATATTTTTCAAAAATGGCGTATAGGCTAAAACAATAATACACGGTTTTTGCACAAACATTTTGAATACATTTTCTAAAATATTTTGGCCACCTAAAGATGAATCTGTCGTCAGAAAAATTGTACAAAATCGCTTTCTCTAGATATAGGCTATTTCATTTTTTGTAAACCAAGCTCTTAAATTTGACAAAAATTGAAAGTGTCTATGTCTCGAAAAGGCGATTTGATTAAATTTTTCTGATGTCAAAATACTGTAGGAAATTTATTTTAAAAATTAGTACACAAAAATGTGTAAAAAATAATCAGCAAATTTGGTTCAAAATTTAAAATTATTTTGCAAATATTTCTGGATTTTGGATTTTATCCCCAAGTTCTTTTTATCCCGTGTAAAAAAAATTGGATCGAAACATATCTCTTTTGATAAAAAGATATATAGATCATATCTAAATGGATATAATCAGATCTACTCCATATATATTCATATCTGCTTCAGATATTTTCAGATCCGTAAATTGAGTCTATCTGGCATATATGACATATATGATCAGACATTTTCAGATATGTTCATATATGCAAAATTGTCAGATAGACTCAATTTACGGATCAAAACATATCTGAAGCAGATATGAATATATATGGACTAGATCTGATTATATCCATTTAGATATGATCCATATATGTTTTTATCAAAAGAGATATGTTTTGATCCAATTATTTTTTTACACGGGATTGGAGTGTCTTCTTTACATATCTGCTTTGAACAGGAAATGTCTTTCAAATTTCAGATACTAAAAAGGATAACACAAAAAAAAGGACATTTTGAACTTCTTTATAATGTCCTGACGGTATTCTTAATCGTATCGAGTCCGGATTTCTTGCAAAAGTTAGGTGATTTTATTGAAAATTCGAATAAAAAATATGAATAACTTTAACATACACTTCGTTTCCAATATTAAAAATTTTGTCGGTTTTGAGGGCTTGGCCCACAAAAAATAAAATGCCTATGTCACGAGAAGGCAATTTTATACAACTTTTCTACTGACAGATTCGTGTTTAGGCGCCAAAAATAGTTTAGAAAATGTAGTCTATAAATCTGTGCAAAAAAGTTGATTTTTGTAGAGTAGTGTAACCTGACAAAGTGTATAGCACAAATGAAAACTTTAAAGGAATTAATGAAAATATGAAGTTGTTTGAAGTTTTTCATGAAGTGCATGAAAGTATTCCAAAACCGAAAACCGGTGGACCGGTTTTTTCATTTTTTAAAACCCGGCCGGTTTCTGTTTTTATTCAAATTCGGTTATTCGAAAAATCGGTGTTTTTATGTCGATTTAACCGTTTTATTTTTTTTATAAATAACCAATAACATTGGTTTCAGCGATGTATCCAGGAATTTGAAAAGTGGGGGGCACAACTCCCAAAATTGTTTGCCATCGCCTATTTATATTTAGTTTTAACTAGAAATACTTGAAAAGTATTTGAAAGGGGGGGGGGGCACGTGCCCCCAAAACCGAAACCGGTTTTTTAAATTTTAGATTTTTTGAGTAAACCGAAAACCGGTTTTTGAAAATCCGCGGTTTTTTTGGACATTCTAAACCCCACTATTTTTGACTTGTCACATGTGCGACTTTCTAATTTTGGACGAATGTACATAACAAGTTGTTGTCTACAATAACGCGTGTATTACACTTTTTGGATAAGTCACGCGTGATTCACGATAATCACGTGTTTGGTGCGCATTTCTAATTAAAAGTTATTTTTACTTAAACAATTTTTGCCGTTAAATTATTTAGTTTATCAGAGTTTGCCTGTAGGGTGCTTCATTTCAATTGTAATTGTTTGTAATATGACATTTTTATCTTATCGTTTCAAAATGTACTACGTGCCGCTAAATTATAAACTCATAAAAATCATATGTTTGTGAATTTGTTTAAATAAGAATGGACAACCCGGAACAAGCTCTATACGAGTCGCTTCAGTTTTTGTTGTTATTGCAATTTCCCCATACTAAAACATTTTTTTTATCAAAACCGCAGACAACCTGCAATGATATCTAAAATGATTATTATCTTTGTTTTCATTCTTTTTTATCAACGAAAAATGTCATCATGAATACATTCTTATGCAAATGTACAAATTTGTACAAACATACATACATTCATATATAATGTGTTCACCCTACACCACTCTATGGTAAAGGGTACACAAAAAAAAATCTTGCAAAAATACCAAAAAAACCCTCGAAAAATAATTTTTGCTACCTCCTATTTTACGGTACTTCCCAGTAAAAATTACAATTTTTTTTTTGGTAAAAAGCTTGTAAAAATATAAACAATTTACAAGTTTTTTATCAATAAAATTGTAAATTAACAACTTTTTTGACCCGATAAAAATTACAAGTACTTCTCGTTTCTTAACTAGATTTTGTGCTACCTCCCGTTTTACTACAATTTCTAGTAAAAATTACGAGCTTTTTTGTAATTTTACAAGTTTTTTACCAATAAAATTGTAAATTTACAACTTTTTTGATGCGATAATACTTACAAAGAATTCTTGTGACTTAACTAGTTTTTGTTTTTGTAAAATTACCTTGGAAATTTGTACATTTACGAAAAAAATTGTAAAATTAAAAAGAAAAATTTAAATTTCGATCGAAAATTTTTTGTTAAAAAACTTTTTGTTGTAATTTGACAAGGTTTTTTTTTTAGTGTATAATGGGTTTTTGCTACCGGAAATATTGTAAATAGACCTTCATTACTTTTTGATTTAGTAAAGCTTGCTATCAAACTACTACATGTTAAATATGTGTGTGAAAATCCCAGAAATCTTTTTGGAAATACTAGAGATTGGAAATACTAGAGATTTGACTCCCGCACGTTCACAATCACGAAATACAAATATTTCTCACTAGAGATGGGCGCGTGAGTGAATTTTGACTCACGCACGCTCACGCTCACGAAATAAAAATATTGCTCACGCACGATCACGCACGAAATTATTTTTTCTGCTCACGTTCACGCACGCTCACGTCAGTAACTAAAATTTTTCTCACGCTCACGAAATAATCACGCTCACGAAATTTAAATTTACAAATTTTTTTTTTACTTTTTTCGAATTCTTGCACAAAAAGTATTTAATTTCCTTAAAACAACAATAAACATTTATTTAAATCACAATTTTGTATTAATTACCCCCTAAATTCAATATAATGACGATTTTTTTACTCGTTTTCTGTTTCAAACAGCACAAAACAATCACGAAACAAAAATTACTCACGCACGATACTATTTTTATACCCTCCACTTAGTGATAGAGGGTATATATAAGTTTGTCATTCTGTTTGTAACTCATCGAAATATCGATCTGGGGCCCCATAAAGTATATATATTCATGATGCCCGATCGATTTTAAGACATTCTAGCGATGTCCGTCTGTCTGTCTGTCTGTCTGTCTGTGGAAAATGCTGTCGCGGACAAAATATTGCACAGAGATGACTGAAACTTAACATATTTATTGGAAGTCTTCCCGAGAAGTTTGGTATTGCATTTGAGCGATATCGGTTAAACGGTTCAAAAGTTATGAACGAAAATGTAAGCACACCTCAAAAATTTCAGTTCATTCAACATAACCTAAAAATACAAAATGCTTTAATTTGGATTCTGGTTGGCATATGTGAACATAATTGAACACCAAATGGTATTTAAACAAGTACGAACATATTTTTTGACAAAAAAAGAAAAAAAATCGCGGATTTTTTTTACCAAAATTTTTTTTCGCGGAATTTTTTTTTTTTAATTTTTTTTTTTTTTCAAAAGTAATTTCCTTTTAAATAAAGTTTTTTGCAATAATCTTTTTAAAATTGTGGAGGGTATCACTACATTCGGCAAGGCCGAATTTAACTTTTTTACTTGTTTATAATCACGCGCACTCACGATCACGTGAGTAACAATAAATTTCACTCACGATCACGCGTGAATCACGAAAAATTCGTGTCACGCGCGCATCTCTATTTCTCAAACACGATTTTTTTTTCTGATCACGTTCATGCACGCTCACTGATTGTGAGTAACTACACTTTTTCTCATGCTCACGAAATAATCACGCTCACGAAGACTTACGAAATTAAAATAAACAAAATTTTTATTTACTTTTGTCGATTCTTGCAGAAAAAGTATTTACTTTCCTAAAATACTGTCATAAAAATTTATTTAAATCACAATTTTGTATTAATTACCTTCAAAATTCAATTTGATGACGATTTTCTTACTTGTTTTCTGGTAGTAAAAACAATCATGTAAACAATCGTGTAAACTAGTTTGTGCACAAACGATTTGTCATTAGACTCGTTTGCTACTTTGTAGTAAATCGTTTCTATTTTTTGCTAAATAATCTTGACAATGGAATTTGACAAATTCCGAAACATGTGTCGATTAAGTCTTGCAAAAATGACCAACATAAATAAATTAAAAAAAAGAAATAATTTTCTTGAAAATTATGCAATGAGAATATCATGGTTTTAATTAGTAAAGAAAATAATGACCTCGAGCCAGAATAAACATCCTCAAAATATAATATTTTAAAGGTCGAATAAAACAATTTTTATTTTATAATAAAAATTAATCCGAATTTTAATAATATTTAATTTTTGTTTGAAAAAAAAAAACTAAAATAAGCTAATAATTCAAAAATAACTAGAAAAAAACTTTAAAAAAGAGGTAAAAAAGCAAAAATAAGCCAATAAACGAAAAACAATCAAAATTAAGTTATTGCCAAAATAAGCAAAAAAAAAGCTCTAACAAATGCAGCTTATTTTCTTTAGTTTTTCATGATCAGAATTTGCATTTAATCTATCTAATAAAAAAGTAGCATTTGCTTTTTTTTGGTTGGCCTACTGATCAATAATATTTATACTTTATGGGGTTCTAGACCGATATTTCGATACTACAGTTGGAGGGTATAAAAAAATAATTGTTCGATTAAATGATAAATTAATCGATTTATTCGGTATTCGAAAATCGTCGTTTTTAAATTAATCGAACAAGAGTTTAATTTTGAATGATCGATTAATCGAATTATTTTTAATCGATTGACAACTCTAGTATCTACCTTACCTTTTTTTCAAAAATGGTAATTTTAACAGTATCATTTTAAAACGCAAGTGTAACCCAACCAAACGCAATAATTAGAAAAAAAATTGTTTTCTATGTTGGAGACTATAGACAAATTATACTTTTGCACTATATTCCACTAAATGGCTGCTGTGCAGGCTTTCAAATAATGCAAACATCGTCATTTTTCGCATTTTCAACCGTGAATAACTAAAAATCTGGAAGTGATGGAAAAATTTGGAGAACAGATTTAGAATCAGGAGTTCAAAGTCTACTAAAATTGATCACCAGAATTCAAACAGGAAAATAAGTGTTGAGCGGTGATATAGGTTAAATGGCATTACGAGACTTTTTCTAGTAATTTGACAAAGTTTTTTTTCTGTGTAGTGCTCAAGAGGAACAAATAGAGAATCATCATCAGTTCATTCGCTACAATATTATTCCAAGACTAAATTTTGAGGCCAACGATTACCGAAAAAATTTCCCAGTTGGATAGTTACGAAAAACCCCAGTTGATTTGAAACAAATTTAAAATAACTGGTATAATCACTAATAACTCTTAAACCAAGTTAATTTAACCAGTATTTTAGTTACCTGTAAATTAAAATTAATTAGAGATGGGCACCAATCACGTGATAAACGTGAATCACGTGAATCACGCATGAATCACGTGATTCGTGATTAAATTTTTTTTCTACTCACGTGAGCGTGCGTGAGCGTGAGTAACAAAAAAAGTTCGTGCGTGATCGTGCGTGAGTAATATTCTTGCGTGAATTTTTCGTGATTTTATTTGTTTCCCCGATTTTTTTTGTTGGGTTACGTTTTCTTGATTTTTTCATGGTCTTTCAAAAAAATTATATAAATTTATAATTTTTTTCATGTGTCATTGGGGAATTTGCATAGTGCTTCCATGAGAAAATGTCTTCAGATTCTGACATATAATAGGTAGTTCTTGAGGACATGTCCTAACATTGTCATCAATGAATGTTTGTTGTAAGAGTGTGAAAAATCCCCTAAGACGTCTATAAGGAAATGTCTTCAGAAAACCAGTATATCAAACTAAACTTTTACATCTAGGCAGTACCGTTTCAACCATTAGGGCACACTGGGCACGTGCCTAGGGCCCCCCACCTAAGGGGGCCCGAAATACCAATAAATTCGGTTGTACGAAAATTAAGATTTTTTTTAATTTCTTTTAAAAGAAAATTTCTTACAGAAAAAGTCTCAGAATCTAACAGATTTTTCGTATACACTGAGACTTTTTCTATAGGAGAAATTTGTAATATATCAAAAATCTCAAATCCAGGTAATGTCTCAGGTTCAGAGATAGAAAAGGTCTCATTAAAACCATTTTTTTTTTCACGATTATCATGGTTTTAATAAGTAAAGAAAAATGACCTCAAGCTAAAATATCACTACCCAAAATATTTTTTTTTGTTTCTTTTTCTTAAAAACAGGTAATAACATGAATTTAATTTGTACCAAAATAATGTTTTTTTTTGTCTTGCGACTTTTAACTTTCCAGCGAGGCCCCAAATTCTTGTGTGCCCAGCGCCGTACTATAAGACGGCCTTGAATCTGAGAACTTTTCAATTTCTGGGAAAAACATCGGAAAGTCGAAATGTTATTTCTTAATATGATAAAGATAATTTATAAAGGAAAATGGATGGAAGTTTAAACTAATGGAAATACGAAGATTTTTTGCATTTTGGTATGACCTATATCAGACATTTCCACAAAGACGACTTAGGGAATGTCAGCACCCCCAGACAACTGCTGATTATGATTGAGGAAATTTTTGAAATTTTTTATGAAACTGTCCTCAACTCGGTATATAGAGATGTCATGGGGATGTCAAATGTGACTCTGACATGTCAGCGAGCCTTCCACGGATGGCTCAAGGACTTTCACAACTGGGTAATGCATAAAGAAATATGACATACATTTTTTTTTTTACATATTTTTTTTCGTGAGTATTTCGTGATCGTGATTACGTGCGTGATCGTGATTGAAAAGTCACTCACGATCCCATCTCTAAAATTAATTTTATTGACAGGAAGTTAAAAAAAAGCATCAACAAATTAAAGTAAATAGATACAAATAAGATCAAATCTTTGGTAAGTTTCTTTTTATTATTTTGTATGTTATTTTTTGCAAAAGTTAATAAAGAAATTATTTTTTTTTAGATCTAGATGAAGGATGTAAAAAATCGGAAGCTTGTAAACGACCATATGTGATGACGAAATCGGCGAACTTGTAATTTAGTGTCGTGTTGGTGAGACATGTAGTTCGAAATCGTTTGGAAATTAGAAAAATTATTTAAAGTGTAAAGATGGTATATTTTTTGTCGTATGTATTTAATAAAAATTGTTTAAAATTAAAAATATCATTTATTCCCCTAAAAACGTTAAAGCCCAATTTTCAATTTTCAGCCAGTTATTATCTACTAAATTCCAAATTTTCATAGATTTAATTAACAACTTGTTGCCAGCAGTGTTGCCAGAACTTGGTAGTCAAAAACGGCTAAATTCATTCGAAAAAAAGGCTAAAAAACGGCTAAAAAATAGCTAAAAAAAGGCTAAAATAATCATTTTACTATTTTGGGAAAAACTAATGGAAATTAATATTTTGTTTCATTTTTACACATAAAATTAAATCAAGAGATCTTTTGTTATACGGTTTTGATAAAAACTAGAGTTCAAAATACTTTTCCGATGATTTACATTTTTTTAATGCAAAAACAAAAATATAAAAGTTTTTTTTTGTTAAAAAAATGAAGTACAATTTATTTTGAGTGGAAAATTTTTTTAGTTTATTTATTTTTTGTAGTCAAAAAATACTGCGTAAATTTTTTCTTAACTTTTTTTTTGAAAGTTCGCGCATTTTTACACGTGAATTTTAGTTAAAACATTTTACTCCAGGACCGTTTTCGTTGAAACCTGACGAGAAGAATGGCAAAAATATATATGCCAAGATTCAGCAACCAGTTTTTAAGTTGAGTTTCGAATTCCAAACTAGGATTAATTAAAATTCAGCCATATGAAAAACAAGTTGCTATTAACAAAACAAACCGATATTAAAAATCATGCTGATGATAACACTATAACTGGAGTGTTTGAAACCGGTATGGGAATACCAGAAATATCAGTAATTTTTAGAAATATTTTTTTTATCCAAATTTTTTAACTTAAACGTTTACATTGAATAGAATTCGAGCCTGTGCTTGATCTGTACTGACAAAAAACCAATTAATTTTAGTATAAAAAAACACTGAAAATTACTTTTAAATCAAAAAACCCAAAAATGGCTAAAAAACTGCTAAAATAATTTCGAAAATGGCTAAAAATACGGCTAAGAGCTAAACGCAATTTTCTCTGGCTAAACGAGTTAAAAAGGAGCTAAATCTAGCCGGAAAATGGCTAAAATGGCAACACTGGTTGCCAGTAACTGGAATCTCAGTTAAGTTCAAAATAGAATAAAAAAATAGTTATCATTAACTGAGCCAAATTAACTGGGACTTAGTTAATAAATTAGTCAGCAGTAACTGGAAAATTTTTTGGGTGTGATTTTAAATTCAGGAAAAACTAAATTTATAAAGTTTAAGCCATATATTTCAAGGAACGATGAAGTTATGAGCATACACATTGGTGATAATTTGATAAATGAGCCAGAGAGTGTTAAATATTTAGGAATTAATCTATGTCACAATCTTATATGGAAATTTTTTTTGTAACTTTCAAATTTAAAAAAGAGTGTTTGAGTTTTAAATAAAATATTTTAATTTCAAGTGGAAACTTTGAACTTGAAATGGAATTTTTGCATTTTAAATACATAGGTGCAAACATAACAAAAAATAGTCATGCCGACTATACAATCATCAAATGCCAAATATTGGAAAATGTATGCCGCTCACTGGCAAATACGGTGCATTTTACAGAATAACAAGTAAGAAAGCTATATTCGGCTGTGCCGAATCTTTAAATACCCTCCACCAATGTAATGATTTAAAAAACAAAAAAGTTTGTTTTATTTATAAAGGGTACTTTTTATAAAAGGTGTTTTTTTATAAAAGGCACTTTTTTATAAAAGGTACTTTTTATGAGAGGTACTTTTTATAAAAGGTACTTTTTATAAAAGGTACTTTTTATAAAAGGTACTTTTTATAAAAGGTGCTTTTTATATAAGGTACTTTTTATAAACGGTACTTTTTATAAAAGGTACTTTTATAAATTGTACTTTGTATAAAAAAGTAATTTTATAAAAGGTACATTTTATAAAAGGCACTTTTTATAAAAGGTACTTTTTATAACATGTACTTTTTATAAAAGGTACTTTTTATAAAAGGTGCTTCTTATAAAAGGTACTTTTTATAAAAGGTACTTTTTATAAAAGGTACTTTTTATAAAAGGTACTTTTTATAAAAGGTACTTTTTATTAAAGGTACTTTTTATAAAAGGTTTATAAAAGGTACTTTTTATAAAAGGTACTTTTTGTAGAGCCAACAAAAACCAGATGACCGATCTTTACTGCGATGAGCTCAAAATTTAGGCAAAAGTTCATTATCTCTTAAGATTTTTAAACCCATTCAAGATATCTTCCGGTTTATACAAAAAATAACACAGAAAGCTTAATTTTTTCTTTAAAAAATATCAAAAAACTAAGGTAAATTTAACAAAAATGGTAATTTAAACAGTATCATTTTAAAACGCAAGTAAAGCCCAACCAAACGTAATAATTTGAAAACAATTGTGTTCTATGTTGGAGAACATAGACAAATTATACTTTTGCGCTTTATACCAGATTTGTATTCCTTTGAATGGCTGCTGTGCAGGCTTTCAAATAATGCAAAAATCGTAATTTTTCGCATTTTCAACCGTGAATAACTAAAAGTCTGGACGTGATGGGAAAATTTGGAGAACAGATTTGGAATCAGGAGATCAAAGTCTACTAAAATCGATCATCAGAATTCAAACCGGAAAATGAGTGTTGAGCGGTGTAATTAATTACATCTAAAATAATAACCCTCATTGAACTGGAACATCTAGTTGTCATCCCAAAAGTTTACGTAAGGACACCAGCTTAAAACCGAAAAAAAGTTTTAAGTGTACACTTGGATATGTTTTTTATAACATTCGCTCATTTAATTGTATACCCGAGTAAAAATAAACATATATAACAATATATAACTTGATACAAACATAATAAATCATATATGATTATACATCCCGTGAGGTATTTTCTAATTTTTTTTAAATGCAGTCATATGTTGTAATATATAATTTAATCATGATTCGGATTAAAAGGTATACGTTTGATATAAATATATGAAATAATGTTAGGGCCAATACAAAATTTGTTTTTCTGTATAATTTAATATAAAATTATATATAGCTTATTCTGTTCCATATATAAATGTTTCCAATTAAATGTTTCCAATTAACAAAAAATGTTCTAAGTTTTTTAAGCAAAGTACATATGTATAAGAATCTTTTAAAATGTTCCTAAACATTTCCTTGTTAGGGTAATGTATATACCTATCTGGTTCGAAGCGTACCCAAACATTTTTTTGTTTTAGAAAATTACATGTTTGGTGAATGTATCGTTGACCTGAGGTGTAACTCACCTAAACCAAAACACACCAAGATTTTTTATGTTTTTATGCAATTAGATCTAATTGGATCCAATGAAATATGGCAATGTCTGGTCAAAACTCGGATGAAATCGAATCATATTTTATACAAGTTGATCTTTTTTAATGCAAAAACATCCACCATTATTCGGATTAAATTGCGTATAAATATATATTGTGTTATATCCCAGTCTGCACAGTTTCGAGGCGACAATTTTTTCGAAGTTTTTTCGAGGCTTTTCCGCAATAACGATTCGAAGTCGATATTATATACAGTCGATATTTTAACGTTTCTAGAACTCATATTTTTATTGAAAAACTAATCGATTTCGAAATGATTTCCAATCTACATTTTAGGAATTCTCGTATTTGTTGTTCCATAAAAAAATATTTATTTTCAATATAACATCGAGTTTTAGTTTTATTAAATTTTACAAAAATTCCACAAATTTTACTTTTATTATTAAAAAAAAATAATATCTAACACTAGAACAATAAAAAAAAAATAAAAAAAAAAAAATCCGCGACCGGGGTTTGAACCAAGGCCAAAAATCTACAAATCATAAGCTGCCGAACCTGCTAACCAACTAGGCCATACACAACTTAAAATTTGTTTGTAGTAATATATATTTTGAAATAAAAATATTTTCAAATTGGGAGAAGTATGTCAAAACAAAATAAAATGAATATAAAAACAGGGTAATTCAAATAATAATACAAATTATAATTTAAGGGCAATTCAAATAATAATAAAAAATTCAAATTTTAGTAAAAGTAATTTTAAAAAACTACTTTTATTATCAAACTTTGGCTGAAGGAGCAAGGCGTTCAACCAGTAAACTGGGAGTTCTGAGTTCAAATCTCAAGTGAGGCAGATAAAAATAGTAATTAGTAAAAATTAAATTTAAAGAATAAATAAATTAAATTAGTAAAAATTAGTTAACTGTAAGTAAGTAGTAGTAAGTAAAAAAATATTTTTTTTGTAATTCTTACCGTTTTTAAAACAATTAACTAAATTATTAAAAAACAAATGTATCGAAATTCATGAAATTTTTCGATTAAAAATCGAATCGAATCCTGTACCAATACTCGATTCTATATCACCTTGCATGCCACATAGGAAAACACGCTTTATATCGACATTATATCGAACTCGATATCGATGAAATTCTTAGAGAAAACGATTCTTTTTCGAATCGATATCGACTCATTTTGCATACTGGGATATCATTATGTATTGCATCATTTAAAAATTTTTACTCGGGTAGTGTCATATCCCAAAATACTTGATTTTTGAGTTAATGATACAGAAATGTCAAAAATTCGTATTAATATCTTTTAAACTCACCGTTTGAGAAAAGAACACACCATTATTACATTTTCTATTTACCGGCCTTTTTCAATGGGAAAACCATTTTCAATTGTAAACTTTAAACGCGTTTTCTGCAAAAACAAATATTTTGAGTTATGACACTATACAAGTACATACATATGTGCGATTTGAAGTTCAAATCTTTGAAATATAACACAGAAAATAAAATCGTCAAATTTAAATCAACAAACAGTAATTGTAAATCGACCAAACATGATATCAACCAAACATTTAATAAAAACGTTAGCCTGTTAGTCTATAATACAAAACTTCGATTTTGTTTTTAACAAACTCAGTCAAGTAATTTTATTTCAAAATTATTTTATCATGTCAACAAATAGTTTTTGTGTTTGTTGAAAAAAAAAATAAGATTTTTTACGTTTGTCAGATCAACAAATTGTGTTTGTGTTTGTTGAATTTCTTTGTTGACAAAAAAATTTAATATTTTGTACGTTTGTCAATACAAATAATAATTTTAGAGAACTATTACAAACTCGTTTATCAATTTAATATCACAAATTTCCCTATATGAGCACTTTCAGTGAAAAAGTTAATTGTATTCACAAATATGGGGGTCAATATAACAATTCGTTTTTTTCTGTGTAATGCAAACCGTTAAGATCTGCGGTTACCAACCTTTTTGGCTCGCGTACCCCTAATTTTAAATTTTGTCCGCCGCGTGTCCCTAACGAATTTTTTGTTTTCGTTAAAAAAAACTTCTCATATAAAAATTAGAGTTAATTTTGAAGTTAATTAAAACTCGACTAAAACACCATCTTATGTGTGATCTCTGCTAAGATTACCTCCAAGCAACTACAATACGCGTAGAGGAGTTTAATATGAACCTAGTGATTTAGTCCATTTATGCTCCCCCCAGATTTAAAATAAATGGAAATCAGTTTGACACTTTTTTTAAATCACTAGGATCACGTTTTCTGGCAGCTGGCGACTATAATGCCAAGCATACATTCTGGGGGTCACGCCTCATTACCCCGAGAGGCCGTGTGTTGTTTGATACAATTTCTAAAATGGGTCTGGATGTGGTCTCAAGCAGAAAACCAACATACTGGCCTTCAGATCGTAATAAGATTCCTGTTCTTATCGACTTTGGTGTGACTAGAAATATAGAAAGAAATTTCGTTAATGTAGAATCTTCATTGGAACTCTGTTCAGACCACACACCCACTATTGTTACTCTCCTTAAATTGTATCCCGAGAGATTGTATCCCCCACTGGTGACTTAGCACTGACAGGCAAAGGAACAAATTGGCTAAAATATAAAAAAATTCTCAGTACTCACTGCTCAGAAAACATATCGCTAAGAACACCAGATGAAATTGACCTTTCGCTCAGGAATTTTGAATCCAGTCTCAAACTTGCTGCTCGACTTGCTACTAAACCCCCCCCCCCCAGCAATCCAGACGAAACCCAGTTTTTTCTGTTGATGTCGGACGACTCTTAAATGAAAAAAGAAGAGTTCGTAGAGACTGGTAACTGCACAGATCTCCTCAACTCAAATCACGATTGAAAGAATGCACAAATAATTTACGAAGACTACTTGAATCGCAGAGAGTCGCATCACTAAACAGATTTTTAGAAAATCTGGAGCCTACATCAAAAACGGATTACTCGCTATGGAGTGCTACCAAGAATTTGAAAAGACCTGTCATATGTAAGCCTCCTTTGCGTAAGCCAGACGGAGGTTGGGCTAGAAATGATACTGAAAAAGTAAATCTGTTTGTTGAACACTTAAAAAATGTTTTCACGTCAAATGAATCAAGTGTTATAGTAGAGTTGCCACCAATTTTACCCCAAAAAGGCATTTGGTATTGATATGATCAGTAACAAAATGCTTTTGGAGTTACCCCGGATAGCATTAAGAATAATTCTATTTATTTTTAATGCTATATTACGCCTTGAACATTATCCCCCAGAATGGAAAGTTTCACTCGTTAAAATGATACCCAAGCCAGGCAAAGATCATACAAAAGTTGAATCATATAGACCTATCAGTCTGTTGTCCAGTTTATCCAAACTTTCCGAAAAACTGTTAGTAAACAGATTAACTATAGCTGTAACTCAGAACAACTCTATTCAGGATCATCAGTTTGGATTTAGAAGAAAACATGGAACTATTGAGCAAGTTCATAGACTTGTAAGTGAAATTAGAAGACCATATGAAGAAAAAAAATATTGCTCCGCACTTTTTATTGATGTCTCACAAGCATTCGATAAGGTTTGGCATGAGGGTTTACTCTTTAAAATTAAAAATGTGTTACCACCAAATACGCATAAATTACTCGAAAGCTATATAACAAATCGAAAATTTACGATCAAGGAGAACGATTTTGTTAGCACCCCTCATTTTATACAAGCTGGTGTTCCACAAGGTAGTATCTTGGGACCGCTTTTGTATATTCTGTACTTCTTTCTTTAACATTTGCTGACGATACTGCTATTTTGAGCACCCATGACCAGAGTCATAGAGTAGTCCAACAAATGGCGTTTGAAAAAGTAGTAAACAAAAACCATATGGTATTGTTTACGAAATTTTATCACAAATCGAAATGTGAGCGAGATGGAAGATACCAGTTTTACAGTGAGAATGCAGATTGTTTTTTGTCTCTCTTTGCCTTGCGTTTGAACTTTAGTTTGGCATTGCCAGAATTTTCCAATTATCTTTGGTGATGCCAGATCTACAAAACGGTCGATGGATTACTTTGTCACTATGCCCATGACAACCCGCTTGAAGCTACACGAATACTGCAGAGTCACATTCTTCAATTAGAAGAATGGTTACAAAAGTGGAAGATAAAGGTAAATGAGCAAAAATGTGTTCACGTAACTTTCACGTTCAGAAGAGAAACTTGTCCCCACATTCAAATTAATAACCACAATGTACCCCAACATACAAATGTTAAATACCTCGGTATTCATCTTGATCGTCGTCTCACGTGGAAAACACATTTAGATGCAAAATTATCTCAGATGAAATTAAAGACTATTGAAGTTAATTGGCTGATTGGAAGGAACTCTAAACTTAGTTTAGATTGTAAGCTTCAGCCACAGACTAATACAGACTCGACATAAGTGACAGATGTCAAAAAAGTAGTCTTGAACCATATGGTTAATGTTTTCAAATTATTCTACGAATTAGGTTAGAAAGAGAAAGCTAATATAACGCGCCATTAGAAAAATGGATGCCAGATCGGTTTTTGTTGTTTCACTCACTCCTAAGTCGTAGAAAGTGTTGCCATGTTAGCGTAAAACGGACTAAAAACCGCTGTGATTTCTCCTAAAATCGCTTAGTTTTCCCCATTTTTTCTTATAAAACTCTACTGTCGAGTCTGTATTTAGTCTGTGCTTCAGCTATGGGGCACTGCGTCATCATCTAATGTGGAGATTCAAAAGAAACAGAACAACATTTAACGAATAATAACATGCGCCCCTTGGTATGTTAGAAATTCTAACATACACAAGGATTTAAATCTTGCTAATGTTAAAGATGAAATCGTAAAACATACCCAAAATTACATGAGAAAACTGGAAACGCATCCAAACTATCTAGCAAGAAATCTAAATAATCGTGGCCACCAACGCCTTAGAAGGAGGGTGACTGCTGATTTAGCTAACTAACTGGAAGGAGAGATGCATTTGAGAACATTTATAAACAAATAAATTTAAAATATATGTATATGAGAAAATGAAATTTTGTCTGGCACTGGCTGGACTTAATATTAAGAATATTTAGATATAAGATATGAACACTTATTGTTAGTTCACGGAATTAAAGCGAAGATTCAATAAATAATTTATGAAAAAAAAAAAAAAATTTTTTGAAGTTTTTGATCTGCGGGTATTATAATTTTTTTGAAGGATTTAGGGGAAATAAAAACAATGGTGGTATTTTTTTGAAAAAATATTCTCACCTTGGGGTGCCTTAATGCATCTGAAAACGCGGATTTTGAGTTGATTTTTCTGCAGAGCAACAACAGCTGAAAATTTTGCAAATCTGATTTCACCAGTCGTTTCTACACCAAAAATTTAAGCAACGGACGTTTTTTAAACTCTTAAAAAGTTCCAAAAACACATCACATAGGGGGGAAATATAATGTTTTTTTGTAATACAAGGGCAGATCAACAATTCCATGACTTTTCGAATGAAACACTCTCGTATACACAATGAAAGGGCATTTTGAGCTTAACAAAATGGTACAAAAATTTCACTCTATCATAACCCGTCCCAAAAATGTCAAAAAACACGTTTTTTGAGAACACTGACATACATTTTCTCAAAAACCTGGGAACCATATTTGGAATCAGCATCGAAAGGTTAATCGAAAACAAGTGGTCAGATCTCAAAATATCGAAAAAATGCTCTCTAAATTGCAAAAAAAATACTTTTTTTGAACTTTGACCTCAACTTTCTTAAAAACCTGACGTTATGGAAAACTTTGGAAGCCCATTGAAAAGTTAATCTAAAACGAATGTCCAAATTACCAAAATTTTGCGTACCCCCTCGGGCAGTTTCGCATACCCCCTAGTGGTACGCGTACCATAGGTTGGTAACCGCGGGTTTAGATCAAACCATTGTTCAGATAAAACATACTAATAAAAAAAATGTATATAGTTAAAAATTAAAAAAAAAAAAATATTATATATTTTTTGTAAACATGAATATAGTTACATAAAACAAAACATATTTCAAACTTTAAAAAACCTTTCTTTTCAAAGTATCATCATAATGTAAAAATAATCAAAAATTAGCAATATATATAAAAAAAAAAAATTAAAAAAACAACTATTTTGCAACTCTGGTCATAACTATGATGAGAAACATTTTTTAATCCTAAAAAAAAGTTGCATTCGTCCGTTATTGTTAAAAAAAAAACGGGAACTTTAAGGTCAATGAACACAATAATACATTATTTCATAAGGCTGTAACACTTTCTGGGCTTAAATAAAGATGTTATGATGACAACATTCTAATACACAAATTTTCTTGTATTTCGTTTACGAGAATGTAAATAAAAAAAATCAATAACCATAGAAAACACACTGTATATCTTTCACTCTCTAATACTTACATTTGTAACAATTTTTCGTGATTTTTCACTTTTTGGGGGTTGGTAGGAAAACTTTACGTTAACTTTAATAAAATATTTTCGTATTATTTTTGTTATTTTCTTATTGTCCTAGTTTTTAAAATTTATTCAATTTCGATTTATTTCAAATTTATTATGTAACAAAAAATTAACAACAATAACAATTTAATAAAAACAAGTCTTTTTTTTTTTAATTTAGTTTCACAGAAAACTGTATCGGAATTTATTGTATTATATTAGTAATTTCTAATTGCAAAATAAAATTAATAAGGAGCATCACAATTGCACTTAAAACCCAAACACTCATATTTTCCCAATATCAAGTTCAACACTGAAAGAGCGACAAAATTGGCTTAAACATTTAAAATCCAGACAAGAAATTCATGGTCTTAGCAGTTCATCAATGTAAAAAGGGAGCATGTCACAAATTTGGGGGTTGTCAAGAGAGTTTTACTAAAACAAAAACACTCAAAAGCTATGGGGGATATGACGTTAACAAATATATTTTTTTCTGTATGTAACTTTTTACATACAAATTGAGTTGCGTGCACACAAACAGCTGATGTTACAAACCAGAGATGGAAAATGTAGTAAAAATTTTAGTAGGTTTTTTTTTTGAAAACAACTGTTAAGTGCAATTTAAATGTTATTTTTTTTTTTTTGATACATTCCACTCTAATAATAGGGCAGGTGCGGATTCAGGAATTTTATTTGGCGGGAGATTTTGTTTATCAAATCAAATGTTATGCAATCGGGAAGCAATAAGGTTTGGTTGTAGTTGGGGGGTGGGGGAAGGGGTAGGTGGATTGTGTTTTTTTATACCCTCCAACCACAGTATGGGGGTATACTCACTTTGTCATTCCGTTTGTAACGCATAGAAATATCGGTCGGGGACCCCATAAAGTATATATATTATTGATCTATGATCGATTATAAGTCATTCTATGAATGTCCGTCCGTCCGTCCGTCCGTCTGTATAAAACACGATTCAGTCCAAAATAAGAGAGCTAGACTCCTGAAAATTGGCAAGAATAAAATCGGATAAGGGGCAAAAAAGTTCCCCCTTAAAGAACTAAAAAACCTCTTTAAAAACGCCATTTTTTACAGCTTTTTTTACATTTTTGTTAAACAAATGAAATCTTTTTATGTCAGAAGGAGTTAAAAGTCATACACTTAGACCCGGGGGGGGGGGCTACAAAATATTTTTGTTTGTCCCGCCCCCTTTTGTGGGCGTGGATTAAAAAAAAAACATAAAAATTATGAGAAAATGGTATAACTAAAGTTCAAAAGGCATAATAAATAATTTAGTAAACATTTATCGCGTTGGGGAAGGTATCCCCCAGCACCCCCACAGAGCCCCCTCCCCCCAAAACGCCTCTGATTTTTTTTAATGCATTTGAACATGTTGGAGGGTATCAAAGATTCGGCACAGCCGAATTTAACACTCTCACTTGTTTTTTACTCAATTTTTTTTTTTGCAGGAAACCTTAGGAACACTGATGGAAAACATCGTATTCAAATCAAAAATGTTTGTACTGATTTTTAAAATTCTTAAATTTTTTAAAAACATCTTAATAATGAAGTTGAATTTTAAAAAATTTAACATGTTTCGGATTTGATTTAAAAATTATATTTTTTGAATTAAGTATCCAAGAATAAATTTTTATTTCATGATGACGCCATGTTGAAAGTCATCATTTTGATCATAAAGATTATTAAAATTAATTTACAATTGTAAAACGTACAAATGCAACATTATATTAATCTATATATCGTTGGCTTAGGCTGCGTTTTTGACATATAAACCAAGTTTAACCAAGCATTGTGTTTTTCAGTTCAAGTTTAGCAAATGTCGATTAACGCGGTATTGCCATACCAAATAGCGCATTTCCAATTAGAAAGATTGCCATAATCGCACCTTTTTCCGAAAAAATATACCACAACATGGCAACACGAACCAGTATATTTGAAAATCAGAGGCGTTTTTTGGATGTTTTTGTTCCTTAGTTTAATACCAAAATCGCATTCATTTTTTAAACATGTTTAAGCACTTAAACATGTTTATGTACCTTAACAAGTTTAAATTTAAACGTGTTTAAATGGTTAAACATGTTTAAAAAAATGAATGCGAATTCGGTATAACTCTCAAACATTAGTGAGTTAAACTTAAAATAAACCACATCTCAAAAACAGAATTTGTGGTTTTTACTCAGTTTAAACCTAAAACCAATAAATTTTACAACTCAAAAACTCGCCCTTAGTCGGCAAATCTGTCAAGTCCATTTTTATAAACATTGAAATTTTAATGTTGTATGCAAGGTTGGCAATCGAAACGAATAACGGTATCGATATCGGTATCGTTTTTTTATTTATTTCGGTATCGGTTACGGTATTTGAGTTGAATCGGTTACGGTATTACCGATACCGAAGCGTCAATACCGGTACGTACCGGTATTATCGAAAAAATGCTAAAAGTATAAAAAAAACGTTTAAAAATTTTGTAAAAACAAGTAGAAAAGTTAAATTTGACTTGGACGAATCCATCAATACCCTCCACAATGTCCTTCTAAAGTGATAGTCAATTTTCTAACGTGAATCAAGTTAACAATTTTGATTAGAAATATTTTATTTTGAGTAAAAAACTTTTTTTAGTCATTTTTGAAAAAAAAAAAAAAAATTTACAACATTTTTTTTTTTGAGTGTAAATTTTTTTTCGAGTGTAAGTTTTTTTTGTTTTAGTATAAAAATTTTTGTGAGTGACAAGAATACTTTGCAAAATATTTTCGTGACCCATCAATTTTTTTAAAGCTGGTTTAACGGTTTTTTCAACAAGTGAATTTAATACCATATTCGCATTCATTTTTTTAAACATGTTTAACCACTTAAACATGTTTAAATTTAAACTTGTTAAGGTACATAAACATGTTTAACTGCTTAAACATGTTTAAAAAAATTAATGCGAATTTGGTATAAGGTGAAACCAATCTGAAATTCACGGTTTTTTTAATAACTTTTGAACCACTGGACCGATTTGGCTGAAATTCAGTCTTTTGCTCATAACTTTTGAAGCACTGGACCGGTTTTGCTGGACATTTTCCTATGTCTTTAGTACATAAATAAAAGGCCGTATCGGTTTTTACCTTTCTTTTTTGTTTGAACTGAAAAGGGTTCAATAAGTTTTTATTGGGTGTCAAAATGACTCCGTAAAATTTATTTCCCTCCCGCATCGCGGTTAAAGTAAAAACCCCAACAAATTACATATTTTATCTTATTTCTAGGCAACCAAATTTTTTTATTTTATTTTATTTTTTCTGTAAGTACAGATCGAGCACGGGCTCTAATTATATTTGTTATAAGGGTTCAAGTTGCATGTTGTAAGGGTTCAAGCATGTTTCGGAGACGTGCCTAATGGCGACATATTTTGTCAGTAATTTTATTTTATTTTTTCTGTAAGTACAGATCGAGCACGGGCTCTAATTATATTTGTTATAAGGGTTCAAGTTGAAAAAATGCAGAAGAAAAATTGAATTTCTAAAAATTATAGACATTTCTTGTATTTCCTATACCGGTTTCAAACACCCCAGTTAGTGTCATCATCAGTAGGATTTTAAATGTCGGTTTGTCTTGTTAATGAAAACTGTTTTTTATATATGTGAATATTTATAGTTTCTACAGAATAAATTTTGACAGTTTCCAACATTTTTTTGTTGGTGTTATCTATTTGAAAGAATAGGTATTGCCTGTCTAGACAAGACACATTCAAAAATATTGCAAAAAAATTTTTTTGCGAATTTTAGGACTTTTATGGACGATTTCTGCGAGTTAAGCCACTTCAAAAAATTATACTATGGTGGAAAACCTCCTGCTAGTATTCCAAATGCCTTCCCCGAAGTCCTGTATATATCAAAAAAATCCTTGGACACTAGACTGGCCATAGCGTTATATAGAAAAATTAAAAAATGTTAAATCCATAAGTGTTCGCACTTAAAAATGTGAGGTTGGGGATAAAAATAATTATGCATATTTAAAAAAAATTTTTTTTTTGTTCCGAGTACCTCCGGGTTGAGCCTAAAGTTTGAAAAACGGATTACAAGGGAAAAATATGACTTTTTTTTAATTTTCTCAATTTTTTTGATATTTTAAGTACAGTTTGAATTCAAATGGTCACTGAATTTTGATTAAGAGTTAATTGTCTATCAAATAAGGTGTTAAAAATTAAAATCGGTTGAAAATTAGCCGAGTTATGACAACTTCCCCCGGCAACTAACGTGTGGCAAACCACCAGATCAAGGAATTCGAGCCACATTTTTGAAATTTATTGAAATTATCTACTGTAATTAATTTTTTTTATTCCTCAAGTTCCAATGTATTAAGAAGATACATATTTTTCATATTGCGTTTTGCTAACTTGTTTTAAATAAATGCTAAAGTGGTCTGAATTTTTCAACACTATTTTCAAATCTCCAATTTTAAATTTTTATTTTTTTTGTTAAAGAAATTTTAAAAAATTGGCTATTGGAGTTTAGGGATTTGTTAAGCACATATAAAGGAATAAAAACCCCAAAAATTGTAGGGTTTGCTGTTTTCATTTGGCTATTACAGTGATGTAATTTCGGCGGATTTCGGGAAAGTAGTGATTTTTGGCCCTTTTTTAGCTTTTATTTATTTTTTTTTGTTGGTTTTTTTTACAAACTTGATATGTTTTGGACCGAATTATATCAACACGAGATAGAATACTTCAATTCGCAAAATTAGGGCGAAATTGAGATATAAAAAATTGCCCCTGTTAAGGGTCAAAGGTCAAATTTTAGAAAATTTTTAATTTTTAAACATTATCAGATTTGCTGGGCGGATTTTTCTGAATCTACTTGATGTTATTTTAATTGGTCTAAACTAAATGTCAAATAATTAAAATTTAGAAATTTAACCCTTAAGTGCTGTCGGGGCCTATAATTTTTTTAATTTAATGGAGATAATGTAAGTGTATTTTGTTCAAAGGGTCGAATAGGCCCCACCATCACTAAAGGGTTAATATTCTGAATTTAAATAAAAAGACATATGTTAAGACCTTTTAAAATGACATCAAGTAGTTTCATATATTTCCACTCAGAAAATCTGTTAATGTTTAAAAATTAAAAATTTTCTAAAATTTGACCTTTGACCCTTAACAGGGGCAATTTTTTATGTGTCAATTTCGCCCTAATTTTGCAAATTGAAGTATTCTATCTCGTGTTGATATAATTCGGTCCAAAACATATCAAGTTTGTAAAAAAAAACCAAAAAAAATAAATAAAAGCTAAAAAAGGGCCAAAAATCACTACTTTCCCGAAATCCGCCGAAATTACATCACTGCACTATAGGAAATTTTACCCTTTTTTTGGCCAAAATTATTTACAGCCAAACGGCTGGACCGATTTGAATGATTTTTTTGGATTTGACTTTTGGAAGACTCTTTAGAGGGAGGGAGTGACTCTTAAAGTTTTTCATACACTCAAAAAAAAAAAATTAGTAAAGTTGCCTAAAAAATTAACTAATAATTAGTTCCAAACAGGGTTCCCGGGTTATAAGTTTCCGCATCTAAGATTTTTTAGATCCCTGATAGATTATCTGGTTTTCTAAACTGTTTTTACTATTTCTTTTTTGAGTGTACACTAACTTTCGAAGATAACAGTAGAAATTTATTTTAACAATTTTAAGAAGTGTCAAACAAAGCTACTTTTTAATAAGGATTTTATTCAAAAATTTGATTTTTGAGTTCCAAGTCGTCAACTACATTTCAAAATGCCACTACGAGCAGCCGTAGATGAAGCAAGAGCTAGGGGCTCAACTTCCCTTTTTAGATCTATAGAGATTTCTGCTGTAACTCGTATTTTTGTTCTCGCAGATTTTGACAAAAAAAGTTAATTGCGGTCGCCCAGGTTTCGATTTAGTGGAGGCAGGCTGCGTTTCAAGTTTTCTTAGCCAAGTATTGCCTTTAAGCCAAACAGCATGCTGTCTTTCAAAAACTTTCAAACTCCTACAACTTTTAATCCTTTTCATATTTATATTTGAACAAAATATTCTTAATTCCTCCTTTACATATTGTTTACAGTTTTCGAAACAATCACTCTGAGCAATGTATGAAAAGAAATGGCCAGAAATAGCGGCTCCATATCCACCTTTGTTTTATTTCACTCACCATGTATTAAACAACTCTGAATTTGGCACTCAGTAGTCATCTGGAAAAATGCGTTTTTAAAAAAAGTTTGCACATATCCGACCTTGAAATTTTTTAAATTCGGAAGGTAATTGATTGTCCTAGGGAACTTTTACGGTTTTATAGCTAACATATGCTATCATTTTTTTTAAAGTCAAAATAAAATTCCAATTCATACTTCAATAAGTTCATCTTAAGGTCACTTAAATTTTTCCAATTAAATCGATCTAATAGATGAGTTCACCAACATTTCACTATTTATCATTAAAGTACTCACCTTCGACATTATTTTCCATTTTATAGTTTTTAAAAACTATAAATTCTTAATATAAAAACTTTTGTTAGAAGCTATCACAAAATTCATTGCACTCAATCGTTATTTTATAGCTAATTAAGAAATTGCAAGAAAAACTAATGATAAAGTGACCGTACATCAATTCTGTCGAAAAATTGAGAAAGAATTGTTTACTTTGTTGAGTTTTTTTTATATTAATGTAAAAAAAAATAATGTTTGCAAAAATTTTAATTTTGACTTTTGGCCAAAAAATGGGTAAAATTTCCTATAGTGCACTGTAATAGCCAAATGAAAACAACAAACCCTACAATTTTTGGGGTTTTTATTCCTTTATATGTGCTTAACAAATCCCTAAACTCCAATAGCCGATTTTTTAAAATTTCTTTAACAAAAAAAATAAAAATTTAAAATTTGAGATTTGAAAATAGTGTTGAAAAATTCAGACCAGTTTAGCATTTATTTAAAACAAGTTAGCAAAACGCAATATGAAAAATATGTATCTTCTTAGTACATTGGAACTTGAGGAATAAAAAAAAATAATTACAGTAGATAATTTCAATAAATTTCAAAAATGGGGCTCGAATTCCTTGATCAGGTGGTTTGCCACACGTTAGTTGCCGGGGGAAGTTGTCATAACTCGGCTAATTTTCAACCGATTTTAATTTTTAACACCTTATTTGATAGATAATTAACTCTTAATCAAAATTCAGTGACCATTTGAATTCAAACTGTACTTAAAATATCAAAAAAATTGAGAAAATGAAAAAAAAGTCATATTTTTCCCTTGTAATCCGTTTTTCAAACTTTAGGCTCAACCCGGAGGTACTCGGAACACAAAAAAAATTTTTTTTAAATATGCATAATTATTTTTATCCCCAACCTCACATTTTTCAGCGCGAACACTTTAACTTTTCAAAAAAATTTCTACTATGGCCACTCTATTGGACACCCACATCACGGATTAAATAAAAATCCCCAAAACACTATACTATACAAAAGGGGCCCAGAAAGTTTATATTGGGAGCAGTGTTGCCACCAGTGAACCAATAAATTATCCAAGAGTTTGTCCGAAATTTTCCAAAATCCCGAAAATTATCCAAAATATCAAAAACAATTTTTTTTACGAAACAAAAGTGTTTTTATACCCTCCACTCTAGTGATAGAGGGTATATATAAGTTTGTCATTCCGTTTGTAACACCTCGAAATATTGGTCTAGGACCCCATAAAGTATATATGGGGCATTCCATGTGAAATCGGACACTTTGAAAAACTTTTTTTTTAGATTTTCCCCATTTGTTTACAGTTTTTAGTACCCTTCGAAAACTCCTTCGTGGTAAATTTTCAGATTTTTTTGATGACCCGTTCAAAAGATATCGAATTTTTAAAAATTGGTAGTTTGTTCCTTTACTCAAACTTCTTTTAATCATAACTTCTTCAATAATGGTCCAAATTTCAAATTTTTTTTTTTTCAAAATTTTTGTTTTTTACGTACTTTTTAAAATAAAATCCCAAAAAATTCTTAAAAGCGCTCTAGTATGAGATTTTTAAGTTTTAAAATTTAAATCTCATTTTTGAAAATGTTTGTACTCTTCGATTTTTTCGAAATTTTTTTGTGTAAAACTTCTATCAATTCTACAAATTTTTTGCCCAGGAAGATCGTGGGATAACGATTATTACTATTTTTTAAAATTTTTTTGAAAAAATTTTATTGTAATTTTCCAATCTTAAAATCATTTCTACTGCTCCAATGGTGCGTCATAGAGGGGTCCTTTATAAGACCGACCCCCATTAATTTTTACGTCTTAACATTTCTTTGGAACAAACTAATACCCTATCTCCAACTTCTAAGGGGGCTCCCACACAAAACGACATTTTTTAAAATTTGTTCCAACCGCTCTAACTGCCCTAATAGTGCCCTTAGAGCAACAAAATGTATGACCGACCCACAATATTTTTTTAGTCCAAACATTTTCTCTGAACACATCTACCCTCTATCTTTAACTGTTAAGGTGGTTTTTTTGTAAATTTGTTTTATTTAATCAGCTTCTACCGGTCCAATGGTGCGTCTGAGAGGGGTCATTAGTGAGACCGACCCCCATTTATTTTTACCCTACAACATTTTTTCAAAACATACCTACGCCCTATTTCCACTCCCTAAGTAGGCTCCCATACAAAATTAAATTTTTATAAAATTTGCTCCAACTGTTATTTGTATGGGAGCCTACTTAGGGAGTGGAGATAGGGCGTAGGTATGTTTTACAAAAATGTTGGAGGGTCAAAATAAATGGGGGTCGGTCTCACTAATGACCCCTCTCGGACGCACCATTGGACCGGTAGAAGCTGATTAAATAAAACAAATTTACAAAAAATAAAAAAAATTGTATGGGAACCGCCTTAACAGTTAAAGATAGAGGGTAGGTGTGTTCAGAGAAAATGTTTGGACTAAAAAAATATTGTGGGTCGGTCATACATTTTGTTGCTCTTGTGTGGGAGCCCCCTTAGAAATTGGAGATAGGGTATTAGTTTGTTCCAAAGAAATGTTAAGACGTAAAAATTAATGGGGGTCGGTCTTATAAAGGACCCCTCTATGACGCACCATTAGAGCAGTAGAAATGATTTTATGATTTGAAAATTACAATAAAATTTTTTCAAAAAATTTTAAAAAATAGTAATAATCGTTATCCCACGATCTTCCTGGGCAAAAAATTTGTAGAATTGATAGAAGTTTTACACAAAAAAATTTAAAAAAATCGAAGAGTACAAACATTTTCAAAAATGAGATTTAAATTTTAAAACTTAAAAATCGCATACTAGAGCGCTTTTAAGAATTTTTTGGTATTTTTTTTTAGAAAGTACGTAAAAAAACAAAAATTTTTTAAAAAAAAAAATTGAAATTTGGACCATTATTGAAGAAGTTATGATTAAAAGAAGTTTGAGTAAAGGAACAAACTACCAATTTTTAAAAATTCGATATCTTTTGAACGGGTCATCAAAAAAATCTGAAAATTTACCACGAAGGAGTTTTCGAAGGGTACTAAAAACTGTAAGCAAATTGGGAAAATCTAAAAAAAAAGTTTTTCAAAGTGTCCGATTTTACATGGAATGCCCCATATATTTATGATCCTCGATCGATTTTAAGTCGATCTAGCGATGTCCGTCCGTCCGTCTGTCTGTCTGTCCGTCCGTAGAAAACACGCTAACTTTTGAAAGACTTTACAGAGGCTACTGAAGTTTGGCATATATGTTTGTCATTTACCTGGTCAGGTTGGTATTGCAATCCAGCCAAATCGGTCCAGTGGTTCAAAAGTTATGAGCAAAAGAGTAAATTTCGGCAAGGGTATTTCGCGAATTTAAGAGATAAAAAACACGATAACTTTCGAAAGACAATAATGAGACTACTAAAGCTTGGCACGTATCTTTGCCGTTCCAGATTAGTTTCATCTAAAATGCCACGTGTTTTAACAAGTTTTAAAAGCATTGGTGGTAACTAAACAATGCTTTTCAAACTTGTTTAATTTTAAAGCAATGCTTTTTAAACTTGTTTAGTTTTAAAAGCATTGGTAACTTAAAAATTACACTCGAAAAAAATTTTACACTCAAAAAAAAATTTTACACTTCAAAAAATTTTACACTCAAAAAAAATTTACACAAAAAAAATTTTTTTTTTTTTACAAAAATGACAATATTTTGTGTAAGAAATATTTTTACAGTAAAAAAAACATTACACTCGAAAAAAGTTTTACACTCAAAAAAAAATTAGTAATTTTTGTTTTTAAAAAAAAATGACAAAAAGAGTTTTTTACTCAAAATAATTATCAAAATTGTTAAGTTTTTCACGTTAAAAAATGTACTACCCTTTAAAAAAAATGCATTGTGGAGGGTATTCATAGATTCGGCAAAGTCGAATTTAACTTTTCTACTTGTTTTAAATTCAATTTAAAGAATACATGAAATTATTTTTTAAATAAAAATCATACATTTTGTACTGTTCAGAATATAAATTATTTTATAATAATAGTAACACTTCTTTTTCCATATTTTTTTTAACATTTCTATTGTGGGCTCAAAGTTTGAACCCCTAATTCTTTCAATGCCTACTTTTGTAAAAAGAATTGAAGCAACAGTATTTGAAGATAATTGATTTCGTAAATCGGTTTTTGTTATCTTTAATTTACTAAAAACTCTTTCTACTGATGAATTAGAAAATGGAAGAATCATAAGAAATTTAAAAACATTTTCTCAATTTAGAGAAAGATTTTCACCAGCACAATTTGTAATTTTAAAAATGTTTGCCCAATTAATTTGGACATCCAAATAATCAAAAAGACCATATTTTTGTGGTCCAATTGACCATTTGAAAAGAAGTGCTGTCAAATAAGAAATAACTAACAAAAATCTCCAAATTAAATTAAAATAAAAAAAAATATATTTTGTCCATTTAAAACTTTGAATTGTAACTGATAAAATTATCCATAAATTATCCAAAAATGTAATTATCCAAAGAGTATCCAAAAATGTTAAAATTATCCAGTTTTTGGATAATTATCCAAGAAGTGGCAACACTGATTGGGAGTCAAAATGAATCCATCAAAATTTCGTGAAAATCAATAATTTTCTTTTGCTCTCTCATCGCGATTGAAGTGGCTTTTTTTTAAATTTTCATTTAATTCACGATGTGGGTGCCAAAAGATTTTTTTGATATTTATGAGACTTTGGTGAGGCAATTGGAGTACGATTTTTAATTTACAAAAACCAAACAATTTATAAACTTTCTATTAATTTTTTTGTAAAAAATATGGTTTTTAAGAAAAACCGTTTCAATACCGGTATGTACCGATACCGAAGGAAAAGGTTTTAGGATACCGGTATCCGATACCAAAACTGAGTTTCGGTATTGGTACCGGTATTCAATTTAAAGGGTTTTGAAACGGATAACGGTATTGAAAAGGTATCGATTGCCAACATTGGTTGTATGTATTGTGTAACTCAAAATACATCATTTCAAAAAAATTAATAAATATAAATTTAAGTATGGTGATCTAAAGAAAAAAACTACGTTTATAAACTTAAAAAAAGTCCACCTAAAAAAAGTTAGAAATTTTTTTGTCCCTCCTAAAATCAAAAATTAAAAATGGACTTGACAGGTTTGCCGACTAAGCCAACGATATATAATTTCCCTATTTGTGTGTATCTCTTTTTTTGTCTATCCATAGCTTTTTAAAGCCCACTGATGAGCTACAAAGCTGAAAATTGCCATGCATATAGTAAAACACCTGGAGCAGATCCTAACGTAGCCGGATTTTCGATTTTTTGCCTGTGGGCGGAGAAATAAGCGGACATTTTTTGACATTTTTGCCTAATTTAAAGCCCCCTAATGACTTGGGAAGCCTCCTAGAATATAGTCCTAACGATGGCGCATATCCCCAAGTAGTCGGATTTAAAATTTTCGCAATGTGGGAGGAGAATTGAGGAGAAAAGTGGCGTGGCAAAATTGGGATTTTTTTTTAACATTTTTACTTCTTTTGAAACCCCCAAACGACTTAGGAAGGAAAAATGCATAGCATTTTTTTCTAACAATGAAGCATTAGGGTGGCAGCTAAATTTCAACTTTGGATTTTCAACATCTCCCGGGCGGAATATTGTGCCACATGGTCTAAAACTGATGTGGAAAAAATTTCAGCCAAATCGGATAACTTTAACCCGTGACCCTTTGAGGTCAAAGTTCAAATGATAAAAAAAACAAGTGAGAGTGCTAAATTCGGCTGTGCCGAATCTTTGATACCCTCCAACATGTTCAAATGCATTAAAAAAAATCAGAGGCGTTTTGGGGGGAGGGGGCTCTGTGGGGGTGCTGGGGGATACCTTCCCCAACGCGATTAATGTTTACTAAATTATTTATTATGCCTTTTGAACTTTAGTTATACCATTTTCTCATAATTTTTATGTTTTTTTTTAATCCACGTCCACAAAAGGGGGCGGGACAAACAAAAATATTTTGTAGCCCCCCCGGGGTCTAAGTGTATGACTTTTAACTCCCTCTGACATAAAAAGATTTCATTTGTTTAACAAAAATGTAAAAAAAGCTGTAAAAAATGGCGTTTTTAAAGAGGTTTTTTAGTTCTTTAAGGGGGAACTTTTTTGCCCCTTATCCGATTTTACCCATTTCCGAACTTAGCCGGCCTATGACCAAAAGACACATTCTTGCCAATTTTCAGGAGTCTAGCTCTCTTATTTTGGACTGAATCGTGTTTTATACAGACGGACGGACGGACATTCATAGAATGACTTATAATCGATCATAGATCAATAATATATATACTTTATGGGGTCCCCGACCGATATTTCTATGCGTTACAAACGGAATGACAAAGTGAGTATACCGCCATACTGTGGTTGGAGGGTATAAAAATTTCCATACAAGCAAAAAAAAAAAGTCCTTTTTTTGTTTTTAATATTAGTTTGCTTTATTAGTAGGGCAAGTACTTTCATGCATCTAAAAATCGAAAATATGTGCCTATAATATGCTTCTAAAAATCAAAAATATGCACTTAAAATTTAAAAAATATACAATTAAAATTTAAAAATATGTATTCAAAATGAATTGATTTTTTTAAAAAAGAGCTTTGGTAACATAAATTAGATTTTTTCAAATACTTTAAAGTCCTCTACAATATTAAACAAACGTTTTTTTGAGTGAACACAGCTTTTAATTAGAAAATATTTTTTTATTGACACATTTTGTTATAAAAAATTTTAATTGAACAAAAAAACTACACGGGTAGAAAATTAAAAATCGACTTGGACGTAAAAAATGTTTAAACATTTTTTACTAAAACTATTTAATTTCAAGTCAAATACTTCTTTAGTAGTTTTTGAAAAAAAAATATTTTATGAGTGTAAATTCTTTTTGAGTTTATAAACTATTTGAGTCACAAAATACTTTGTAAAATATTTTTGTGGCTACCAATCTCTTCTAAAAGCGTTTTGTCCATAACTTCTTAACTACTGTGCCAATTTCGCTAAAATTCAGAGGAATAACAAAAGTTGTTGTATAGGCATTTCTGAGTCAATTTTCCTGTAAGAAAAATTTAAATTCGAAATAGTTTTTCTTTTCAAATAAAATGTTTCAGAATAGGAAAATTTTAAATTTTTTTTAAGAATCTAAGAATTTTATTTCCAGAAACCAATTTTCCTAAAAAATGTCTCAGAATATCATTTCTCTAAGAAAATAATATTTTTTACAAGAAATAGTGGATCGGTTTTGGATTATGTTAAGGTTTTTGAAATGATTTTTTAAAAAAATGTGGATGAAAATTAAAAAAGCTCAATTTATATGAAAATATGCAAAAATATGCATTTATACCAAAATATGCAAAAATATGCAACTACAAATCAATGCCATTTTATTGCAAATTTATTGATTCGGATAGATATTTAATTTATGTTATGTTTAGAGTGCCGAGTAAAAACATGCATTTTCATGAAAGTACTTGCCCTATTTATTAGCTTATTAACTTTTCAGTTTCTAAAGTGACTCCAAAAAAAAAATTTGAGGCTTGTTAAGGGCTTACTCCAAAAAATTTTCAAAATTTTTTTTTTTTAGTTTTGATAAGCACACGTTAAGCTCACATATAGAGTTTTATTGACTATTAACTAAATAAATTTGACATTAAAAGTTTTTCTGAAGATTATTATAACTGGATAATATGAAACTAGTAAGAAACAAACCAGGATGTCTAAATTTTTAGAAAAATTAAAATTTTTCTTTCACATTTTTCTCAATTCAAAACCATATATTAAAGATTTTTTGTTGCTCTTAATACCAGGTTTTTTAATTTTTTTTTTAAATTCTTTTCGACATCGCATTTTTGTTCTAAATAGGGGTAAAAACTGGAAAAATGCAGTTTTTGGCCCTATTTAAGAGCATGATTACAATGTCCCAGAAAGAAAAAAAAATGATAGATTTGAAATATGTATTATCAAGAGAAACAAAAGCTATTTTGTAAACTTTTAAAAACTAAAAAAATATATTTTTTTAAGAGTATGTATGTCTCAAGACAGTCTCAAAAAAAAAAAAAATCCATTTCGATCAGACAAGGGTTTCAGTTCCAAAAAAGACTCAAAAAAAAAAATATAAAATTGAGGATGATTAGGGGTTTACTCCAAAAAACTTAAAATTTTTTTTTAGCTCTGACAAGCAAACATTAAAGATTTTACGTCGCTCTTGCTAACAGTTTTTCCTTTTAGTTTTTTTTTGGTGACATCGAAGTTTTGTTCTAAATTGGTGCCAATAGCTGCAAAAATTTAGTTTTTGGCCCTATTAAAAAACAAAATTACGACGTCACAAAATTTTTTTAAAAAAACCTATTATTAAGAGCGACAAAATATCTTTAATGTATGCTTGTCAAAACTAAAAAAAAAAAAAAATTGAAAATTTTTTAGAGTAAGCCCCTAACAAGCTTGAAAAATTTTTTTCAGAGTCACTTTTGAAACTGAAAATCTTGTCCGATCGAAATGAAATTTTTTGTTGGTAATAAGCTAATAAAGCTAACTAATATTAAAAAAAAAAAAAAAAATCGAAAAAAAAATTTTTTGCTTGAATGGAAATTTTTTTTTTTATCATTTGAACTTTGACCTCAAAGGGGCACGGGTTAAAGTTATCCGATTTGGCTGAAATTTTTTCGACATCAATTTTAGACCATGTGGCACAATATTCCGCCCGGGAGACATCAATATTAATACAAAAAAATTGCTCCATACCTTTCGCTGCCACCCTAATGAAGCATATCCTGAAGTAATCGAATCTAAATTTTTTAGACTGTGGAAGGAGAATTAAGAAAAAATGGGGCGTGGCAAAACCGTGTTTTTTAATATTTTAACTAATTTGAAGACCCCCAATGACCTATGAAGATGAAAATTGACATTTTTACTTATTTTAAAGTCCTCTAATGACTTAGGAAGCTGACAATTTCCTAGGATATAGTCCTATTGATTAAGCATATCCCTAAGTAGTCGAATTTTAAATTTTTGGACTGTGGGCGAAGAATTAAAAGGAAAACGGGGAGTCACAAAATTGGAATTTTTAACATTTTAACTTCTTTTGAAGCCCTCAAAGGAAGCGGAAAATGCATAGCAAATAGTCCTTACGATGTAGAATATCCTGAAGTAATCAGATTTAAAATTTCTCGACTGCACTCTAATCAAAATTTGTTGAAATTTACCCAATTTATAGTAGGAAACTGGACTCCTACTATAAATTGGGTAATTTTACTCTGAATGTGTAAATTGAATAAATTGACCATTAGTGGTGAATTTAAATAAAAAGAGGTGAATAAAATATAACAAAATAAACAAAAAAATAAATAAAACATGCGGCGCCAGCCAGCATCGAACTCGCCACCTTCTGATTTGAAAGTACACTTCTTAACCACTACGCTACGGAAGCTTATACTTTTATCTGGCGTTTTAGTTATTTAACATGTGTGGATGTATGTTGTGCGACAATTTTATTTACGCATTTGTGTGTAAAATATTTGAATTAACGAATAATATTTTTAATTTGCTGTGTTTAATTGGTTTGAATTTATTATACGCATTTAGTGTTTATATTAACACATAATGCGTGCTATTCAACAAAAATTTACACAATTTATAATAGTAAGTTTACATGGGGTTTTTAGAGTGTGTGGACGGAGAATTAAAAAATAAAAGAGCGACGAAAAATTGGGTGTTTTAATTTTTAAAGACCCCCAATGACTTATACCCTGTTCTCACTTACACTTAAAAACCATTTTTAGCAACATTTTTCTTTTTATGCTTAAAAACCGTTTTTATGACTCGTTTTACCATACATTTTTTTGTTGTAATATGTCAAAATAAAAATGTTTTTAGCTCGTTTTAAAATTAAAACGATTTAAAACGAGCGGAGTTCCAGGGGTTGAATTGAGTATTTTTGAATGTTCAGCGTTTTTAAGGCATTTTATTAATATTGGCAACATTGTTTATTACTAAAATGTAAATAATACAAAAAAAAAATCGTGCTATTTTTATCTTTAAACAATTCTTGAACATTATAAACAATTATATGTATAATTAATGAATATAATTTCAATATTTTAATATCGTTTGTTGTTAAAATGTGTACATGTTTATCAGCCGATAATGCAAATGTCAAAATAAAAACATAAAAACCAAAATAAAACGAGTGAAATTACGTGTGAACATTTTTTTTTTAATTAAAACAAATGTCGTTTAAAACCGTTTTTAGATGCTCGTGAGAACAGGGTATTAGGAAGATAAAAATTGGCATGTATGTAGTAGGTTTCATGGGGAAGATCAACACGAATCTTGATTTTTTATATCCAGTGTATTTATTTCCATCTATTTTCTGTATTTATATATATATATTTTTTTTGTGTATCCAGCCCTTTTGAATCTCATTGATGGAGTTAGGCTGGATGACTCAATGCTCCGTTATAAAATAACTCTTCGTTAAATTTAACTTTTTCATACAAATTTTTACATAAGGCTCCGTTAAATCGGCAGTTAACAGCTAACTTTTCGTTGAGTAATCCGCCCTTAAAAGCTTAAAATTGGCATGTATGTATATTAGAGTGTCCCTTATTTTGGAAATGTTGGAAATCTTGAGACGGTACCCGCTCATTTTTTCCTTTTGACTGAAAAATAACGCCCTTAGGACCACGCCTTCCCTACGCGACGGGGCCTTAAAGAGCGGGGCCTTAAAAATCATTTTTCCATACAAACCAAATTTTTTTTTTTTAAATTTTAAATTTTTTTGTTATTATTTATTATATTACTTGGTTTGCTTATTCACGACAAAAAAATTGATTTTGGTGGGATAAGTCTTTCAGCGCTAAAAAATTTTTCGAAAAAAAGAATTTTGAGCCGCAGGGGTCCTACGGTAAAAAATTTTTAAAAAAATTTTTTTTTAGTTTTGACCAGCAACGGTTTTAATTGCTATGTTGCTTTAAATGATATATATTCATAAAAAAATATTTTTTGTATCTGTGACAGCTTTATCGTGTTCTAAAAAAGGGTAAAAAATGCATTGTTGATTTTTTTCGATACACGATAAAGATGTCACAGATATGAATAATATTTTTTTTTTTTGGAATATATATCATTAAAAGCAACAAAACAACTAAAACCGTTGCTTGTAAAAACTAAAAAAAAAATTTTTTTTAAAAATTTTTACTGTAGGACCCCAACGGCTCTAAATTTTTTTTTGCGAAAAATTTTTTAGCGCTGAAAGACTTATCTCACCAAAATCAATTTTTTTGTCGTGAATAAGCAAATCAAGTAATATCCCAGCAAAAAAAGAGCTTACCATTCACTACAAAATTCACCACAACATATGAACCAGATGTACTTCTTCTTCAACTGAAACATTGATGAATTTAATATGGGCGTGACACACAAAGTATGTTCTTTTTATCGCCACTTTTCAGTGGCGAAAGATTGACACTTAAGTATATCATATATCACTAGTGTTTTTATCACAACTTCTGAAGTAGTGATCCGGATGTTAATATAACTTGACCTTTTGAAAGCACTTTTTTCATCACTTCTTTAGAAGTACATATTTCTTGGCATTTTGGGTGTGATTATTGTTAAATGTACAATTCATAACAAATGTTATACTTTACTTTTAAATACTTTGCTTTATAAAAACTTAGAAACCTTTTTATAAACTGTTTGATTTCGAATTTAATAAAACCAATTTATCTTTTATAATACCACTGCGTGTATTTATTTAATCAGCCTTCTAACAATTATGTCATTTTTATTTGGTGATTTTGAACTTCTAAATTAGAAGTTCTTTTTTCACTTATTTTTGTAAGATTGAAAGAGTATTTTTTTGTAATATTTACACTAAAAACACTGTTCGACAGGAAAAACCTCCCAGTGAAATTTCTAACTGGTCCTTATAGATTTTGGTCTCCTGCTTCCAAATCTACCGTCCAAATTTTTCTAGCACGTACCGTTTTTGAGATATTCGCTGTTAAAAAGTAAAAAAAAAAAACACTTTTAGGGGTCCACTGTTACGTATTCTTACGTTGCTTCCACGAAATAGGACCTCCTGATTCCAAAACTGCAATCCACAATTTTCAAGCATGTTCTGTTTTTGAGATATTCACGTTTGAAAATTTTAGTGTGATTTATAAAGAATATACACTCATAATAATTATTCTGTTAAATACTCTGTAAAATTACTGTAATCTCAATTCGACAGATATTTGACACAGTTATCTGTCAAAATACAGATTTAAAAAAAACAAGTGAGAGTGTTACATTCGGCTGTGCCGAATCTTTTATACCCTCCAAAATGTAAGAAAACAATATAAAAAATCCAGGGGCGTTTTTTTTTTTTTTTGGAGAAACGTTAGGGGCACCTTCCCCTTGCTATTTTTAACTTCTTTTGAGATAAGAATGTTGCATTTGCTTAGCAAAAGTGCAAAAAACCCTTCAAAAAATGCGGTTTTTCTTATGTTGGTTTAGTTCTCCAAGGGGGAACTTTTTCCCCCTGGTCCGATTTTGCCCATTTCAGAACTTAACCTGCCTAGGAATATAAGACATATTCGTGCCAAACTTCGGAAGTCTAGCTCTTTTATTTTGGACTGTATCGTGTCTTCTACAGACGGACAGACGGACATCGCATGTCTTAGAATCGATCACTGATCAATAAAATATATACTTTATGGGGTCCTAGACCGATATTTCGATGCGTTACACACGGAATGACAAAGTTAGTATACCCCCATACTGTGGTTGGAGGGTATAAAAATACTTTCTATTTTCTTGTGACCGAAAAACAAAATTTTGTAAAATTGGAGTTAGTCGTTAAAAACTCGTTTTCACAATAATAAAAAAGTAAATTTACAATTTGAAAGCATTAAAGCGGGCAAAATCAACAAAATTTTAATTTTTTTAGTTTTAATTAATGTTTGAAGCAGAGAAGATTTACTCATAAAATAGATTTAACTAAAATTTTGTAAATTTACAGAGTTTTTTTTTTTTGTAAAATTTTGAACTAAAACTTTGTAAATTCACAGAGTTTTTTTGGTGAAATTCTTTTCGAAATCATTCTACAGAGTTTTCTTCGTAAAATAACAAAAAGTCTTGCTGGTTGGAAATCTATGGTATTTTCTGCTGGCTCAGCAGAGTATCTCTGTAATTTAACAGAGTGATTATTTTGAGTGTAAGTGCGTAACAGTAGAGTTTGAGTTTTTTAAACGCCAATATTTCAAAAACCGTACGTAATAGAAAAATTTGGATGCCAGGTTTGGAATAAAGATGCCTTATTTTTACTAAATCGAGTTCTATTGTGTTTGAGCAACTTAAGAATACGTTACAGAGGAGACCCAAATATTTCAATATTAAAATGCGAATATCTTAAAAACCTTACGTGATAGAAAAATTAATTTCATTGATAATCTAACGTATATACTTCGAATTAAAAAAAGGAGTAATTATAGAGATCACAAAACTATAAAAATTCACGGCGAATTGATTCACAAGTTTGTTTTGACCACAAGCCTATACCTCAATTTTATAAAAAGCTTAAACAATCTTTAATAATGTGATGCAGCAACAGCCGCTTTAGTTCGTAAATGTATTTATTTAATTTAGGACCAACTTTTTTTGATATAAGATATGAAATTTTTAAAAATTTATAAATAATCGATTTTCGTCTTTTCAATTTTTTAAGCTCTAAATAAAGAGAAATGAATGCCATTACCAAATTTTGTCACCATTTTTGCAAAAGCTAAATCTTTTTGAAGCTGGACGTAGAAAAAATTGCATACTTCGTGTATCACTCTCATTCTAATTGTTTCAGTTGAAAAAGAAGTTCATATGTTGTGGTGATTTGATTCCTAAGAACATATGAAAAAGGTACTTCAAAATCATTAAGCAAAGAACTGGTGAAAGATGTTTTTATTGTTATTTTGTAGCATTTTTGGAAGTGATTTTAAAAGATCTTCCTACGGAATATGAAGTTCGGCACCTATCGCTACTTTGTATGTAGTGAAACCACTAATTCTTTTTGAACCATTTCGTTTTGCTGGGATAATAAATAATAACAAAAAAATTAAAAATCAAAAAAAAATTTTTGGTTTGTATGGAAACATGATTTTTAAGGCCCAGCTCTTTAAGGCCCCGTCGCGTAGGGAAGGCGTGGTCCTAGGGGCGTAAAATTTTTCCTGAGTTATTTATAAGTCAAATGGAAAAAAATGAGCGGGTATCGTCTCAACATTTCCAAAATAAGGGACACTCTACTGTATATAGTAAAACACCAGGGAATGATTCTTACGAAGCAGGATTTTTTGTCTGTGGGCGGCGAATTACGAGAAAAAGGGGCCTTGGCAAAATTATTTTTTTTTTAAACATTTTAGAGTATTTTTAAGCTCCGCCCCGTCCCAATGAATTTGGAAGCTGAAAATTCCTAACATGTAGTCCAAACTATGAAGCATATTCTAAAGTAGTCCGATTTAACATTTTTGGAATGTAGACGGAAATTTGAGAGGAAAAAGTGGCAAGGGAATATTGTGTTTTATTTTTTTTTTTTTTTTAATTTAACTAACTTTAAAGCCCTAATGACCTACGAAGCCGAAAATTGGCAAGCATATTGTTCTGACACTGGAGCATATTCTAAAGTTGTCAGACTTTTTTGGACTGTGGACGTAGAATTAAAAGGGTCGTGGATACGAGTATAGTACTAACTATGGAGCTTATCCTAAAGAAGTCAAATTTAAAAATTTTGGAATATGGACGGAGAATTAAGAGAAGAAATGTACGTGGAAAAATTATGTTTTTACATCTAACCTAATTTTGAAGTCACCTTATGACCTTGAAAGATGAAAATTGGGATGCATATGGTACGGACTATAGCAAAGATCAACACACTGAAAAAAAGACATAACTAAAATTAAGGAAAAAATTTCTTTGAAAATTTATCATGAATTTTCCTAAAATTTAGTTAAATTTAACTTGAAAATGAGAAATTTTCTTAACTATGAGGAAAAAATTTTAGTTCATTTACTTATAATTAGTTCATAGTTTTCTTTAAAAGGAATTTTTTAATATTAGGAAAAAAACTCTTACTGCCAAAGAAATTTTCCACAAATCTAAGAATCGTATCTTTATGTTTAAGACATATTTCTTAAAAAACAATTTAGTTCAAGTTTAGTTAAAATTTACTAAAAAAAACATCATCGTTTTTCTCTTCTTTGAATTGAGGAAGTGTACTTCTTAGAATTTAATGACTTCTGAGAATTTAGTAAATAACTTCTCAGAATTTAGTTAAAAATTCAAAATGGCGATATCTCGAAAACTAAGCGAGATAGAGGAAAACGGATGAAATTTTCAAAAGAAAGACTACAAAGAAAAATATGGAATAGCCTAGCTCTGCATATCTGTAGCTCTTGACTCGTAGAACACATCCGCAAAATACCCGAAAGCCCTCCGAATTATAGTTTTTGAGTTATCCGGTTTTTAAGATTCTCAAGACCCTATCAGGCCCCTTATTACCGTATCTCAAAAACTAAGCAAGTTAGAGCGAAACGGACACAAGTTTTGGTTCAAAATCTATGGGGCCCAACGGGGTCTCGAGTTAAATGAGGCCCGAACCCATGGGTCCAGGGTCTAGACCCAATCTATTTCTAAAATGTGAAGTATAATTTTTCCCATTTTGTAGTTAAAATTGGCTTAAATTTAAATAACTTTATAAGGGTTCAAGTTGAAAAAATGCGGAAAAAAAATTGAATTTCTAAAAATTATAGACATTTCTGGTATTTCCCATACCGGTTTCAAACACCCCAGTTAGTGTCATCATCAGTAGGATTTTAAATGTCGGTTTGTCTTGTTAATGAAAACTGTTTTTTATATATGTGAATATTTATAGTTTCTACAGAATAAATTTTGACAGTTTCCAACACTACAATTCTATTTCTAGCAATCTCAACCTCACTTCATACTTTCTTTCAACTTTTTTGTCTCTTACATTATTTCGCAAGGGTTACCAACATGATCTGGAATTGCAGACACAAATGAAGGTATTTGCATTTTCAGTTTCGGAGATGTGCCTAACGGCGACATATTTTGTCAGTAATTTTATTTGATTTTTTCTGTAAGTACAGATCGAGCACGGGCTCTAATTATATTTGTTATATGGGTTCAAGTTGAAAAAATGCAGAAGAAAAATTGAATTTCTAAAAATTATAGACATTTCTGGTATTTCCCACACTCAGAAAATTATGTAAGTTACTACATGTTAGTTATTTGTATATTTTACAGTAGTTAGTTGTTTTCAACTACAAAGTCAGTTGTTTTTGTATGAAAAATATCAAACAACTGTTTCTGTTAGTTATTTTAAGTCGTTTTTTTGAACAACTAACAAAAAAGTACTGTGATGTAGTAACAGTTATTTAAAGTAGTTAATTTTATTTATTTTATCTCTGAAGTTTTAGTTTTTTTTTTCAAAAAAAAAAAAAAAAAAATCGTTATTTTTATTTTTCACAACTTTTTTTTTAAAAAAAAAACTTGGAAAAAATTTGGTCTTCAATTTTTTTTTCTGAAAAATATTTTGAAAAAAAAAATTATATATTGATTTTTTTATTTTTACTACATTTTAGTTGTTTTGACTACAAATGTAAGTAGTTTTTACTACATAAGTCAGTTGTTTTTTGTCAGTTAAAATAACTAACATTGTTAGTTGATTTAACTGAAAAAGTAGTTGACCCCAAAACAACTTACAAAGTAGTTATTTTAACTGACATTTTCAGTTGATTTTACTAACATAATTTTTTAAGTGCATACCGGTTTCAAACACCCCAGTTAGTGTCATCATCAGTAGGATTTTAAATGTCGGTTTGTCTTGTTAATGAAAACTGTTTTTTATATATGTGAATATTTATAGTTTCTACAGAATAAATTTTGACAGTTTCCAACACTACAATTCTATTATATAACTTTGTTTTCCTTATTTTTGGGAAAATTATGAACTAAAAACAAGAAAAAAAATCTTTGGAGCCAAATCATTCCCTCTTTTTCTCAAAATTGAGTTAATTTTTCCCAGATTTTAGTTCACTTTTTTTTTGAGTGTATAAAAGATTCGGCACAGCCGAATGTAAAACTCTCACTTGTTTTTTTTTTCAAAAATCCGTTATTCTCCTTCTAGATAATTTTCAATTGCATTAATGACTAAAAAAACAAAAAAATACTACTAATTTTGTTGATATTGCGTTATATTTTCAACAAAAAATGAATAATATAAGTCAAAAATGTTTTTTTTGCAAAAAAAAAAAAAATGTACAAAATGTTCCTAGACTGCTTCCCTAGAACTAGTTCTGATGGTGACAATTTCAAACAAAAATCATGGGTTAAAGAATGGGATAAAGAATTGGTTCTAGAATGACTTAACGAACCGTTCCATACATGGGTTCCTAGACTACTTTCCTAGAACTAGTTCTGATGGTGAGAATTTCAAACAAAAATCATGACTCTGAGAACGAGATAGAGAACTAGTGCCACAATAGCTTCTTGGAACTAGTTCCTGTCGTGATTATTTAAAAAAAAAATCATGGGTTAAAGAATGGGATAAAGAATGGGATAAAGAACTGGTTCTAGAAGTAGTGATGGAACCGTTCCATAAAAGGCGTGATTGTTCCTAGACAACTTCCCTAGAACTAGTTCTGAGGGTGACAATTTCAAACAAAAATCATGACTCTGAGAACGAGATTGAGAACTCGTCGAGCAAAAAAGAAGTACTCTAGCACTAGTTTTGGAAGTCATGCAAGTTTTGCTGGGTAATTGCTGCATTTGTTAAATTTATTTACAGTAAATAAAATAAATAAAAAAAAAAATAAATTTTAGATTTTTTCAAAAAAAATTTTTTTCAATTAAAAAAAAAACTTTGCTATTTTTATTTTTTGATCTTAGAAAACATAGTTAAAGCTACCAAAAATTAAAAAATAAAAAAAAATTTACTCACGAACTATTTTTATGAAGGCCATTCAAATTTGGTGATTTAAGGGATTTCAGTAAAAATTTTAGACAACTTTTAAAGCAAAACGGCCCACGTACTGCATAATTTTTTTCTGATTTTTTATTATATTTTTACAGTATATTACATAATATATAAATGTGTACAAAAAACACTTAATATTGGATTTTTTTCTAATATTTTTTCCATTGATAATATAGCTTTACAAAACCTTACTTTTTTCCAATTTCAGACAAAATCTTATTGTTAGTTATTTTTATTGTTTTGCCTTATAACCCATAGTCCAAACTATCGAAAATGCAAAAAAAAAATAATTTTTTGACTCACGAACTTTTTTTATGCAGTCCATCAAAATTTATCAATTTTTTTAGATTCGGTAGAAAAAAATACAGATTTCAGAGCAATATAAAAATGTATTTTAAGATTAATTGTAAAAAACTTGCAAGTACACCTGTTAGCAAATATATTTAAGTAACTTTTGCAAAAAAAAGTTCGTTGGTTTTTTGAAAAGTCTATTTTTTATAATTATTTTAGTAAACCAAAGACATATATAATAAAGATGCAGTAAATGCTTCTTCTTTTTACTGTTCACTAGATGGCGTTTTTTATAACTGTTTCCGGCAGTTTATTAAAAGTTCGTAATTTAATTTGTTAATGACTGAAATCTTGATTACCACAAAAAAATCAATAAAGCAAATGAAAACAAATCGTTTTTGTCCTTCTTTGGTTTTGATTTGTTTATTTTTCTAATAATAATTATTTTATTCTTCTCTTCCGTTTCCGGAATTTACTGGAAACGGAAGAGAAGAATAAAATAATTATTATTAGAAAAATAAACAAATAAAAACCAAGGATGTGCAAAAACGATTTGTTTTTATTGGCTTTATTGATTTTTATGTGGTAATCAAGATTTCAGCCATTAACATTTGATTTGTTTTTATTGGCTTTATTGATTTTTATGTGGTAATCAAGATTTCAGCCATTAACAAATGAAATTAAGAACTTTTAATAAACTGCCGGAAACAGTTATAAAAAACGCCATCTAGTGAACAGTAAAAAGAAGAAGCATTTGCCTCATCTTTATTATATATGTCTTTGATTTACTAGTTTTATGGTACACTGATTTTGCAAAAAAAAATCTGTGTCAGATTGAGCAATCCTACTTGGTAAAATTTTTTTCATACCATTAATTTTTTATGTAAAATAACCAAGTAACTTGCACAATAACGCAAATTACTTGCACAAAAATTTATCGATAGAAAACAACAAAAAAAAAAAATACAAATACAGATCGCCATTTTCATTTTGTATTTTTGTGTGCGTGGTTCGATTATTTTTTGTGTTATAAAAACGTAAAAAAGAAATTGATAAACTAAATTAATAAATAAAAGTATATAACAAGTTTTTTAAATGATAAATAAATGTAAGATAAAAAAAATGCTAAAGTTAATTTTGCTGTCATAACTTAAAACACCATTCATTTAGCAAAACCAATGGAGTCCCAGACGTATATTTCGATGAATTACAAATGGAATGATAAAGTGAGTATACCCCCATTCCGAAGACACCAATAAGGTTTAATAGATTTTTAGTTAAAAAATAGTATTTGGTAATAATTTTCTATTTTAACAGGGTACTGGTAAATAAATTTTTGAAGCCATGGCGAATCCTTCACTACAATAAAGAGCGTGGGCACCAGGCCTCCCTTTAGTTATAAAATTAAAACCTAAAAACTCATTTATATAGCAAAGTAAATGGAGTCCAGACCTGTTTAAGAGTTACAAATGGAATCACAAAGTAAGTGTTCCTCCTAACTAAGAGACCAATGGGGTTTACTAGTTTTTTAAATTAAAAATTTGTGTTTTGTAATAATGAGCGTGTTCAGCAGAGAAACCTGCTACTCAACAGTTGAGATGTAGCATGTTTTGATTAGTTGACTCTGCTGAACGCATTTTTTTATGAATGTTTTAAAATATTGGAATAAATTATTATTTTTATATATTTTCATTTATTTTTTCTGTGGAAAATACTTTTTTTATTATTTTTTTGTTTATTTCCTTGAATAACGTCAAAAAAAATAAATTATTTCAATAAAACAGCTTATTTATCAGTTTGTGATCAAATGTAGCATAATTTTTGTACGCTACCAGCAGTGTTACCATATATTTTTTTGAAAAATCTTATTTTTTCTGAAAAAAAAAATTTTTTTTTGTAAAAAAAAACTTTTTTTTTGAAAAAAGTATTAAAATCATTAAAAAAAACTTACAAATTGTATTTTAAATTTAATTTTAACATAAAGAACAAGTTACAGCATAGCGTAGAATGAAAAAATAATACTAAATTAATAAAAAAATATATTTCTGAGGTAATTTGAGCTTATTTAGAAATTAGATTTTTGTTTTTACTTTTCCAAAAATCTTTTTTTCAGAAAAAAAATCTTTTTAGCACCTCAAAAAACTTGCAAAAAAAGATAAATCTTGATATATGGCAACACTGGCTACCAGTGATGAGGAGCGCTCACTCAACATGTTGACTGAAATGTCAAAAATTAAACCGTTCAGCAGACTGTTGGGGAGCAGCTGAGTAGCAGCTTTCTCTGCTGAACGTACCTAATTTTATATTTTTACAGAGTGCTTTTAAATAAATTCGTGAAGCTATAGCGGATCCTTCACTGGAGAAAATTGTACAAAAAGGGGCAGTTGGTATATGGTAAATTAAATCCTACAAAACATTCATTATATTAACATGGATTTATTGTGAGAAAATTTTAAATTCAAAAAAAATACAAATTTTTACAAAAATTTAATAAAAAATTTATTTCAGCATAAATGTGGTAATTTTTGACATAATTTTTAGTCACCTTTTCTAATAATTTTGGTATTTTTCACCATATTTCTTTTGGTACATTTTACCAAGTTTTTGCTTAAATACATAATCATTTTCTTTAAAATTTTTTACATAAGCGTTTTGGCTAAATTGCGAAAATTACTTCGTGGGTTGTAGTTTTATCATATTTTTGGTAAAATTATGCCAGATTTTTGCTCACTCCGACACAGATTTTTTTTGCGTGTAGCATAGTTTTTGGCCTTAAAATAAATTCATAAATGCTAGTTTTCTGTTGCCCTACACACAGAAAACAAATTTGCCAATTTCCAACTGAAAGTCAGTTGATGTAACTAAAATTAGGTTGAATCACTCACATATAGGTTGTCGCAATTGAATATCGGTAGTCACAACTGAATAACGTTGATATAACTGACTTTTAGTTGAAACAATCATAAAATATGTTAGTCACAGCATATTTAAGTAGCAACAATCAAATTTTGAGTTGCTTCAACTGAAAAATTCAGTTGGCAATTTATTTTTCTGTGTGTATATATGGCTTTGTAAAAAGTTGTTAATTTCATTTCCTTAGTTTTTATTTGTTTATTTAATAACGAAGTCTTTATCTACAGATGGCAATCTTTTTTTGGAAAGTATTTGGGAACGATTTGGGAATAACGAAAAATAAACATTGAAAAATTTCAAAATTATGAATGAAAATTATTGATGTGTCACTAGAAAATAAAAAAATTCATATTAAAATAAAGAAATTAATTTAATTAAATCAAAATAATTAGCAAAATTAAACGAAAAATAAAAGGTAAATAAAACTTCCAGCTTTCCCAGATGGCATTTGTAAAACTAACACCACCTTTAAACGTCAAAAAGAACTGACTCATTCATAGTCTTTATAAATATAAGTTTTTGGAAACAAAGACATACTACATACACAGAAAAAAATAAAGGGGAAAATTTTTTAATTAAAAGTGTTAATAGTTTCAATTTTGCTTTTTAATCATTTTTTTAATTGATACTATCAACATTTTTAATTGTTTTCCGTGCTTTCCCGCGAACACTGTCGACAACATAAAACAAAGAAAAAAAGCTTAAAATATTTTTGCGTTAATTTTGATTATTTGCTTAAAAATATTTTAAATGCAATTATGGGTCTTAAAAAAGTTAATGTGAATGACGAAAATATTTTTTGAATAACAAATTAACAAAATATAGCTATAAATTAACAATTACTATAAAAATATTTTAAACATTTTTTTATTAGCCAAATAACGCTTTTTTTGTGGTATGTTAACAACACTCATATCTTTTCATGCTTCTTCTTATTGATATACATACCATCCCGGCTAAAAATGTTGTATATTACAGGCGCGGATCCAGGAATTTCATTTGGGGGGGGGGGGGAGATTTTTTTTTACCAAACAATTTCAAAAGTTGCTTGGAAGCGGGGGGGAGGGGGGGTTGTTTGTGACTTTTTGTTAATATTTTTAATATTAAGTAATAAATTGAAAGGCAAAACATTTTTTTGTAATGCGGATTCAGCTTTTCGATTTTTGTGACATTTTTTTATATCCAAAAATTTTTTTAAGATTTACTTCATTAATAAGACCGTTAATAGTCAAATAAAAAAGTTGTTTTATTCTCAGGTCGAATTTTCTATAGAAAATATCTCAGATTCAACATTTTTCGCATAGAAAATCTCTCAGAATTTTAAACTTTATTTATTTATTAGAAATTATCTGAAATTCTGAAACATTCTTTCTATAAAACTTTTTTCCAAATTCTATAATATACTTTTCTTATAAATAATCCCTGAAATAATTCTTATATTTTTTGTATACAAAAATTCTCAGATCCTGAAACATATTTCGTAAGTAAAATTTTTTAGAAAATTTTACGAAGAAATTTTAATACACTTTCCCAAAAATAAAATCTTAAAAATTATAGTATTTTTCTATAGAAAAATTTTACGGTTTTAATGCCAATTAATGATTTCCAATGCAATTTCTTAGATTCTCAAAAATTTTTAAAATAGAAAAATTATTATTGTTGGACACAATTTCAAAAGAAAAATTTCCATATTCAGAGACACATTTCCTATAGAAAAATTCTCGGTATCTTCCAACCGAAAAATGTTCAGATTCTGAGAGATTTTTCATTCAAAATAGTTTTCTATAGAAAAGTTATAAAATAAATATTTTTCCTATAAGAAAATTAGAGATTTTGATTAACTTTTCCTATAGAAAAATTCGCAGATTCTTTAAAATTTTTAAAACAAAGAGATTCTCATGTTCGTAAAAATTTTTCCATAAAAAAATTCTAAAGTTCGGAAATATATTTCCGCATAGCAAATTAAGATTCTGAGAAATTTATTTGTAGAAAAATTCTTGTCAGATTCTGAAACATTTGTTCTAAGAAAAATTCTCAGTTGCTGAGGAATTTTTTATATAGACATTTTGCCTAAAATTTGAGATTATTTTTTAATAAAAAAATTCTAACATTCAGAGTTAAATACATAAGTATCACGGTATTTTCTAACGATAAAGTCTTGAATTCTGAGATATTTTTCTAAAAAAATTATTTGAGATAATACTTTTTTCTTAGAAAATGATAAGAAATATCATTCGGCTAGAAAATGTCCACGACTCTATTGACATTTAAGTTTCTCATATGAAATTTCATAAGTTCTGAAACATTTTATCCTAAATAAAACATTTAAAAATGAATAACTTTGGACAACTATAAGAAAGAAACGATCATAACAAACCCGAAATGTTCCTTTTTCATGGCAATTTAAAATGTCTGATATAATAAAAACAGACCTGTAAATACTTGAAAATTTATTTACTTATTCTACAATTTTCAAATATTTTTTGTATTTGTACTTGAAAATTTCAAATACAAATATTTTTTTACTTACTTAACATTTCTACAAGTAAGTAAAACAAAATACTTACTTAAAGTTTTCAAGTTCAAATATTTTCAAATAAATGTTGTATTTGAAAAAATTTTTACAAATAAAATATTTGTCAACAATGTTTACAAATAAAATATTTGAGAACATTTTTTCAAATATTTTTTACTTGTCTACATTTTTCAAATATTTTTATACTTGCCCACATTTTTGAAATAAGAATAGTTAACGCAAATAAAGCCGTAACAACCAATTTTTTAAAATAATATTTTTACACAAATGCATATTTGCAATACAGCTTTAAATTTGCCTATTTGAAAGACGCGTTTTTTTTTTTTGGAAATTCCAATTTTTGCATAGAATGCATAAAAGTGGGTAAATTAGCCCTTTTTGGTCACTTTAACCGTTTTCATAAAAATGTGATGTAATATGGATGTATTTCCATTGGCCGAATAAATGAATAAAATGTAATAAAAATAGTATTTGTGTGATTAATGTACATATGAGGTATTTTTTTTTTTGTTTTCATCTAAAACCTCAGATTTGTAGAGTGGTGATATATCTGCTTCTTACTAACTTTTGCTTCGCGACCCCTTTTCAATATTTCAAATTTTTCGCGACCCACAACATTAAAAATATAGTAACATAAGGAAAACAAGACATAATTTTCTTATTTGTGTGTAATAAATTTGTTTGTCTATCCAGAGCTTTTTGTCGTAAAAGACGAATGGCTATATTCAGATTTAAAAATTGCAAAGCTTATATCACTTACGATAGAGTCCGATGTTAATGTTTTGGACTGTGGCGGAAGAACTAATTGTAAGATGAAATATGGCGTTTTTTTACAATTTATCTGATTTTGACGACCTCCAATGGCCTAGGAAGACTAAAATTGGCACGAGTAGAGTTCGGACCATAAAGATCCCACGAACCTAGATTTTTAAAATGCGGTGTAAGTATGAAAAATGAAAAGAAAATAAGCGTGTTATATTTCCTTATTTGTGTTTAAACACTTTTTCCATCTACACCTTTTCCAATTGAAATTCAGAAAAGATCAATTGTAATTCAGAAATCACAATTGAAATTCAGAAATCCCAATTGAAATTCAGAATAGCCCAATTGAAATTCAGAAATCGTAATTGAAATTCAGAAAAGCCCAATTGAAATTCAGAAATCACAATTGAAATTCAGAAAAGCACAATTGAAATTCAGAAATCACAATTGAAATTCAGAAAAGCCCAATTGAAATTCAGAAAAGCACAATTGAAATTCAGAAAATCACAATTGAAATTCAGAAAAGCACAATTGAAATTCAGAAAAGCCCAATTGAAATTCAGAAAAGCACAATTGAAATTCAGAAATCGTAATTGAAATTCAGAAAAGCCCAATTGAAATTCAGAAAAGATCAATTGAAATTCAGAAATCTTAATTGAAATTCAGAAAATCACAATTGAAATTCAGAAAAGCACAATTGAAATTCAGAAAAGCACAATTGAAATTCAGAAAAGTACAATTGAAATTCAGAAAAGCCCAATTGAAATTCAGAAATCGTAATTGAAATTCAGAAAAGCCCAATTGAAATTCAGAAAAGCACAATTGAAATTCAGAAAATCCCAATTGAAATTCAGAAAAGCACAATTGAAATTCAGAAAAACGCAATTGAAATTCAGAAAAGCCCAATTGAAATTCAGAAAAGCACAATTGAAATTCAGAAAAGCACAATTGAAATTCAGAAAAGCCCAATTGAAATTCAGAAATCGTAATTGAAATTCAGAAAAGCCCAATTGAAATTCAGAAAATCACAATTGAAATTCAGAAAATCACAATTGAAATTCAGAAAAGCCCAATTGAAATTCAGAAAAACACAATTGAAATTCAGAAAAGCACAATTGAAATTCAGAAAAGCACAATTGAAATTCAGAAAAGCCCAATTGAAATTCAGAAAAGCACAATTGAAATTCAGAAAAGCCCAATTGAAATTCAGAAATCGTAATTGAAATTCAGAAAAGCCCAATTGAAATTCAGAAAAGCCCAATTGAAATTCAGAAAAGCACAATTGAAATTCAGAAAAGCCCAATTGAAATTCAGAAAAGATCAATTGAAATTCAGAAAATCACAATTGAAATTCAGAAAAGCCCAATTGAAATTCAGAAATCACAATTGAAATTCAGAAAATGTAAACAAACCAATTATTAGTCACCACTACAAACATAGACACATTATGCCAATGCAGTACATAGATGTGTATATGAGAGTATCTAACTTTATTCTCTTGCTACGTATTGTAGAGAGCAGACAGACAATACACTCATAAAATGCTGAAGGTAACATCAAGTGAAACTGACTTTTTATTATTTTTCTTTAAAACAAATTTTTCATTAATGTATTTGTCAAGGTAGAGTAAATATTTTTGTTCACTAAATTAATTAATTTACAAAAAATAATAAAAATTCTGTTAAACTAAATTTTACCTACAACATTCTATGAGTGTATTATTGTCTGTCTGCTCTCTACAATACGTAGCAAGAGAATAAAGTTAAATACTCTCATAGTTGTACAGCATTTGTTTAATGTGTATATGTAGTGGTGACTCATAATTGGTTTGTTTACATTTTCTGAATTTCAATTGTGATTTCTGAATTTCAATTGGGCTTTTCTGAATTTCAATTGTGATTTTCTGAATTTCAATTGTGCTTTTCTGAATTTCAATTGGGCTTTTCTGAATTTCAATTGTGCTTTTCTGAATTTCAATTGGGCTTTTCTGAATTTCAATTACGATTTCTGAATTTCAATTGGGCTTTTCTGAATTTCAATTGTGATTTTCTGAATTTCAATTGGGCTTTTCTGAATTTCAATTGTGCTTTTCTGAATTTCAATTGGGATTTTCTGAATTTCAATTGTGCTTTTCTGAATTTCAATTGGGCTTTTCTGAATTTCAATTGTGATTTTCTGAATTTCAATTGTGATTTTCTGAATTTCAATTGGGCTTTTCTGAATTTCAATTACGATTTCTGAATTTCAATTGGGCTTTTCTGAATTTCAATTGTGATTTTCTGAATTTCAATTGTGCTTTTCTGAATTTCAATTGTGCTTTTCTGAATTTCAATTGTGCTTTTCTGAATTTCAATTGTGCTTTTCTGAATTTCAATTGGGCTTTTCTGAATTTCAATTGTGATTTTCTGAATTTCAATTGTGATTTTCTGAATTTCAATTGTGCTTTTCTGAATTTCAATTGGGCTTTTCTGAATTTCAATTACGATTTCTGAATTTCAATTGGGCTTTTCTGAATTTCAATTGTGATTTTCTGAATTTCAATTGTGCTTTTCTGAATTTCAATTGCGCTTTTCTGAATTTCAATTGGGCTTTTCTGAATTTCAATTACGATTTCTGAATTTCAATTGGGCTTTTCTGAATTTCAATTGTGATTTTCTGAATTTCAATTGTGCTTTTCTGAATTTCAATTGGGCTTTTCTGAATTTCAATTGTGCTTTTCTGAATTTCAATTGATCTTTTCTGAATTTCAATTGGGCTTTTCTGAATTTCAATTGTGATTTCTGAATTTCAATTGGGCTTTTCTGAATTTCAATTGTGATTTCTGAATTTCAATTGGGTTTTTCTGAATTTCAATTGTGATTTCTGAATTTCAATTAGGCTTTTCTGAATTTCAATTATGATTTCTGAATTTCAATTGTGCTTTTCTGAATTTCAATTGGGATTTCTGAATTACAATTGATCTTTTCTGAATTTCAATTGGAAAAGGTGTAGATATGTCTAAAGTCCATTGATGAGCTAGAAAGCTGAAAATTGGCGTCCATGTGTGTGTAAAACACCTGGGCCAGATCCTAACGAATTCAGATATTTTTAAATTTTGATAACTTTTGTGGATCGCGACCCAAAGTTTGAGAACCGTTGTGCTAATAGCAACGTTTTCTCAACAATTAGAAGAAGTGCTCACTTCTTTTTTGCTGCCAGCTCTGTTTTGCGTGGTGCAACATTTCATGGTGTTCGCCGCTAAGCGATCCGTGTCCTGGGCGATTAAAAATAACCTTTTTACTGTGGCAGACGCAGTTAAAATTGCACATGTGCGTAAGTGCTTCTTTTTGTAATATTTTTTTTTGTTTTATGAAGAAATAAGGGGTGGTCCAATAACTGGTATCTTTTTAAAACATGCAATGAAATGAACAATACTCAATAGTTTTGAAACCTTATGGCTTTATTTGAAAGAGCAAACATTCCCGTTTTTTATGGCAAACGACTTCATTGATGCGTCTTCGGCTTGCTCCGCTGTATCGCGTTGTAGCGCAGTACTGCGCTGCCAAACTGCACGTTTTTCGAAAAAAAGTTTTTAACCGAAATAAGGCACTCAAATGAGGTTATGTTAACAAACAAATTGGTACATCTTGGGATCGTAAAACTTGCAAGGTATTGTAAAGAATCCAATTCATCTATAGAAAGCAATAGATTTGAGTATCAGCATCATTACACAATATTTTCAAAAATACAGCTGAAACTCCCATTTTCGTCAAAGATGAGCGCTACATAGCCATGATTACCGACTTTTTGTTGGTCGTAATAGAATATACCAACTTGGATGACATTTATTTTTAGAAGGATGTCGCAATATGTCCCACAGTCCATCAAACAATCGATATTTTGCGCACTTAGTTCGGAAATCGTGATTTTCGCCATATTCGCGGTGACAATTGATCACTTCAGAGCTGCCGATTAAAAACTTTAAAAATTTTTTTGAGGGTTCTCGTTAAAGATTCATGCAACATGGGAAATCCAGAAATGTTCTAGGCCCATTCGACGAATATCGTTCAAGCCATTCGTGAGATAGAACCAGAAACATTAGAAAAATGGGTGCCGAGAATGAGCTACTGCGGAGCTAACCCAGGCAACCGCATGAATGAAGTCGTTTGCCATAAATAATGGGAATATTTGCTCTTTCAAATAAAGCCATAAGGTTTCAAAACTATTGAGTATTGTTCATTTCATTGCATGTTTTAAAAAGATACCAGTTATTGGACCACCCTGTACAAGTAATGGGATCGTTTAAATAAGAATTCTGCATTTCCAATGCGCTTCACGTTATATTATTGGCTTGTGGATTTTCGTTATCAAAAAATTTTAATATAAAATTTTCTAACAAAATATTTTTGACAAATAAATTTATTTGAAAAAATGTTGCCAAATATTTTATTTGAGTTCAAATATTTTATTTGTAAACATTTTCTTCAAATATTTTACTTATGATAAGTATTTTACTTATAATAAGTATTTTACTTATAGCAAGTATAAACATTACGGCGTTTTATCAAAAACTTTTTTTTGGATTTTTGCAACTCTTGAAACGGAATATGAATTCTTATGGCCTAAAAGATTTTTGAGATTTTTTTCAGATTTTTGGAATGTCGGGATCAACTCGCTCAAATCGATTTTATCAAAAAATTGAGGTTATGAAACATAATTTTTTTTATTTTTTGTTCTCTGGTGCCTTTTTTTAACAAAACCGGATATAATACTTCTTAATGTTGCTAGCCTCCTAAAAAAAATATTCGCGGTCAAAATTATAAGTTCAAGGGTCACTAAGATGACCTTAAAAGTAAAAATTCAGAATTTCCCGTGTTTTAACCTCAATAATTCGAGAAATAAGCTATATATGAACGTCATGTTGAATCCGTTAGATAGGTCTTTAAAACACCTTTCATTTAAAACCAATCTGACTATTGTCACTTTTGTAGAAATGTTAAAAAAAATAAAAAACTGGGAAAAACTCATTTTCTCCCCCATTTTATCGAAAATTGAACTGGTGCATTAGGTAGTTTTTATACCCTCCACTCTAGTGATAGAGGGTATATATAAGTTTGTCATTCCGTTTGTAACACATCGAAATATTAGTCTAGGACCCCATAAAGTATATATATTCATGATCCTTGATCGATTTTAAGTCGATCTAGCGATGTCCGTCCGTCCGTCCGTCCGTCTGTCTGTCTGTCTGTCCGTTGAAAACACGCTAACTTTTGAAAGACTTTACGGAGGCTCCTGAAGTTTAACATATATGTTCTCCATTTACCGGGTCAGGTTGGTATTGCAATCCAGCGAAATCGGTCCAGTGGTTCAAAAGTTATGAGCAAAATAGTAAATTTCGGCAAGGGTATTTTTCGAATTTACAAGATTAAAACCGCTATAACTTTCGAAAGACAATTCTGAGGGGCTGAAGCTTAGCATATATATTTTTCGTTTCTCGAGGCTGTTTGGTTTTGAATTTCAGCAAAATCGGTTCAGTGGTTCAAAAGTTATAAGCAAAGCAGTGAATTTCAGATTTGTTTCACCTTAAACTGCTGAAAACTCGTTAAACAAGTTTTATAAGCATGGTGAAATACCAGTTTTGTAAAACTTGTTGTTTGATTTCTTGTCGTGGGGTGCAGTTTAGTTGTTAGACAAGTAAATATTTGTTATTGTTTTGTTATTGTGAGTGTTACTGTATGTAACGGGAAAAAATCAAATAAAGTATGTGTATGATTGAATGTTAATTTGTTTTTGGTTTTTAAAGAAGAAGATGGTAATATAAAAAAAGAAGAAAATATGTGAAATAGTTTTTTTTTTGTATTACATTATAGGTATAAAACAACAAAAATATTTACAAAGTAATTTGTTACTCAAAGAAATTGTACACTAAAAAAGTATTTACACTCAAAAAAAAAATGTTACACTCAAAAAAAAATGTATACATTATTATTTTTTTTTTGTTTAATGAAATGGCAGACTCAAAAAAATGTTGACAGTCAAAAAAATTTTACACTCAAAAAAATTTGATTGATTAAAAAAAGTTTGACTCAAAATAATATATATATTTCTAATAAAAAATTTGTAATGCAATTTTTGAAATTTTTTTTAGAAAATTACTAACAGATAACATTGTGGAGGGTATTCATAGATTCGACCAAGTCGAATTTAATTTTTCTACTTGTTTTTTGTAAAGTTAAAATAATAACTTTTAAAGGCTTTTTATAGATTGTAGTTAGTGTTTCCAAGCCGGTTAACCAAAAAACCGGTTTTTTGTCAAAAAAAACCGGTTTGACAAAAACCCGGGTTTCCGGTTTGGAAACACTAATTGCAATCAAAAAAACTTCTTTTAAGTTTATTATTTCAATTTTACAAAAAAACTACTAATGGATTCCCTTCGATTTTCTGTAAAATGGGGGAAAAAATGAGTTTATCTTAGTTTTTTAATATTTCTACTAAAGTGACAAATGTCATTTTGGTTTTAAATTAAAGGTATTAAAAAGACCTATCTAACGGATTCATCATTACGTTCATATATTGCATATTTCTCAAATTATTAAGGTTGGAACACGGGAAATTCTGAATTTTTACTTTAAAGGTCATCTTAGTGACCCTTGAAGTTCTTATTTTGACCGCGAATATTTTTTTTTAGGAGGCTAGCAACATTAAGAAGTATTATATCCGGTTTTGTTAAAAAAAGGCACCAGAGAACAAAAAATAAAAAAAATTATGTTTCATAACCTCATTTTTTTGATAAAATCGATTTGAGCGAGTTGATCCCGACATTCCAAAAATCTGAAAAAAATCTCAAAAATCTTTTAGGCCATAAGAATTCATATTCCGCTTCAAGAGTTGCAAAAATCCAAAAAAAAGTTTTTGATGAAACGCCCTAATAAACATATTTGAAATTACTTGTATTTGATTTTTTAAATACAAATATTTTTTTTACTTACTTAAAAAATGTTAAGTAAGTAAAACAAATATTTGAACTTGAAAACTTCAAGTATAAGTATTTCAATATTTAGTAAATATTATTTATATTTATATTTAGTAAATATTTCAATATTTAGTAAATATTATTTACTTAAAAATACTTAAGTACAACTTTTTTACAGGTTTGAATAAAAATAAGTGAAAACTTTTTTAACAATTTCTCTATAATTCCAAGCATTGCCAATTTTTTTTTTTTATATGGGGTTTGACAGATTTTTTCCCGTGAAATCGAACAGAGTACTAATATATAATAATATAATAATAATTTGATCCAATGATCAGTTTTTTATTTATTTTTCCAATTTATTTACAAATCATTTTTAATAATTTAAACCTAACCGAGAACTGGTAACAATGACCGTCGTCTCGTTGTAGCGAAATCGACCAAGGGTTTTGGTGGGAATCGAACCCACGACCTCCTCTTTAATAGGATAGCACGCTACCAACTAGCCTACAGGGCCCCCGAGAGTAGGTACAGAGTATTATGCTTAAGGATGTAAAAAATTTCTTAGGATAGAGAGTCTGTGTGCTGACGTCAATCATCAGCACACATGTAACTCTCCTCTGTTTTTTTTAACATCCTGAATATTTTTGTATTCTTTTTGCCTTTATCTTCCTTTTTTCCTTTTCCTTTTCCTTTCGCTTTCTTTCTTTTTTTCTTTCTTTTTTTTTGAAATCATTTGGGGGGGGGAGAAATCCCATTCTCCCCCCGCCCCTGGATCCGCGCCTGTATATTATCATATATGATATCATATATGAGACCTAGACTGCCCAGAAAAAAAGCGAAGTTTTTATTTTCTTGGGGGATACCTGCAAATTTTGTTCCTTTTTGTGCAAAAAAATTTTGTTTTTTTTTGGGATTTTTAAAATAATATCTAGAGGTCGCGAACTCGCGTTTTATAACGATTTATTTTTTTTTTTGAGTTTTTTATTATTTTAAATTGTTAAATATGATTAATATGATAAAATATTAATAATTTCAGACAAAAAAATTAAATTAAAAATTAAATATCGCTCATTCCACGAGATGTCTCCCAGCATCTAATCAAATGTTCCTTAATTTATTTGAAATTTTGCACACATGAACACTATGAAGCTATTAAAATAAATCAGTTGTTAGTTCCGAGAAAATCCGTGAATTCGCGAATATATTCGCGTTCGCGAATTCGTGGATTTTCGCGAAACTAACCAATCAGCAGAAAAATCTGCTGAAAATACACCCATTTTGAGCCATATGAGAAATCTGCTGATTTTAGCAGACGCGGTTTGCTAAATTTCTGTAGTGATAACCTGGGTTAAATCAGCAGATAAATCTGTCAAGACAGCAGAAAAATCTGCTGATTTCAGCGGAAAAATCTGCTGATTTTAGCAGAAAAAACTGCTGATTTCAGCAGAAAAATCTGCTAATTTCGGCGGAGAAAATTATTGATTTAAACAGAAAAATTTGAAATCACACTAAATTTAAGCCAAATAATATGTTTTCTGTAAACATATCTTTTTTCAAAAATATTTTTTTTATAAAATTGGAAAAATATATATACGTCGGTATATTTAAAAACTTCATAAAATTCTTCAAAACATGCATGGCATGTCGTAACCGGCACACATGAAAGAATAGAAAGCAAAAAAAAAAACAACACTCACACTTATAATAAGAAAACATAATAACAAAACAAATTTAAAAACTACAAAAATCGACAGACATGTCTTAACAAGCACACACACATGAAGCAAATGAAAACAGACATAATAAAACATGCACGCTTATACATAATAAAAAAATTTTAAACTTGCATTCCAAGGGTGGTTTTGAATTTTTTATTGCTACGTTTGCGTGCATGAACTGAAGAACTTCTCTTCTTTAAAAGCACTAACAAACTGGCAAGCCGACAAAATTATATTTTTTGTAACATATTTAGTGACGCATTTAAGCGGGTGCTATTTATATTCGTCCTCTTTCATTTTCAGATAGTGACATTTGATTTTCATTTTTGCGAGGCCGACATTTAAAACATACTTAAAAAAAGATAACAAAAAATATCTGTAAAATTAGCAAAATAATCTGCTGAACAGAATCAGTAAAGGTTCTGTAAAATTTCGGTTGTTTTCAGAAATTGAATGGCAGAGAATTCTGCTAAAACATTCAGTTCAGCAGAAAAATCTGCCAAAAATTTGTAATTCTAAATTGAAAGTCATTTTACAGATTTTTTGACAGAGGTTTTCTTTTGAGTGTGTAGTTAAAAAAAAGTATCCACTAATATTTTTGTACAAAAAAGGACAAAGGGAACAAGTGAGAGTTATTATCTTTTTCCCTCCAAAAGGTGAACAAATTATAGGGGGTTTTTTTGGCGGGGGACACCTTTCTTTTCGTGATAAATGTTAACAAATTGATTTATTATGATTTTTACGCAATTTTATCAATATTTTTTTATGGAAGTGTCCACAGAAAAGGGCGGACGGAAAAAAATTAATTTTCTAATTAACTTGACCCAACTGCATGACCTTTTCTTTCATAAAAATATTTCATATGTTAAAGAAGGTGAACAAAGAATATAAAGAGGGAATTACGGAGGTAGGTCCCGTTTTACCAGGAACTTTGTTCTCCCTGGTCTGGTTTTGTCAATTTTTAAACTGAACCATCCAATGGCCATAAGATATGTTTGGGCCAAATGGATTAAGCTCTTTTGGTTTGGACTTCTTTTGGTTCTTCAACAGACGGGCGGACATCGCTTGAATGAGTCTTTAATCAATGATAAATATACCTTCTTTGTTTTGACGATTTTTTGACGATTTCTGCAAATGGGATGACGATTTTGAGGATTTTTTTTTATAAAAATCGAACATTTTTGACGATTTTGTACCCAACAATTCTGGCAACCCTGACTGAGATTGCAAACTTTTTTGTTCTTTTTTCCTTTAAAAGGTCATAAATCTCCATCATTTAGGGGTAAAACAAATTTTACAAATTTTACAATTGCTTACAAATAAGCCTTTTAAAAAATCTGGACTGTGATCACGTAAAGTGATAGTTAGCTATCGTCGATTTTCAGAGTCTTGTTGTTCCAAAATTATACAAAATGTTTCCATTTTTATACCCTCCACTCTAGTGATAGAGGGTATATATAAGTTTGTCATTCCGTTTGTAACACCTCGAAATATTGGTCTAGGACCCCATAAAGTATATATATTTATGATCCTCGATCGATTTTAAGTCGATCTAGCGATGTCCGTCCGTCCGTCTGTCTGTCTGTCTGTCCGTCCGTAGAAAACACGCTAACTTTTGAAAGACTTTACAGAAGCTACTGAAGTTTGGCATATATGTTTGTCATTCACCTGGTCAGGTTGGTATTGCAATCCAGCCAAATCGGTCCAGTGGTTCAAAAGTTATGAGCAAAAGAGTAAATTTCGGCAAGGGTGTTTTGCGAATTTACGATATAAAAAACACGATAACTTTCGAAAGACAATAATGATACTACTGAAGCTTGGCATGTATCTTTGCCGTTCCCCGGGTCTGTTTGGTATTAAATTTCAGCTCAATCGGTCCAGTCGTTCAAAAGTTATAAGCAAAACCCTGAATTTCAGATTAGTTTCATCTAAAATGCCACGTGTTTTTACAAGTTTTAAAAGCATTGGTGGTAACTAAACAATGCTTCTCAAACTTGTTTAATTTTAAAGCAATGCTTTTTAAACTTGTTTAGTTTTAAAAGCATTGGTAACTTAAAAATTACCCTCGAAAAAAATTTTACACTTAAAAAAAATTTTACACTCAAAAAAAATTTTACACTCAAAAAAAATTTACACAAAAATTTTTTTTTTTATTTTTTTACAAAAATGAGAATATTTTGTGTACATACGTACGTGCATTCACTCAGAAATATTTTTACAGTAAAAAAAATTTTACACTCAAAAAAAAAATAGTATTTTTTTTTTTTTTTTTAAATGACAAAAAAAGAGTTTTTTACTCAAAATAAAATATTTCTAATCAAAATTGTTAATTTTTTCATGTTAAAAAATGTACTACCCTTTAAAAAAATGCATTGTGGAGGGTATTCATAGATTCGGCAAAGTCGAATTTAACTTTTCTACTTGTTTTTAGTGTTTCTGGTTTGAAACACACTCTCTAATAATATAATAAAGAAAAATTTTTAAATTTTTTCTCAAAACGATATGTATTTTGATGTCGTTTATGCATCGTCAATCGTTTTCGTTTTACGTGATTAGCCTCCAGGCTTTTAAAGTAAAAAATAGTTCTAAACAAAAAATGCAAAAAAAGGGGGAATATGGAATCCCGCGCGGGACGCGGGAATCGGTTATGAAAAGCGGGACAATCCCAAATGCGGGACGTCTGGCAACCCTAGTTCTGATAATGTTGAAAATACCTTTTTTAGTATAATTGAAGCAAGGATTTTCCTTAACCTATCCTTAAGATATTCTTAGCGAATAAATATCCTTTTTATAAAGACTTGAGAAAATTCAGGGAAATCCTTTGATCTTAAAACTATCAATAATTCACAACACTTTTTGCACGTAGTATTTACAATACGTTTAATATAGTTTTAGGTTTGATCAGGAATATGCCTATCTCAAAAAGACCTTTATAAAATAAGCAAGTAAAAATGAATTACAACGTACTTCTTCAACAAAATCTTACTAAATAAATGTACAACTTGTGTCTTGCCAAGCATCTAATTTTTGTCAGGCCTGGATGACAAATAATGGTTCTTGGACCAATTTAAATAAAATTTAAAATTTAACCGACCGAATCATTTTGCATTCCGATTTATTATATGTGTTCCATAACTATTTTTCACAAAACATTTCAAATTATCAAGGACAACTGCTGCATCTTGGTGTTTTACTTTAAGCCGTTCCACATTGGGTTGAAATGGATTAAAAGTGGCGCTTTATTCAAAACTGAAAAAATTTTTTTTGCAAAAATTTTTAATTTAGGGTTAAAGTATATAAAATTATGCTAAAAAATCTGTCACAACTATTATTCTGAGTTGTTTACTTTTCTTGCAATCCGCCGTCAAAATCAAATAAATTTTTGTGTTTTTGAATATGGAGCTAAAAATTGAAAATCAACTTATTTCTAAAAATTTTTTTTGGTATTTATTCATTCAAAGGTATTTTTTTTTTATTATGGAACCATCAATTTTAGGCATTTTCAAATACATTTCTGTTTTTTGTTTTTTGAAAATTGTTGTAAAAATATTTTTGTTATTTTTTTGTAAAATGTTCCAAAATTGGAATATCTTTAATACTTGATGGAATATAAAAAAAAATGTAAGAGGTTGTTATTGCTTATACATTGTGATAATAAAGCATATAGTATAAGCTTTAATTTAAAAGAAAAAAAACGTCCGCGTTTAATGCCGTTATTTTTTTATTTAAGATTTTATGAAAAAAAATGGTGGCTTCAATAACACTTCATCACAAAAAAACAAAAAAGTTTCTGACCCAGAAACTAGACCCACTTATCCTTATGTATTTTGACCTTCTGAAATCGATTCTGCCATCAGAATTAAATTCTATAGTTGGGGTTTCCTGTGATTTACAAGGAAAGTCCGCAAAGTGAACCCACCTAATTTCCTTGTGAATTTTACAAAGTTATAAAATTTTTTAATCTTATTTCTGTATGTAAGGTTCAAGTCTGATTTATTACGTAGAAAATAAGAGTATTTTTAATAAAATCGGTAAAAAATTGAAGAAGTTACATGCATTTGAACAAAAACGCATAATTTCAGTTTTATACAAAAACAGTTGTATTTATGTTGTGAATTAATGCATTTGTTCAAATGCAAGTAACTTCTGCAATTTTTGATGGATTTTATGAAAAACCCTCTTATTTTATTTGTAATAAATCAGACTTGAACATTACATAAAAATTTTAAAAAATGTTAACTTATTGTTAGTCAAATTTACAAGGAAATCAGGTCAGTTCACTTTTGGGGACTTTCCTTGTAAATTAAAGAAAAACCCAACGATAGAATTTAATTCTGATCGCGGAATTGAATTTAGAAGGTAAAAATACATAAGTATTAGTGGGTCTAGACCTTTTTTTGTGGGTCTTTGTAATCTATATATAAACAAGTAAGAGTTTAAAATTCGGCTGTGCCAAATCTTTGAAACCCTCCAACAAGCAAAAAAAAATAAAAATGACAGGGACGCTTTTTGTGGGGAGTTTGAAGGGGGGCGGGGGCGGGGTAAGCAGATGTCTCTGGGTGGTGTAATATAATATCTGACAAATATAATAATAATAGTTCAAAAATTACAACTTTCCTGACTTTTTTATGGAAAATTTAAAAAATTTTAAAATTTGGTGTAACACAAAAATCCGACTTTAAACAAATTTTTTGCAAGTATTAACACATATTTTTTTTTTTATTGTTTTAAATTTTTATTATCGCATTAAAAATACTTTAATTTGCAACTGTATTCATTAAAGTATCGCTTTTGGTTTAAAAGTTACAGCTTAAATCGTGAATCAAGTTCAATTTTCAAAAAACACTAAAAAAATTCTGACAGGTTAAAAAAAAAATAAAAAACACATGTTTTCTCTTTAAAAATGTGCTTTCTAATGTATTATTCATCATTCATCAATCAAAAAATATTATATGTTAAAATTACTGCTTCCCTGAATAAAGCGCCACTTTGCCTCTCATTCAACCCAATGTGCGTTCGTTAAAAAAAAACTACAAATTTATATTCGGGTTCCCACAAAAAAAAATTGATTAAAAAAAAAAAGTGGAAAAACGTGGACGAGTTCTTTTGTTATTTTTAATCTACATACTTATACCAATATTTTCTGCAAAGAACTAAGCGCGCCAATGAGGGCCACAAAAGTAGCTGACTATCACATATCAAATTTGCAAAATAAATTAGTATTTTCTTTGGAACTCACTTTATAACAGCGTTACTTGCCATATGATTAACTTATGTCAACCAAAACAGCATTATCATACAAGCAACATATCTAGCTTAAAACTGCATTACCAATAAGGTCGAATTTTAAATGCAATATAATTACTTAACCGTTACAAGTGCATGTGGATTTCAAAGATTTTAAAGCCACAATATGATATATTTCAAAAACTTCAACTTTAGAGACATGTAACTTAAAAACTATTAAAGATATCTATAAACTGTTTTGGATTTGTTTTATTTAGGATGTTTTCTTAAAATAAAATTCATAAAACCTGAAGTTTTAAGACATTTAGTTTGACCATTTACGGCCAAGGTCACAACACTGTGCCCCCCCCCCCCCCCCCCACCGAAAAATTTAAATTTCACCCCAGTGCACAGTGATTCGTTTCATTGGCAAAAATCAAAAAAAAGTATGTCTTCAATGTTGATGATTTTTTGTATTTTTACAGTTTAATGGTAAACTAAAAGAAATATGTACTTTTCTTATTTTTAAGAAGTCATATGTTGCCACAAGAGGGCGCTAAAGTATGGAAATTCAACGATATTGTGTTAAAACCTAAAAATTGATTTTTATAGGTTTACTAAAATAATTATAAAAAATCGAATTTTAAAGAAATCAACGAACTTTTTTTTGCAAAAGTTACTTAAATATAGTTGCTAAAAGTTGTATGTGCAATTTTTTAGAATTAATCTTAAAATACATTTTTGTATTGCTCTGAAATCTATATTTTTTCTACAGAATCCCCAAATATTGACAAATTTTGATGGAATGCATAAAAAAAGTTCGTGAGTCAAAAAATTATTTTTTTCGCTTTTTCGATAGCTCAGACTATGGTTTATAAGCCAAAACAATAAAAATAACTAAGTTTTTATCTGAAGTTGGAAAAAAGTTAGGTCTTTTTTGTGTCTTTATTTAATTTTTTTCAAAAGCTATATTATTAATGGAAAAAATATTAGAAAAAAATCCAATATTAAGTATTTTTTCTTTACACACTGATATATTATATAGTATTCTGTAAAAATATATTAAAAAGTCAGAAAAAAATTATGCAGTACGTGGGCCGTTTTGCTTTAAAAGTTATCCATGACTTTTACTAAAATCCCCAAAATCACCAAATTTTAATGGCCTTCATAAAAAAAGTTCGTGAATAAAATTTTTTTGTTTTTTATTTTTTTTGTAGCTTTAACTATGTTTTATAAGATCAAAAATAAAAATAACTAAGTTTTTTTTTTAAGTTGAAAAAAAAAAAAAATTTTAAAAAAAATCTAAAATTGGATTATTTTTTTTTTTTAATTATTTTATTTACTGTAAATAAATTTAAAAAATACATCAACATTTTAGTGTTTTTTTATATAAAGGGATTTATTGTATTGTATACCATAAATTTATAGTAAATAATTCGATAAAATAAGTATACAGTGGGCCATTTTGCTTTAAAACCAGTATTTGATTTTCGTTGGTATCCCAAATCAAAACCAAATTATTTTTTGAGATACATAAAAAAAGTTCGTACTCAAAAATTATTTTTTATTGATTTTTTTAACATCCTGGACTGTTTTCTATACAATCAAATAATAAAAATAACTAAGTTTTTGAAAAAAACGAAAAAAAAAAAAAAAAAAAATAAATAAAAATTTGAAGTACCAAAAATTTTTTTTTTTTTTTTTAAGTTTTTTTTTATTAACGGGGTATATACTTAGAAATAAAGCAAGTATTAAACGAGTTTACTTAAAACTTATTTTGAATAAACTTATTTTCGTAATGCAATAGGAAATAAGTGTTGAGAATTTTTTGTTTTTGCAGTTATTATGTATTTTTATATTTTTGACTAAATTAAAAAAAAAGGATATATTAACAGCTTTTTTGTTACTGCAAGCAACTCAACGAAATTGGGCACACTTATTAACGCCATTTGATCAAATCTATATTAAAAATTTGATAGCAATTGAAAGATTTTTAAAATAGTTACAGCGATTTCAAGAAAAAGGATATATGGCAGCCACGCGAGTCCTTACTCAGATTAAAATACAAATGTTGTACGTCGATAGTTATCTAAATTTCAAAGACAATAACTAAGTTAAGTAATTTTATATCAAGTTTTGTGGCTAAAACTCCACTTTTAAATTTCAGGATATACGACAGTTACAAATGTCCTTCGACCGATTTGCTCAAAATTTTTATTTTTTTTCTATTAATTAATTTTGTGTTTGCGTACCAAATTTGGAAAATCGTTGACAACTCTTTCTATTTTATTTTTGTGATTAAACTATATTAACACTTTATTGCAGTTTTTAAAAAGGATATACAAATAACTTTTGTTTTACAGAACCGATTTCAGCGAAATTTGGCACACAGATTGACATCACTTATTTAAATTTTTACAAAAAATTTCAAGGGTATCGAGTAATTTTTGAGCGATTTACAATATTTTTAAGAAAAAGGATATATGGCAGCCACGCGAGTACTTGCTTCAATCTAAAAAAAAATTTACACATAAAATACTATAACAAAATTGATAATATTGAAAAAGTTTGGGAATTTTGTGACCATTTTTGTAGTTTTAATCACATATTTAAATTTCAGGATATATGGGGGGTAGGCGTGTCCTTGCTCCGATTTTTCCAAAAACTCGTTTTTTTCTTGATTAGATCGTTTAATGCCAGTGTACCAAATTTCAGAAATCTGCGACCAATATTCTATTTTTGCCCACTCGATATATGGGAACGAATCACTGTGCAGTGTGGCGAGAACCAAATGTTGGGAATCAGCGGAATTTTGGAGTTATTTTTTTATATTTGTCCCCACAACGATAAAAGTACCTGGCAACGATAATTGTTGCCTGTGTCTATATGCCTATTATGTTGTGAATAGTATGCAAAAAGCAACGAAATCACCCATCGACAGTTCTCTATGATGCCATCAGAGCTTTGCACAGAATATAAACAAACAACAATGCCACATTTACAGAAAATATTTTACATTGCCTTCAAAAGCTTTCTTTACAATTTCTTTTTAAGCTAAATAATTATTGCTACAAACAAGCTTTCAAATAAGCTCAGTTTTTTTTTTTTCAACAAAAACAACAACTATAGCAAAACAATTAAACTAATTGTCAGTTAAAGAGAGCTCGCTAGTTTGAAAGTTTATCTGGGCTGCATTTGTATTAGATTGACGCACGGTTAGTTAAAAAAAAAAAAAAAAAAACAAAAAAATAAATAAATTATTAAAAAAATTAACATCAATTATATAAAAATAGTTGATTAAACAAAATAAAATCGGACATATTTAAACAAGAGAGCATACAAAGAAAGAATTGACATTTTCTTCATTAATTCATACAAGAATTTTATTCCATATTATACATTAAATAAGTTTGTGTTTTTGTGTGTGCTTTTTCGTAACCTTCAAGTTTTTTTTTTTTTTTGTTTCTTGTTCAAGTTATTGTATAGTGTGTGTAGTACCATCGGTTTATATTTATAAATGAACCAGTGATGCCAGCTTAAATGTCAATTATGAGCATGCTACCGTATTTTTGTTTTAACTTTTGTTGATAGAAATGCATCAATAAAAAAAAAACTTGACTAAGTTATTTACAATTAATTTAAAAATCGTATCTGTGTAACTTTTGAGATTTTCGTTAGGTGTTTTGATGAAAAAATCATACAGTTTTTAAAACAAAAACCACTTGTTAAAATTACAGTTTTAAAATGTGAGTTGTCATGTAGAACCAGCAATAATAAAATTACTGCATTACAGATTTTGGCTTCTATATTGAATTTAATTTTAACAACTGTTTGGTAAAAGTTAGAAAAACTTTAGTATAATTTTATGGCTACATTTGTGCTGTGACAATTTGCCCCAACAAACAATTTAAATGAATTACAATATAAATGTAAATTTTAAATAAAATGTATGTTTGAAATAATTAAACACCATATTTTAACACTGATACATATTTGTGTATTGATTTATTTAGTTATTTTTTGAAACAATTTTCAAGCTGAAAATTTAACAATTTTTTTTGTTAAACGTCAATGAAATACGCTCATATACGTTTTTAATGTATTCTGATTAATAACCCAATTATATGACGTTTTCTTAGCATCTGTAATATGGCAGCACAGTATATTAAAATGCAAGTGTACGAATTTGAAATAATCAAAAGCTCGTAGAAAATAATTGCAAACATTCACTCAGAAAGTGGTAACAGTAAGTTACATGTTAGTTGTTTGTATGTTCAGCCCCGGAATGTAGGCAACTGCCTAGGGCCCACATCGGATGAGGGCTCATGCTCTGATTTTTCATATGCAGGCAGAGTTGCCATATATCAGTATTTTCCCTTTTTACAGTTTTTTGAGGTGCTAAAAAGTTTTCATGTTCTATTTGAAAATTAAACTGCATATTTAAGTTTTTTTTATTAGCATATATTAGGGTTGCCATTAGAGTTTTTCTTTTCCCGGACTTTTTCATTTCCCGGGAAAGCGGGATTCATTTTTAAATTTCCCGGGATCCCGGGAATTCCGGTAAAAAGTAAAAACCCACATTTTTTGTCAAAAAAATATATAAAAACCTTATGAATGCGATTACACTATTTATAATGTTTATTAACACCGTAAAAATCGTATTTAGTACCTTTAAAATAAATAAAAAAAGAAGTTTCGAGAAAAAAGAACAATTTGGGTTACCCAGTTTTTATAAACAAACGGCCCAAATATGTCGAAGTCACTTAAAAGTATTTTTTAGGGAATATGGTATTTCACATCGCTTTATCTGTTGTAATAATAAAAATTCATCATTTTTCTAATTCATATCAGTTTATTTTTACAATTGGTTCTCAACATATTGCCTACAGAACACAATGAAACTGAATATCTCAATTATGTCTCTGAAACTGAATTTAACTGTTTCAGTGAAATGAAATCATAAGAAAATTAACCCCAAAAAATTATTAAAAAAATTAAAAAAAAACATGAAAAATTCTTGTTTTTAAGAGAAAACCCCGTTAATTTCAGAGTCATTCCTTACACAGATTTTGTATCAATTTATCGATTTAAAAAGAATCATGTCCAGAGACATAAATATTTTCTATAGAAACAAATAATCATGCTGCAAATTTTTATAATGCAGGTCTCAGAAAGAAAATTTCTCAGCTTCTGAAAAAAGTGTCAGGTTCTGATAACACAGTGCAACAACTAAAATCGGAGTAGAATGAAACGAAAAGCAAATGAAAGCATAACAAAACTCTCGACACTTTTTTTTGGGTTTATCGCTAGATTTTTTTGCACGCATTTGAAGTTGGTGAACTTTTATTATAATTATAATAATAATTGCTTAAAAATTGCGTAAGGCGTATGATTAATTTTGTAATTGCATTTAAATAACATTCATACGCAACGGTGAACAGTGGATTATTTTTATTTATTTGGCTATTCAGTAAATAGGTACGGGCATTTGAAGTTGGTGAACTTTTATTATAATTCTAATAATAATTGCTTAAAAATTGTGTATGATTAATTTTGTAACTGCCTTTAAATAACAATCATACGCAACGGTGAACAGTGGATTATTTTTTGGCTATTCAGTTAGTAGCAGGGACAGGACCTTCATGCACTAAAAAACTATGTTTTAGGCGCCTAAAATATGCACTAAAAAGTCTTGAAATATGCACTAAAAATCGTAAAATATGCACTAAAAATCATAAATATCCACTTGTTTTTTTACTTTTTTTAAAAAAATATAACATTTGAATTCAGTCTGGCATTGCAAGCTCAGACATACATATATACAGGTGTATAAAATGTTATTAAAAAATCAAAATTATCTAAAAAATTTAACAATTGCTTTAATACAAAAAAATAAAAAAAAAAAATCATAAAAAAAAAATTTTTTTAAATCGCTAAACATACTAAAAATTAGCAAAAAACTAAAATTTATACATAATATGACCTGAAAATATGCATTTATAGCGAAATAATAGCAAAATATGCAAAAATATGCATTTTAAGCAAAATATGCAAAAATATGCACTAACGAATCGATGCCATTTTAAAGCAAATTCTTTGATTCGCAAAGATATTTTGTTTATGCTGTTCTATGACCAAAGGGAAAAAACATGCATTTGCATGAAAGTCCTCTCCTTGGTTAGTAGTAACTTGGTTTTTCAGTTAGTAGCTACGAGACCGATTGCAGCGAAATTCAAACTGGTTATAGCTACAGTAATTTCGAGCTTAAGTTTAGATGCTGGATCCCACATGTCCAATAAGTGCCCCACCAGGGGATCCTAATGTAGGACATGTTTAGTACACAAAAGCTTTAAAGGCTTTAAAATCACCAACTTTAAATGGGTGTAAAAAATAATCTAGCGCTGAACTAAAAAAACGTTTTGAGGGTTTTGTTATGTAAAATGTATACTTTCAATTGCTTTTGGTTTCATCCCACTCCGATTCGGAAAGTTAGATTTTGTATCACTGTGTAATTGTATCCTATCGAAGATTTAGATATGTGAAACTTTTTTCATTTCGTAATCGTAAATTCGTAAGGTCTCAGATTTTATGAATTTTTTTAGTTATAAGGTCTCTCTTGGAATACTTTTTGGGTACTCCTTGTCCCTGCGTACGTTTCTGTCATCAATTATCAAGAATTTTTATAAAATCTATAAAAAATCACATACAAAATAATCAATAGAAGTGGAAAAATCAACAATTTCAAAGAAACTAAAATTCCCGGGAATTCCCGCTCCATTTCCCGGGATTTCGGGATCGAAAATTTACGGGAATTCCCGGGAATTCCCGTGAAAAACTCTAGTTGCCATTTTGAGAAAAAGAGGACGCCAATCTCAAAAAAGGAGGACATTTGACCCAAAAAAGAGGACAATTTTTTTTAATAAATTAATTTAAAAAAAGTAAACTGCGCGACACAATATGCAAAAAAAAAAAAATGCATTTTTATTAAGGAAACAATTTTTTTTTCCACTAAAAAAATCACAGAGAAAATATTCCAATTTTATTTCAGAAAGTACCAATTATATTTCAAAAATTTTCAATTTTAAAAAATGTTTAACTATACTTATTTCCAATTATATATGAGAAATATTCATTTTTAATTCAAAAATGTTTGGTTAATTTAAAAAAATGTCCAATTATAATTCAAAAATTTTAATTGTATATCAGAATTTTCTATTTGTAATTCAAAATTTTCTAAATGGTTTTCAGAAAATTCCAATTGTATTTTAAACATTTGAAATTGAATATCGTCGGGTCGGAATATTGAGCCACATTGTCTTAAACTGATTTCGACAATATTTCAGCCAAATCGGATAACTTTAACCAGTGCCCCTTTGAGGTCAAAGTTCACAAGGTAAAAAAAAAAATTCCATGCAAACAAAAAAAATGTTTAGATTTTTTATTTTTGAATGATAGTGAGCTTTTTTGGCTTATTAACGGCAATAAAGTTCATTTCGATCGGACAAGTTATTCAATTCGAAAATGGAATTCGAAAAAAAATTTGAGGCTGGTTGGGTGCTTACTCTAAAAAATTTTCAAAATTTTTTTTTTTTAGTTTTGATAAACATACATTAAAGATTTTTTGTCGCTATTTAAAATAGGTTTTGTTTGTTTAATAACCAATTTTTTGGTGACATCGTAATTCTGGTCTTAAATAGGGCCAAAACTCCATTTTTGCAGTTTTTGACACTAATTTTAAACTAAAATACTATGTCACCGAAAAAAAGAAATCCCCTGCTAACATATGGGGCATTCCATGTCAAATCGGACACTCTGAAAAATTTTTTTTAGATGTTCCCAATTTGCTTACAGTTTTTAGTAACTCCTTCGTGGTTTTTGAAAACTCCTTCGTGGTAAATTTTCAGATTTTTTTGATGACCCATTCAAAAGATATCGAATTTTTAAAAAATTGGTGGTTTGGTCCTTTACTCAAACTTCTTTTACTCATGACTTCTTCAATAATGGTCCAAATTTAAATTTTGTTTTTCAAAATTTTTGTTTTTTTACGTATGTACTTAAAAAATAAATCCAAAAAAATTCTTAAAAGCGCTCTAGTATGCGATTTTTAAGTTTTAAAATTTAAATCTCATTTTTGAAAATGTTTGTACTCTTCGATTTTTTTTAAATTTTTTTGTGTAAAACTTCTATCGATTCTACAACTTTTTCATAGAGGGGTCATTTATAAGACTGACCCCTATTAATTTTTACGTTTTAACATTTCTTTGGAACAAACTAATACCCTATCTCCAATTTCTAAGGGGGCTCCCACACAAAACGACATTTTTTAAAATTTGCTCCAACCCACTATGGTCCCAAATGGATTTTTTTTGGCATAAATTCAAAAAATTAAGCAAGGTCACTTGGATTATTTCTGGGGTGATTTTTATCTCTTAGCGCAATCAAAAATCGATTGTCAAAAAAAAAATAAATTTTTTGGAAATTTTTTTTTTTTAAAATTTTTTTTTTTCAATTTTTTTTTTTTTTTTGTAAAAATTTTTTTTTTTTTTTTAAAATATATTTTTCTTAATTAATTAGCTTTACGGAAGGCAAAACAGTTATAAAATAAAATAATTTGAAACCGTGTCACGCAAAAAACAGCAAATTTGGCCGAAATTTGTGCTAAACTAAAATGGAAATTGTGGGAGTTTGCCAAAAAATGCTGGCAAGATGTAAATTTTAATATTAAATATATAATATTGAAAACACTTTCACGTTTAAAGACTCATGCAAGTTCGTGCCCAAACACAACTTTTTGTCCACGAAAGATATAGGCTATTTTGGCTCCAAAATCCTCATAATCAAAACATCCAAGGATAACGCCAAGGATGCATTAACTGTAAAATAGGAATTTTAAATAAGAACTAGTATCCTTAGGTTTCAATTTGTCCCTTTAGCCTCTTTATAATTTTAGTTTTTCCCATTTGCCGTTTGTATAAGTGTAATATTGATTTCACTCCGGTTTTATTATACGTCTTAAAACTTTCAACTTTGAAAGCCTAGCAAACTGAAAGTATTGGCACCAAATTTTTTTCATTATACTTTCTTGATAGCTTATAGTGTTGACATTAAGGAAATGTATAAGCTTTTGGAAATTTGTAAAATTTTATTTTTTTAATTTCTGCCAAAAAAATGGATTTGGAACCATAGTGCAACCGCTCTAACTGACCCTAATAGTGCCCTTAGAGCAATCAAATGTATGAGCGACCCACAATATTTTTTTAGTCTAAACATTTTCTCTGAACACACCCTCTATCTTTAACTGTTAAGGCGGTCCCCATACATTTTTTTTTATTTTTTGTAAATTTGTTTTATTTAATCAACTTCTACCGGTCCAATGGTGCGTCCAAGAGGGGTCATTAGTGAGACCGACCCCCATTTATTTTTACCCTACATCATTTTTTTAAAACATACCTACGCCCTATCTCCACTCCCTAAGTAGGCTCCCATACAAATAACAGTTGGAGCAAATTTTCTTAGGGAGTGGAGTTAGGGCGTAGGTATGTTTTCTTTTTAATTTTTTTGTTAAAATCTCTTGTACAAATTTTTCGCCTGCGGCGCTTTCTTCACACCTAGATGCTTTTAAAGTTAAAAAAAAATTTATTAACTTAAATAACACGGAAATATAATTTAAGTAGGTTTTTTTTTTAATTTTTGTTAAAATCTCTTGTAAAAAATTTTCCCCTGCGGCGCTTTCTTCACACCAAGATGATTTTAAAGTTAAAAAAAAGTTTTTTTAATTAAAAAACAAGTGAGAGTGTTACATTCGGCTGTGCCGAATCTTTTATACCCTCCAAAATGTAAAAAAAAAACAATCAAAAAAAATCCGGGGGCGTCTTTTTTTTTTTTTTGGGGGGGGGGCGGTTGGTGGGAGACGTTAGGGGGCATCTTCCCCTTGCGATTTTGAACTTCTTCTGAAATAAGAATGTTGCATTTGCTTAGCAAAAGTACAAAAAACCCTGAAAAAATGCGTTTTCTCTTGGGTTGGTTTAGTTCTCCAAGGGGGAAAAAAGTTTTTGGAGCATTTTTCATATTGCAATTTGGGGCCTTTTTTCATTTTCAGAAAAATTGTTCTAATTTTTTGGGGCATTTTTTCACACAGGGGTGAAATTTCATTTTCAAAAAGACCCCAAAACTGGGGCCATTTTTAATTTTTGGCGTTGGGGCCATTTTGCATTGGGGCCATTTTTCAGGGTGCCATGTCTTATAGAAAATTTCTGGAAGACAATTTTTCTATAGAAAAGTTCTGAAAAACAATTTTTCTATAGAAAATTTCTGAAAGACAATTTCTATAGAAAATTTCTGAAAGACAATTTTTCTATAGAAATTTCTGAAAAACAATTTTTCTATAGAAAATTTCTGAAAGACAATTTCTATAGAAAATTTCTGAAAGACAATTTTTCTATAGAAAATTTCTGAGAAACAATTTTTCTATAGAAAATTTCTGAAAGACAATTTTTATATAGAAAATTTCTGAAAGACAATTTTTATATAGAAAATTTCTGAAAGACAATTTCTTATAGAAATTTTCTGAAAGACAATTTTGTATAGAAAATTTCTGAAAGACAGTTTTTGTATAAAAAATTTGTGAAAAACAATTTTTCAATAGAAAATTTTTCAAAGACAATTTTTCTATAAAAAATTTCTGAAAGACAATTTTTCTATAGAAAATTTCTGAAAGAAAATTTTTCTATAGAAAATTTCTTAAAAACAATTTTTCTATAGAAACTTTCTGAAAGACAATTCTTTTATAGAAAATTTCTGAAAGACAATTTTTCTATAGAAACTTTCTGAAAGCCAATTCTTCTATTTAAATTTTTCACAAACAATTTTTCTATAGAAACTTTCCCAAAGACAATTTTTCTCGGAAATTTTAATTAATTACAATTCTTCTATTGAAAATTTCTTAAAGATAATTTTTCTATAAAAACTTTCTCAAAAACAATTTTTCTAGAGAAATTTTTTCAAATACAATTTTTCTAAGAAAGTTTCAATTGTCCTATAGAAATTTTTTTAATGATAATTTTTCTATAAAAACTTTTCCAAAGACAATTTTTCTAACGACAATTTTTTCTATAAAACTTCCTCAAAGACAATTTTTCTATGGAAAATTTAGAGCTGTATTATATTGTGTAGTATATAAATTTTCATCATGTCTATTTACATACGAATATAAGACTTTATGTTTTGTCACTAACGATTGTCAATTTGCTTAACACTCTTGACAATGGAATTTGACAAATTTTCAAGTCGAGTAAGTCTTAGTTTAAATTAAAGAGGCCCTATGCACTGCGACCAGAATGATCTTTTATCTAAATATTTAGGCTTTTAATTAAGCCAAGAATCCTATTTGGTTAGTAGTTCCGTACGTCAGGACGCGTCAGTTGGAGATAACAACTGTAAGTCTTGCAAAATGACTATACCAATCAATTTAAAACAAACAAACTTTATAAATAGTTTCTTGACAATTGTTACTTTGACAATATCATCTTAATAAGTAGTAAAGAAATGTGACCTCGAGCTGGAGTAATCTTTCTCAATAGATTTTATAGGTCGAATAATAAAAAATTTTCATTAATTTAAAAATTAAAACAGAATTTAAATTAAAGGACAGCACGTCTCACCTTCTATTCATATTTATAATTAGAGGGAATACAACAGAAACAGTGAACATCTTAGTCGCGTAAGAGACTTACTGCATGTATTTATGTATGAATGGTATGTAAAACAGGTGAAACGAAATAACTCCCACGAAATAACTTCTAATGAAATAAATCCCACCAAAAATAAAATAAGTCCCAATGGAGAAAAAAATAAAATAATTCCTAACAGGGGCTATTCAAGGAATCCATTTTGAAAAACTATGCTTCTTCTTTTTGTATGGATGAAAATATGCAAGCAGGTTAGGGAAATTTATTTCTCACAAGTGTGGAGAGTGCAAAAATCTGTTGTCAACAGTGTGGGAAACCGAGTTAACATGGGAAATTTGGGATTAACATGGGAAATTTTGGTGTAGCATAATGTAAAGTATATGGTTGTGAAACACAATACTCTGTTAAAATCAATAATTCAAGGAAAAAGGCGGTGAAATATAGTTTTGTGGCTCCAAAACCGGCTGTAGGCAAAATCGCCCAAAGAAAAATGGCCCAAAAAAACAGAATGAAAATTCGCCCAAAAATTTTTCATACAAATTTGGGTCATATTTCATATGAAAAGTTACCCAACATTTTTGGGCAAAATTTTCATAGTTTTTGGGAAAAATTTCGAAATTAAAAATTGGGTGATTTTTCATTACGAAAAATTACTCAAAAATTTTATATGATAAATTGCCCAATTTTATTTTGGTTTTATTTTTTGTCAAAATCCTAAAATGTTAAAATTGAAATATGTATGTCACAATAAATCAGTATATTTTTATTTTTAGAAACAGTAAACGCATATCGTGTTTTTTTTTAATATATTATATATTTAACTAACCAAGAATAAGCTGAAGCAATACCGTTCCGTTGTTGCTAACATACAAAGGCTCTGGTGGGAATCGAACCCACGCTATATATTAATATATCGCAGCGCGGTAGAAAATCAAAAGTAATGAATTTAAAAACAGCATGCAACTCCTATGAAAGCTCCGCAGGCGAAAAATCGCGCGATTTTTTGTTAAAATTTGTTGGTAAAATTTTTCGCCTACGGCGCTTTAATCGCTGCTAATTCCAATTTCTTTTATTTCGTTAAATTTAAGTTTCACACTTAATTTGGGCCATTTTTCATTTCTATTTTGCTCTTTTTTCGTTTATTTTGGGCGAAGTTTCGTATTTTTCTTTTTTGGGTCATTTTTCATATTTTTTGGGCGATTTTGCATTTGGGCGATTTTTCATAAAATTTGTTGGGCGATTTTTCCTACAACCTCCAAAACCGCTTGTAATATTAGCAAAACTATTTTGCTAAGAAACGAAATAGACAAAAAAACTGCTGAAGTTACAAGAAATTAAATTAATTTGAATATAGAGTAAATGAATATTTTATTTTATGTTTATAAAAAATTTTTATATATCGTCCATTCCATGAGACATTTTAAAAAATCTGACCGAGGGTCTTCCGATTTTTGTTATATTTTAAATACAGATTCTCTATGGAGCCAATTTCAAATTTCACCCATCAGATCGAAAATATTCGAAAAACTCGCGATTTTATTCATGATTTTCGTTTTTAAAAAAGTCAAAAAAATGCAAAATCTGTGTTACTTTGAGCTGCTGTATTTCCTAAACTACTTATCGCATTTTAACAATCTATAGCGCATACGAATGGTATGTAAGTCTATTTTAATATCTTATAAACTGAAAAAATATCGGTGGTTTAAAAGTGCATTTTATATGCAAATGCAGTTTTGAAGTGCATTTTGCGAAACTTTTACCCCATTTAATTTTTTTTTAATTAGCATATTTGGAAAATTTAGAATTTTTGCTACAAAAAAATGTTTTCATTACAATGGACCGAGAATTTATGCTATTTTTAATATTTTTTTTTTTTAAATACTTCATTAAGTTTCCCTTATAAAAATTTTTATTTTTTAAATTATTCAAAAATCATATAAAAAGACATGTTTTTAAACCGTTATATTTTTAAAAGTACGAATCGTATTTTATTGTTTTTATGCACATTAGAAAAGTATTTTTGTCCATTTCTTGAATATAATAACCCCAAAAATGTTGGTGTTTCACAAATGCATTTTAAATGCAAATGCGGTTTTGAGGTGCATTTTTCAAAACTTTTACCCCTTCGAATTTTTTTTTAATTATCATATTCGAAAAGTTTACAATTTTTACTTCAAAATAGTGTCCTCCTAATAATGGACCCACTGTGTGTGTTATTTTTTAGAATTTTTTTAAAAATCATGTGATTTCAGATTTTTTTGGTTTAATTTAAAATATTAAAATTTGCTTTAAGGAAATTTTAAAAATTTCTTTAAAAATAGCACACACATTGGGTCCATTATTAGGAGGACATTATTTTGTAGTAAAAATTGTGAACTTTTCGAATATGATAATTAAAAAAAAATTCAAAATGGAAAAAGTTTTGAAAAATGCACTTCAAAACTGCATTTGCATTTAAAATGCATTTGTAAAACACAAACATTTTTGGGGTTATTATATACAAAAAATGGACAAAAATACCTTTCTAATGTGCATAAAAACAGTAAGATGCGATTCGTACTTTTGAAAATATTACGGTTTAAAAATATGTCTTTTTACATGATTTTGGTATAATTTAAAAAATGAAAATTTTTATAAGGGAAACTTAAGGAAGAATTTAAAAAAAAAAAATTTAAAAATAGCATACATTCTCGGTCCATTGTAATGAAAAAATTTTTTTGAAGCAAAAATTCTAAATTTTCCAAATATGCTAATTAAAAAAAATTAAAAGGGGTGAAAGATTCGCAAAATGCATTTCAAAACTGCATTTGCATATAAAATGCACTTTTAAATCACCAATATTTTTTCAGTTGATTAAATATTAAAAAAGACTTACATACCATTCGTATGCGCTATAGATTGTTAAAATGCGATAAGTAGTTTAGGAAATACAGCAGCTCAAAGTAACACAGAGTGAGTTTTTCGAATATTTTCGATCTGATGGATGAAATTTGAAATTGGCTCCATAGAGAATCTGTATGAAAAAAATAACAAAAATCGGAACACCCTCGGTCAAAAAATGCCTAAAATCACCAAATGTCTGGTGGAATGGACGATATATCTATCTATATTAGAGTTCGTTTGGTGACTATGTCACTTCATCTGTTTATCGGATATCATAATTTTTTTAAAGGATTTAAGGGAGCTAAAAAGAATGCCGGTATTTTTTTGGAAAAATTTTTAACTCGTTGGGGTGGTTCAAAGCATCTGAAAACGCGGATTTTGAGCTGATTTTTCTGCGGAGAAAAAACGGCTAAATATATAGATTCTATATATAGAAAAATAAGTTGTATTTTCTTTGTAATGCGTTTTCTCTGGAATGCGTAGACTGATTTTGTTACTGTAAACTTCCCATGATAGGTTAAATCAATATCATGGTTTTTATGTGTTTACGGTCTTTGCATGTATATTGGTTCAAAAGTTGTATGCATTTTAGTGCAATATCTGTGAATGCGTTTTCTCTGCAATGCATGAAATCTTGGTATTGAAATCCCACGAAAGGGGATTTTTATGTATATGCGGTCTTTGTATGTGTTTTGCTTTAAAACTTATATGCATTTAAAGTGCACTAAATATAAAAATAATTTGCATTGTGTTTGTAATGCGTGTTCTCTGTAATGCGCGAACCGATTTTATTTCTGCAAGTTTCCCATGAAAGTCGACATCAATGCCAAGGTTTTTATGGTCTTTATATGTGTATTAGTTCATGAGTTACATGAATTTTAGGGTACTGCGGAATAACTTCCAAATGAAATAAGTCCCAATGAAATAATTCCCAATGAAATAAGTTCCAAGAAAAATGATTTAACTCCCAACTTTAAAAAATGAAATAACTCCCAAAGAAAAAATGAAATATAAATCTTTAAATCTAAATTTCCACTGATTCCGACATCTCTGATTCCAAGATCTCTGATTTCAACATCTCTGATTCCAACATCTCCACTGACTCCATATTCCTTGTTTCACAGAAAATTTGGCTAAAGTTTCGGATATCGAATTTGATATATCTTCTCCAATAAGGTTGGTTTCATTCGAAAGCTTAATCAAATACCTTTATTTTGAAGTTTAAAAAAAATTCGGTTTCATTAACCCATTGTGGCACAACACCAAATTTTAGATTTTTAAACCCAAGTTTTTAGAGAAAATGCGTTATATTTCAAAATTTTGTGTTATTAAGGCATGTATTTATACAACGAGATTTAAAGCTTACAATTAGATATTAAGCTGTTTTGTCCCTTCAATTTTCCCAAGGTATCCACGAAAAAAAAACAGTTAATCTTAGATTTTTGTCTATATATAAGTTATAGAAGACAAAAATCTAAGATTTAGATTTTTAGATATTAAGCTGTTTTGTCCCTTCAATTTTCCCAAGGTATCCACGAAAAAAAAACAGTTAATCTTAGATTTTTGTCTATATATAAGTTATAGAAATCAAAAATCTAAGATTTAGCTGTTTTTTTTATAGACTATATAATATGAGTGTAGGCTATGGTATACCTTTCTTGTCAGTATCGTTTTAACCATTAGGGCACACAGGCAGGCCCAGCTAACCCTTAAGGCAAAGTAGGCAACTAACTGCCCAGGGGTCCACATCGGATAAGAGCCCACACTCTGATTTTTATACCCTCCAACCACAGTATGGGGGTATACTCACTTTGTCATTCCGTGTGTAACACATCGAAATATCGGCCGAGGACCCCATAAAGTATATATTTTAAGACATTCTAGCGATGTCCGTCCGTCCGTCCGTCTGTAGAGGACACGATAAAGTCCAAAATAAAAGAGCTAGACTTTCGAAGTTTTGCACGAATATGTCTTATATTTCTAGGCAGGTTAAGTTCGGAAATGGGCAAAATCGGACCAAGGGGAAAAAAGTTCCGCCTTGGAGAACTAAACAAACCTAAGAAGAACCGCTTTTTTTGCAGGGTTTTTTTGTACTTTTGCTAAGCAAATTCAACATTCTTATCTCAGAAGAAGTTCAAAATCGCAAGGGGAAGGTTCCCCTAACGTCTCCCACCAACCCCCCCCCCACCATTTTTTATATTCTTTTTTACATTTTGGAGGGTATAAAAGATTCGGCACTGCCGAATGTAACACTCTCACTTGTTTTATATACATTTTGGGTAAAAATTATTGTTGAATGTTTTTTTGTTTGTTCAATGAAATAAAATTGCAAAGTTTTTTTATTACATCGCCATATTTCCGTACATTTAAGAACGTTTTTCAAATTGTTATAGAGTAATATTAGACTTTATCGCGGCGATTTAACAAAGAGTTTTCAGAGGACGGGACGGCAAGCATGGTCGTAAATATACTTGCGAGGGCCCCTGCCCCTTCCCCCTTTCGGATTGGATTTTTTAAGTTTAATATACTACAACACATTTTTAAAGAAACAAACATAACCCTAGCAGAAATTTTTGATGAACTGGCAGCATCTTTTGGAAAGGAATCCTGAGTCAATGTGTGCATCACAACCACCTGAATTTGTGCATGATTCTCTTAGGCTGAGTTTTTGAGTTGTAAAATTTATTGGTTTAAGGTTTAAACTGAGTTAAAACCACAAATTCTGTTTTTGGGATGTGGTTTATTTTAAGTTTAACTCACCAATGTTGGAGAGTTAAACTAAGGTACACAAACGTCAAAAAAACACCTCTGATTTTCAAATGTACTGGTTTTTGTTGCCATGTTGTAGTATTTTAATGGAAAAAATGTGCGATGATGGCAACTATTCTAATTAGAAATGCGATATTTGGAATGGCAATACCGCGTTAATCGACATTTGCTAAACTTGAACTGAAAAACAGAATGCTTGGTTAAACTTGGTTTTATTTTTATAAAGTTTAATAAAACTCCCGGTTAAACTAAGTTAAAGCGATATGTCAAAAACGCAGCCTTAGGCAATAACACAGTTTAAAGCGCTAGTTGGTAGCACTGAAAAACGCTCTTCAAATGCAGTGAATTCATGTGTTTTTCGGTGCTAACTCGAGCATTCTTTCGTGAAATTTTATATTTAAATTTTGAAAAAAAATTTAATTTTTTCCCTTACTTTTACTGCATCCTAAAAAGCGTCTTTGGATGCGCTACTATATGATATAAAAAGAAGCAGTGCTGCCAAAATCTCGATTTATTTTTGCTGGGGCACTACAATGCACTTTTAAGGAAACATAAGTTTCTAAGCAATTAAAAAAATTCTTAGAATTTATGAATTTATTTATCGAAACAATTTTTCAAGACCTAAGAACTTTTTCTTTACGAAAAATATTTCGGAATCGAAATTTTTTTTTTTTCTGATTTTAAACATATTTTTTTTTAAATGTTGAGATATTGATGCATTTTTCGATAGAAAATTCTTTAATTCTTAGACATTTCTTCTATAGAGAAATTGACAGATTTTAAATTTCTACACTCAAAATAATACGTTAGTAGATTTACTAATTTTTTTTTGCTAATGCTGGTTAGCTAACTTTTAGCAAATTTTGAGTTGAGATTAGCATGTTAGCAAAAATATCTTGTAAACTTCATTTAGCGCATTAGCAATTTTAAACAAAATTTGTACTAATTTTTTTTGCTAAATTTAAAATTGAGTTGACCAAATTTTTACATGCTTTTTTGCTAATATTAGCAAAAATAAATGGTAATTTTTTTTTTTATTTTCAGAAAACTTTAAATGGCGCTATCTCGGAAACTAAGCCAGATAGAGCAAAATGGAGGCCATTTTTGGTTCTCGGGCTCTCCATAGTATCGCCGGTCCTCTTCACATGTGTGGACCCTAATGGGTCCTAACTTTGGATCCAAAAAAGTTAGCATTCCCGAAAATTTTAAAATGCTCATATCTCGGTAAATATTGCCGACACAACAAAAAGTCCAAAATCATTTTTGTAGCTCTCAACACGTAGAACAAGACCACAAAGTAACCAAAAGCTCTCCGAGTAATATTTTTGAAGTTATCGAGTTTTGTATCTTAAAACTAAGCAAGGTAGAGCGAAACGGACACAAATTTTGGATCAAAAACTATGACGATTTTTAAGGAACCCAACTAGGTCTAGGCCCATCGGGGTCTGGACCTATCGGGTCCGAACCCAATGGGGTCCTCAAATGTGTATGAATTAAGTTTAAATAAAAAAAATTTCAGTTAACTAATTTTTAGCAAAACGTTTTTGCTAACTTTACCAAAAAAATTGTGGGTTCAAAATCAGCAAATTTTCTTGTAGGTTTACAAGCTTTTTTTGCTAACTTTACAGTTTTTTTTTTTGAGTGTAGGACATTTTTATAGAAAAATTCTTAGATTCTAAAAGATTTTGCAATACAAAAACTGGCTTATTCTAAAAAAATAAGCATCGAAAAATTCTTAGAAAGGTTTTATTCTCAGAATCTGAGAAATTTTCTAAAAAAAAGTCTCAGATTAAGACATTTTCTATATGAAAATATAAAATTTTCTTTAAAAACAGATTCAAAAAAAATGTTTGCTCTTGAAAACGTTTTGTGCGCGGAAAAAAGCAGAATAAGAATCCCCGCAGAACAATGTCGGAGTGGTTGACGATTTCGGCCATGAGAGAGTATAGGCGCAAAACAAAGGCGGCAGCGGGAAATTCAGTCTTAGAATTTTTAATATATTTTTTTTGAGATCACAAAACATTTATGAAAATGTGGCAACATTTTAATATCAAATATTAAAATAGAGAGAGAAACCGGTTGTCGGATGGGCGTTTCTTCTTGCGAAATTTGTATGAGAAAAACGTCAGCGACATTGTTTTGAAAGGACTCTAAAACGGAAATATGGTCATGCAAAATTAAGCTTAATTTTTCGAGTAACCTAATTTATTGGCCTTTCAGCACGTGCCTCGTATGCCCTGAGGGTAAACTGTACTAAATGAACCGTTTCACTCGATCAATCATCAAAATATCCAATACAAAAAATTGACTCATAACACCGTTAACACTTTTTTATTTCAGGAGGATAAGTACGAACGAATGTGCGAAAGTAGTGCTAAATAATTGTTTGAACGTGCGTGCCCAACCACATTTATAAGCCAAAACAAAGGAAGGATCTTTGTTAAAGGAGAACCATTGGCAGATGAAACATAAGGAGCAGAATATTGTGCTTACATCCTGATTGTTTTAGAAAAAATACGCCAAGTTAGAGGGCTATAATAAGTTTAAGGTGTACTAAGAATATAATGTCAGATATCAGCAGCGGCGACGAAGGACTTGTAGAATCAAGTAAGTATTATTTTCACACAAAAAAAGTATTCACCAAACACTTGGAGGAATTCAAGCTTCTAGTATTTAGTATTTAGTATTTAGTATTTATTTGTTTCATTTTCTATAACCTAGCCCATTGGCCATAATCGGTTACTAATTTCTACTTACAAAAATTTGTACTTAAAAAGGTTATTAATATAAAAATAAAAATATGAACACAGAAGAACTTATAAGTATGTATATATAAATATAAATAATAGGCATAAACCAATTATTAAAAAATAAAAAAAAATAAAGTAAAGAGAAGCAAAAATAGCAATTAACCGATCCCAAGGTAGTTCAAATGTTAAAATATAAAAAATATGTAAAAGCTTTAATTTGTAACCAATCTAGATAAAAAAAATATATATTTATCATGTTAGAAAACATCATTATGCGACATTACATCAAATAGTTTTTTCCTGAATGTATCAACGGAAAAATCAAACGTTTTTAATGTTTCCGGTAATTTATTGAATACACGAGCTACTCGAACATGGAATGAACGCTCCAAAAGCGGAGTCAATTTAGGAATTTTTAACTGTTTATTCCTCACAGATCTACCAAATTGAAAAAATTCTACTAAATAAGTAGAAGTTTTGTTTGCATATCCCAGCAAAAAAAGAACATACTAACAATAGGAAGTTAGTAAAAATAAGTTCATCTGTGTCTAGAGTACTTCTACACACTTCTTGACATTGATGTACTTCTGAATGATGGGTTTTCTGAATTTATTTACAAGATAAAAATCATTGAAAAAGAGTTTATTCGAGTTCGAGGTCATTTACTTTCCCTGTAATAAATTATTTTTTCCTGAAAATAACTAATTTTTATTATTTTTAATAAATTTCGTTTTCATAATTTACTCTCAAACTGTTGGGAGTTATTTCATTAAAATAATTTGGGAGTTAGTGCAAAATGAATTAACTCCCAAACTTAAAAATTAAATAACTTTCAAAAAAATTAAATAATACATAAAACACGAAAATAATTCCCATGGGTATTATGACCGTTTTGAACGTGGTCATAGTCCCCATAACAAATATGAGGGTTATGACCGCGATCAATCCGTCACAATCCCTATTTTCGTTGTAGGGGTAATGCCCATGTCGGCTATGTCCGGGGACCTGTGTACTTACGTTATTTCCCCCATATGTATCCAGAATTTAAAAAGCAAAATAAGTGCTGCGAAAAAACAATAAGTTAACAAATACATGTTTTTTTATAAATTTCATTTTCCTTTTTGACACTTTTTTTTTAATTATAACTTTTTTTATCGTTTCCTTGGAAACAGTGGAGGAATGGAGTATCATTACTGGGGAATCTATTCTTAAATCCATTGACAAAGAAACGATTCCAATTTAATAAACATATTTGAATATTGCAAACGCAAATATCTCGAAATCGAGGAAATATCTCGAAATAGTTCGAAATTGATATTACTTATAAGTAGGGAATGTATCCCGGGATTTCCCGTCCCGGGAATTTCGTCAATTTTCATTTCCCGCATTCCCGGAAAATTTGTGCGGGATTCCCGGGAATTTTAAAAAATATACATAACAAGTTAACTGCTATAATTACGTCAATATATTTTTAAATATAAGGGCTCCGATTTTCACGCACTACGAAGTCGAAAATATGTGCTTAAAATATGCACTTAAAAATCAAAAATATGCGCTAAAAATTCAAAAATATTTACTAAAAACGTAAAAAGTATAAAAAATGTTTTTCATTATCAAAGGTTTTAATATTTATTTACAACTCAAAAAATTGTTTTTATATTAAAAAAAATATTTTTTATTTGTGCACAGAAAAACAAATTGCCAATAAACCACATTCGTAGCATTTATGAACAAATTCTTAAAAATGTATGAACCTTTCATAACATTTTTGATTTTTTTATTCATTAAAAAAGTTATAATATTTTTTCAATTCCACATAATAAATATTATGAAAAAGTTCATAAATATTATATAGAAGTTAATAAACTCTTATCAATTAGTTCATAAATACTATGCATTTTTTGTGACTTTTACTTATTTTCAATGTTTTTAATTTAAATTCGTGTAATTTTTTCAGTTTTCTTATTTATTTAATTTTTATGTGTATTTTTTTGTTTTCTTATTTATGACAAAATATGAAAAAATATGCACTTTCGTAAAAATCTGCAATAATATGCAAAAACAAATCTTTTTCTCTTACAAGAGAAGTATCTCAACCCTTATGAACCGATTTGCCTGAAATTTAAAATATACATAAAAGAGACGATTTTAAGGTTGGGGTATCTAGGCTTATCGGCCATATCAGTGATTCAAAATTTCGTTGTCCCCTTATGAAACAATGTGGACCTCCGGGAAAATTTCGATAACTCCCGAACTAATAGGAATATCCTCTAGAGCAAAAATACGTGTCGACTTATGGACATCGTAGGTCAATGTCTTCATATAAATACCTCCCAAAATTAACACATTTTCATGAAAAAAGTTTTTAACGAAGCCAAACATTTACAAGGTTATGCCACCGTTGGATAGGCATTAAAAAAACCTTTCTTCTCATATGTAAACATCATATAGTTTCTTCGAAAGAAATGGCTGAAAATTCCAAAAAACTATTTTTTCGCCATTTTTTGACCCATGTTTTGAACGCCTAAATCCGCGATATGGCCGATAAGCCGAGACACCCTAACCTTAGAATTGTCTCTTTTATATATATTTTACGTTTCATGCAAATCGGTTCAGAAGGGTGGAGATACTTCCCTTGTTAGTGAAATGTCTATGACAAAAACAGCACATTCTATTAAACAAAAATTTCTTAAAAAAATATAACAGGACATTGTTTAATATTTTTTTTTTAATAGAGTTTTTATCTTAGTTTGTTATATTTTGTTTTATAAGATTGAATTATTATTTAATTTGCTTTTAAATGTATCAGGCATTGTTAGACGTACACATTTTTCAAAAAAAAAAATTAAAAAAAAATTTAAAAACTAAAAAAAATTATTAATGGTTTTTAGTGCGGAATCCCGGGAAGTTCAAAAAATTTTCCCGCTTTCCCGGGAAATGTGAAAGTGCGGGAAATTGCGATCCCTACTTATAAGGGAAGTCTCCCTGGTGTCACCCTTCAATCTTCATGAAATTTGGATATGTTACTAAGAACGAAAACTAATTCGACACGTATTTTTTTTTAGCGGCCCAAACTCATTTTTAGGGGGGGGGGTCGATTTGTATGGGGGGAAATTGACCTTTTTCAGTTTTTCAATTTACGCCTATTTAAACAAAATTAATATAGGCAATTAATATAGGCATATTAATCTCGTGGTGCTAACAACGGGCCAAAGAAGTTAATATTTTTCGACTTATTAACAAAAATGTCCTAAAATTTTGGTATTTTACTCAATATGAGGAAAATTGTGCATGTTTTCCAAAGACCTTTCATTTGGTATGTAACATGACTACACGCAAAAAAAATGTTTGCCAAGTACTTGGGAGGATATGCGTTTTTAAAGTTTTTTGCATATATTATGCAAAAAATAGCATCATTTTACCAAGTTTTTGCTTGTTTCTGATAAAAGTTTAGAAAATACTCATAAGAGTATTTAACCTTGTGTAATTTTACAAACCTTAACCAAAATTATGCAAAAACTTGGTAAAATGTTACGAAATTTTTCATAATTAATGTAAAAAACTTTAAAAACGCATATCCTCCCAAGTTATTGGTAAAATATTTTTTTGTGTGTAGGTTTCTTTGCATAATATAGGAGATAAACGAAAAAACTGAAAAATGGCCTTGTCTTCCCCCCCTCCTTTTTACGCCCTAAATATGAATTTGGGCAGCTAAAAAAATACGTGCCCCTTTATTTTTTCTGATCTATAAAATAAAACCAATTCCATAAAGATCCGCGGGTGACACTAGGGAGACTTCCCTTGTTAGTTTGATGACTTTAAGTTCAGCCAATGTTATAACACCTTAACACTCATATGTTTGGCATTGTAGGTGGAAAAGTACGAATGTGCGAAAGTAGTGTTTAATCTCGGTACTAACGTGTGTACGTTAACACTAAAACGCCAACGCATAGCACGATATTTTAATTGCGGATCAATCTGAAGGGTAACATTTTGTGCAGTTAGCAACGAGAGATAGTGACAGCAGAGCCACACATATACATCGCGTACAATCTGATTGTTTCGGAGATAAATACACCAAATCCAGTAAGCTACCACACGTTATAGGAGTCTGAAAAGTATAATGTCAGATATTGGCAGTGGCGACGAAGGACTTGTAGGTTCAAGTAAGTGTTTGAAAAATAAAAACAAAAATATTTGATAAGGCGTCCTTCTCCATGTAAAAATGTAAACAAAATAAATAATAATAAAGTGCAACAGCTGGCACCCTGAAAAATGGCCCCAACGCACAGTGCCACATTTGGCCAATCTAGCACGACAAAAATCAAAAAAAAAAAGTTACCCAATTTTCATGATATGTTTGTATGTATTATGGAACATTCCTAATAGCACGGAAATAATCATATAAGATCGATAATTCTGTTCGTTACTAACAGGTGGGTGCATAAATTTGCATCTTGTAAAATCCTGCAACTAGTGTACATTATTTCGCATAAATTAAGTCGAGTTTAAACTGTTGTAACTTTTGAACAAAAAGAGATATTTATCCACTCTCTTTTGGTAATTTTAAAAGATATTTAAATGCTTTAAGTCATATCTTTTCTTTTTTCTTTAAACAAATTTTTCTATATTTTATTAAATTTTTAACAAAATACAAATTTTTGAAAAGAAAATTATATATTTATTTTTTTTGATGGAATAGAACTTTTGTGTTTGGTCCGTATTGGTCGCCGGACTTTTTCAGATATATTGACCAATATCCATAGTACATATTTCAACGGCTAACTTTTGCGACCGTCTGCGACGCCGACTACAGTGGGGCGATATGTAAACCTTGTTTTTACATATTTTTTAAACATATTTTAAAAAAGTGGGCGTGGCAGTTGTCTGACCGCCCTCTTTTTTTGTGATATTATTTCTACAGTCATTGAGAGTATAAATACCAAATTTAAAGAAATTATAACCAAAATTACAAATTTTTAAAAAAGTGGGCGTGGCCCTTAACTGACCTCCCACATTTTTCATAATGTTATTTTTGAAGTCAAAACGAACATTTACACAGAATTTCAAGTCAATATAATTAAAATTGGATTTTTGTCGTCCTAGATTGGCCAAATGTGGCACTGTGCAACGCCAAAACTGAAAAATGGCTCCAGTTTAAGGGCCTTGTTAAAAGTGAAATATCACCACACTTTGAGATATGAAAAAAGACCCCAATTCTATGTGAAAAAATGCTCCAAGAAATTAAAACCATTTTTCTAAAAATGAAAAAAAAAATGCATTAATTTTTGGGGGGGGGGGGGGGTGTAATAAAGCCATAGGCAATAAGGCCATATGTCCTTTTTTCTCAATTCATTGGGAAATAAGGCGATATGGCCTTATTAAGAACACGATTGAGCAATAGAATCATATTGATTTTGCAACCAAAGTGAAAATATAGCCATAACAGTTGAAAATGTGGAAATACATTTCCACGTAAATCCTGCTACCCATTAATTAATTTATGGAGTTTGTAATCCCTAAGCCCTGCCACAGGCCGGCTATAAAGAAAACCTTTTTTTGTTTAACTATTTTTAAATTAAAAACCCACACATACCAGAACCACTAATCTCAGAGGGGCCTCGAGGCATCAGCCCTCTCAATTTCAATTTCTTTTTTTACTGTATTATTTAGGGGGATGGAGCCCTTAGGCCCCTCTGAGTTCAGATGTTCCTGGTATGTGTGGGTTTTAATTTAAAGATAGTTAAGAAAAAAAGTTTTTCTACATAGACGGCCTTCTGCCGGGCTTAGGGATTACAAATTCCATAAATTAATTTAGCGGCTTCGCCAATTTTTTTTTTTTTTTTTTTGGTAGCACCTGTGGACAGGATCCCCCACACTCTCCGCAATATAATGACAAACATTTTAAAAAAAATTCCAAATGAGTAACAAAGCCATATTTGGCTTTATTACCAAAAGTGGTTGGAATATTATATATAATCCATGATTTAATGTTTAGAAATAATAAATATGAAACACATTTTCTCCAATAATCATGCATTACGTATCAAATTATTAGTAAATCATTATTTTTCATTTTAAAATAATACGTTGTAGAACAAATGTTTGACATCCTAAAATAATGCTAAAAATATGGTATAAAGATTACCTGGTAATGTGTTATATAATCACCACCCATTACCAAAGTTTTGCTGGGATACCATAAATAATCGACCAGGACATTTGAGTCGACTTAGCAATGCCCTTTTGTGCAAGAATACCAATTGGTCCAAAGGTGAACCCATTTAATACTCCATTCCACTCTGTGCAGATGTTTGTTACTTACCGAAATATTGGTCCTAGACCATCCTTTACACCGATCGACTCAAAATAACTTTTTAAGTCTACTTTGTTATGTCCGTTTATCCGTCCGTCCAATTAAGATAATGTTTTGTAAATCCTTTTCCAAAATTTTTTTTTTACAGGTTAGGAAAGCAGGCAGTGACCTAGCGGACAGCTGCCATGGGTCCTTCGAAGAACGAGAGAACGTTGTGTTATTTATAGGTTTCAAGTGGCTGCTAACGCTAAACGTCAGTCCAGATATACTCTGAGGTCCGTGTTGTCCTTATCGAAGAAGTAAAGGGAAAATATAAGGAGGAAAGAGAAAAAGACAAAAAGAATGATCAAGAGGCCTTACTGTAACGGCAGTAACCAGGCGGCGTAGCTGGTTTCGAGGCTGTCGAATGATCTTAACAGTACACCGACCATCCATATAGGCGATTCGTAATGGCGAAATCTCTCTCCGCCAAGTGCTCACATCGAGCGAGATGCCTGCCTGGCTTTTTTTATCGGCAACATAGCTCTTGATGGCCCGGCGTCCGGTCTATCCTGCCCCAATAGGCATATTAACTAGGCATGGTTAAAGCTTATAAGGCATGTCATCCATGTCTGCATCTATAAGTTAACGGACTCATTGGTGCTGGTTTTCCAACTGTCACTTTGCTTCTGGGTAAAGCTAGGGAAAGTGGGAGATTTTGATAAGACCTTGCGCAGACGACAAGTCTCTGAAAAGCTTTTCACTCTGCCAGAGACTCCAACCAGAGTTATAGAGTAATGTTTCGGCCGTTTTGCAGATCTATAAATTTGATCAATTATTTTATACCTTACTGGTATTCTTTGTCATAATGTGGATGCATTACTTTGAGTCGCATCCCCTGTTAAAATCATCAATGCTGCAATGTATAAAGTAAGCAATCCTATACCTTATTTATACCTTATTTGGTTATTTAAGTTTTGCTGGGTCGTATCAAATTCGATATAAAGTTGTAAATACTGAACCCATATTAAATTATATATTGATAGCGTTGATATCTGAGCTGCCCTAGATGGTGTGATTCGCATTAGCATCTGCGCATAGTCTGACTAACGTGGTGTTCTTATTCGTCGCACGCAATGTTTTCCGGACAAAGGTGTTTGGTGTATGTATATTCTTCGTGGTCATGAGTTATGTAGAAGAAGCGAAACAGGGTTTTTCCGTTTCCGAAGTTACAGCGATGGTGTCCTGATCCATATAATCAGATAGAACAACTAGGTTATGAGATTTCCTATTCGAATGCAGGCTCGAGGCTTCTCTGTTACTTCCGTAGGTACATATCATGTAGCCGTTAGCGTTGAGTCCACAAACTCAATTCTTGGAGATCCAAGTTTCATGGACAGTGATATGCTCCTTTCCACCCTCCCTTTCCTGCCCTCTGAAGAAGAATTGCATCAGTGCTTTGGGTGGTAAAGATTAATTTGTGCCACTCTCACAATTCTTGTTACTTCGTATGACAGCGATGATCATGGCACGCATGATCATTAGGGGTGTTCTTATTTTTTAATATCGTATTTTTGTGTTGCACTGGGCAGAATTTTGTTCCTTTGCACTAAAAACTTAATAATAAAAAGTTTGGAGGTAATCCGATAACTTTAAGTGGACGCGGAAACGACCTGAAGTTTGAAAAACGGATTACAAGGGGAAAAAGTTACTTTTTACTAATTTTCTCAATTTTTTCGATATTTAGAGTTAGGTTTGAATTCAAATGGTTACAGAATTGTAATGTGGAGTACATTACCTTTGTAATAAGGCAATAAAAACTAAAATCGGTTAAAAATCACCCAAGTTATTACAACTGCCCCAGGCAACTAGCGTGTGGCAGATCACTTGATCAAAGATTTCGAGTTCAATTTTTGAAATTGATTGAAATTATCTACTATAGCAAAATTTTTTTATTCTTTAAGTCCCAATGTACTAAGGTGATAAGTATTTTTCATATTGTGTGATGCTAACTTGTTTAAAATTAATGGTAAAAAGTTCTAAATTTTTCAACCCTGTTTTCAAATCTCCAATTTTAAATTTTTATTTTTTTTGGCAAAAAAAAATTAAAAAATCGATCATTGGACTATTGGATTTTATTAAGCACATATAGGGGAATAAAAACTACAAAAATTGTAGACATTCCTTTTTTCATTAGGCTAGTTCAGCGATTTTATTTCGGCGGATTTCGAGATAATAGTGATTTTGGTAACTTTTTTAGCTTTTAGTTAATTTTTTTAACTTTTTTTAACAAACTTCATATGTTTTCTACCGAATTATTGCAGCATAATATAGAATACTTCAATTCCTGTTATAAGGGCCAAATTGAGATATGAAAAATTGACCCAGTTACAGGTCAAAGGTCAAATTTTAGAAGAATTTTAATTTTTAAAGATTAACAGATTTTTCGAGCGGGTATTAATGAAACTCCTTGATGTTATTTTAACATGACTAAACATAAATGGTTTATTATTAAAATTCAGAAAATTAACCCTTAAGTGCTACTGGGGTCTATATTTTTTTTATTTAATAGAGAAAATATAAGTATATTATTTCATAGGGCCATATAGACCCCAACAGCACTTAAGGGTTAATGTTCTGAATTTTATTAATAAACCATTAATTTTTAGACATATTAAATTAACATCAAGGAGTTTCATTAATACCCGCTCGCAAAATCAGTTAATCTTTAAAAATTAAAATTCTTCTAAAATTTGACCTTTGACCTGTAACTGGGTCAATTTTTCATATCTCAATTTGGCCCTTATAACAGGAATTGAAGTATTCTATATTATGCTGCAATAATTCGGTAGAAAACATATGAAGTTTGTTAAAAAAAGTTAAAAAAATTAACTAAAAGCTAAAAAAGTTACCAAAATCACTATTATCTCGAAATCCGCCGAAATAAAATCGCTGAACTAGCCTAATGAAAAAAGGAATGTCTACAATTTTTGTAGTTTTTATTCCCCTATATGTGCTTAACAAAATCCAATAGTCCAATGATCGATTTTTTAAATTTTTTTTGCCAAAAAAAATAAAAATTTAAAATTGGAGATTTGAAAACAGGGTTGAAAAATTTAGAACTTTTTACCATTAATTTTAAACAAGTTAGCATCACACAATATGAAAAATACTTATCACCTTAGTACATTGGGACTTAAAGAATAAAAAAATTTTGCTATAGTAGATAATTTCAATCAATTTCAAAAATTGAACTCGAAATCTTTGATCAAGTGGTCTGCCACACGCTAGTTGCCTGGGGCAGTTGTAATAACTTGGGTAATTTTTAACCGATTTTAGTTTTTATTGCCTTATTACAAAGGTAATATACTCCACATCACAATTCTGTAACCATTTGAATTCAAACCTAACTCTAAATATCGAAAAAATTGAGAAAATGAGTAAAAAGTCATTTTTTCCCCTTGTAATCCGTTTTTCAAACTTCAGGTCGTTTCCGCGTCCACTTAAAGTTATCGGATTACCTCCAAATTTTATTTTTTTAAGTTTTTAGTATAAAGGAACAATAATTTGCCCAGTGCCAAGCAATTAAAACATTTTAAATTTTTCCCTTACTGTTAAGAACACCCTTAATGATCATGTATGAAATAATATGACTACACTCAAAATAATTCTACAGTAAAAGTTTTAGTAAGTGTTTTGTACCCAAATCTACTCATAAGTTACTAATTTTAGTATCTTCAAAGTACTAAAATTAGTAATTTTTACTGGTTTTGAATAATATTAGTAAAAAAATTTAGTATTGGTTACCATTTCCTGCACTACGTCCTTTTGGACTAAAACTGGTTAATTCTTTAGTATTGAATACCCAAGTTTTTTTTTTTTTTTGAGTGTATATAAAAGTATATAAGATCAATTACATTTTTTTACTCGGGTTTTTTACAGTTATTAAAAAGCGAATCAAATATTTTTAAATCTAATCGATTCATGTTTGGATGGAGGATCCAGTTTCAGGCAATCACTGAGGTTATGGCATGGTCGATCTTAACCGATTATAACTTTATTACGTGTTTGATAGATTTATGTTTACATGGGGACCATAAATAAAAATGATCTGACCATTTCTCTGTTTTTTGTAACATATTTTTTTTATTTCTTTAGAGTATAATGCCCCCAACAGCATGGAAGGAACAGGTCGTAGTGACTTTGATCCATCAGTCAAAGGTTTGTAGTGACCATTTTTTAATAATAATAATACTGATAATAATAAATGTTTTTAATAGCTCCGCAGGCCCAGACCGAACAGGAGTTGGCGACCAAAATGCTTCAAATACAATCGAAACGATTTTATTTAGACGTCAAACAAAACCGCCGTGGACGTTTTATAAAAGTGGCTGAGGCAAGTGGTTAAATTTCAGATGTTTCCATTTCTTAACAGCATTAAGTTTGTACGTATATTATTTTTAGATCGGTGCCGATGGTAGACGTAGCCAGGTTTACTTGGCATTGTCGACTGCTGCTGAGTTTCGAGATCATTTATCAACGTTTAGCGATTATTACGCTTCTCTCGGTAAATTTACATTCAATATAATTTTTGATTTAAATAATAATAATGATGAGTGTTGACGTTTTAATGCATCATTGCAGGTCCTCCGAATCCTGACAATGTACCTGAAGATGGCAAACTTAAGTCAGAAATGATGACTAAGGATAATAGACGTTATTATTTAGACTTGAAGGAAAATGCTCGCGGGCGTTTTCTGAGGGTAACGACGGAACTCTGTCTTTTTTTGCACCCTCCATTATTTTGGGGTGAAAAATTGACATAAACGAATAATCCGTGTGAAACGAGTTATGTGTGAAAGGATTCTTTGCTCATTTGCGGCTTTTGTAGAAATGTCACTGTTTTAAAATCTGCAAATTCAACATTTTTTAAATTAATTTATTCAGTAACATATAGTGTAGTAACACTAACGTACAGTGCGATGATTTTAACATCGTACTGCATCGGTAGTCAACTGGTAAAGTAATCAAGTACTCGCTTACTTGCATTTTCTTACGTGACAACCAAATGCATTAGAAATTTACGTAAGATGTTACTTCGTTCAGTAATCGTTTATATGTATTTCCATATAGCAAAAACGAACAGCTGAATTGTTGCTGCTACTTGTGTTGTGCTACCAGTTGAGTAACGAGCCCTTTAAAGATATAACCAGTGAAAGAATATGTAGAGGTTAGGTTAGGTTAGGTTGTAAGTGGCTGCTGACGTTTTACGTCAACACACGTAGACTCTGAGGTCCATTGTGATACCACGGGATCGTAATAGGTTTCCCTACTAGTCCCTGTCGTTAAACCAGTTTGAGCTTCTTATGAAACTCCTTAGATGTTGAATTTTGACATCCGACAAATCAGAAAGATCGTACAGCTCCCTAGATCCCAGTGAAGCAAGTCGCTGACCAGAAAGTGCCGGGCAATGGCAAATAAAGTGTTCGATAGTTTCCAACTCCTCTTCATCCATGCAACTTCGGCAAAAGTCATTCGACGGCACATTTAACCGCTCTGCGTGCTTCCCTATAAGACAGTGTCCGGTAATTATAGAAACCACCGTCGAAATATCTCCTCTTGGAAGCGATATCAGCTCACTTGTGCGCCCCTGATTAAGAGAAGGCCAAATCAGTCGTGTTGTCTCACACGTCCATCCATTTGCCCATCTTTGATTAGTCTCCGTCGCAGAACAAAGCCGTAGGTTTTGCTTGCAAGTTTCTAGAGGCATACCAACACATTCCAATTCTGTTGGAACCTGTAAGGTAGTTCCTAGTCTTGCAAGCTCATCGGCTTTGCAATTCCCTGGAATGTCTCTGTGCCCTGGGACCCATATGAGTCGTATGTTAAACTGCTTGGCCATCTCATTTAAAGACGTGCGGCAGTTAAGGGCAGATCTTGTTTTCAGAAACATTGAATCCAGGGACTTGACCGCGGCTTGACTGTCAGTATAGATGTTGACTGCGGTTGTAGACAAGACATTGCAGCTCAACCAGTCAGCCACTTCCTTTATTGCCAGCATCTCTGCCTGGTAAACACTGCAATGATCTGGCAATCTACGAGCCAGGCTCAATCCAAGCTCTTCCGAATAGACCCCAAAGCCCACTTGTTCGTGCAGCCTCGATCCATCTGTGTAAAAATTTATGGTAGCTCCACTACCCGGAGTATCCCCCATCCAAGACTCCCTGGATGGTATCATAGTGGTAAAGTGGCGCTCAAAGAGGCTCAAAGAGGGAGCACAGTCCACATTTTGTGGTATTGTTATCTTTTTCAAGATCGCGCTATGGCCACAATCACTGCTCCTCCATTGCAGCGTGCTATTAAGTCGAATTGCCGACGCAGCCGCATACTGCCTACCCAATATGTCCAAGGGTATCAGGTGAAGGAGGATTTCTAATGCAGCCGTAGGTGTAGTACGAAGAGCACCAGTGATGCACATTGACGCCATTCTCTGTACCTTCGTGATAAAGACAAAGTTCGCTTTTGTTTCCAAAGCAGGCCACCAGACAATGATTCCATACAGCAAAATTGGACGCACCACTGCTGTATAGATCCAGCCGACTCTGCCACTGGCTTGTCTGCTTCCAAAATAGGCTTCTGGTCGCCCTTGTAGACATTGACTCTTATATGAAAAAAGCCAAATCTAATAATGCCGTCAGTCCTGGCTAAAAGCGGAAGCGATTCCTCATTAACCAAGACCACTGCTTGACGACGAGCGCCCTCCATCTCACCCAATCTGGCAATTTGCCAATTCTGAGTTGGAAGGTCAGGATTGCAGACTTTTATCATCTTTAGAATCACCGCAGTGTCACTTGTAGCCATTGGGATCCACGCATGAGCTCTGGGTTGCGAGGGGATATCATGTTTTTCCACAACGTCCAGTCTGGCTCCAGGCCATAACTCTCCCACTTGGCTAATGGCAACCTTAAACACGGCTGCGGATCTTTCGTTTCCAAAAGCAACGAGTTTTACTCGCCCCTGATACCAACCTGCGTTGACAGTAGTAGGGAGAAAATCAGGCATACTCTCAAGAAGCCTATAGTAGATTTCATTTAGTTTAGTTTCAACTAAACTCCACTTGTCCCTTGGAATACTACAATCCCCATTTTGCCTGTTTATCACAGCCCTAACGAAGTTACCTTTCACCACTTCACTAAAAGACTGAGTCCAGACGTTGCCGGTCACCTTAGATCTTTTAGGTAAAGGTTTCTCGTCGGGCGAGCGCAACCTTTTACCAGACTTCGATGACGAGGCCGAAACAGCGCTCTGTTTGTCAGATGCGCGCATTGCCGAAAGTTTGTCCTGTTCTTCAATGACTCCTTTCGCCCATGATAGCGACGCCCTCTCACGTTCGGAGAGCTTCGTTCCATCGAGTTGGCTTAGTCTGTTAATTATTTTCAAACAAAGCCTTCTCTGGTTGTGCCTGACCTTTGATGGCTTAAGTTTCTTTTTCTTTTTACCACCAATATTAGGCTGAGCACCCCTACCAGAATCAAGGCCGGACTTCAAGGTCGCAACCCTAAGACCAGTGCTAGGACCAGCACCAGTCGGTGAGGCAGAGCCTCGAACTAAATCGGTATCATTTGTGTCCATATTTTCATTTTCCTTGATGTGGTAATGAAAATATCACAAAAATACCTATTACGAACAAACCTATTACGAACAATTTTAGTAATTCAATTTATAGCACGGAGTTAAAATAAAACACGTCCACACTCGTCAACAGTTGAACGAGAGAACTGCGTAAACTTCATACACATTTGTCTCTTTCTTAATTGTGTTCCAGATTTAACCAACGTTTCTGCAACACGAACGTCATTCGAACTTGGATGTACACAGGTAGAAAAATACCATACGGAACCATCCTCTGAGCGCTTTCATTTAAAGGGCTTCAAAGACATTTATAATAGTGATTTCAGAACACTTCGTTATAGCGTTTTTGAAGCGTTAAAAAAGCAAATAATGTAGGAACTTTAAAGTTTTTGTAAACTTTGTCGTACTGGACGAGATATGTTGATATAAGCAGGAAATTGCTGCAAAAATTAGCTTTAGGCTGGATTACTCAATGTCCGTTATAAAATAACTCTCCGTTAAATTTAACTTTTTCATACAAATTTTGAAATAAGGCTCCGTTAAGTCGGCCGTTAGCAGTTAACTTTTCATTAGTTGTGTTCGCGAACTCAATAATTTGTACGAATTTGTACAAATTACCACGAATTTTGTCTAAAAGTCGTTCGCGTACTTTAAAAACACAGTAACGAGAGAGAAAATGATAGAAAAAAGTGACAGTTCTATTTTAGAAACTTGCAAGTTTTTACTGGATAAATTTTTGCCAGCAAGAATTATCAAGCACAAAAAAACATATGTTTTAAAAACATATGATTATATTTTAGTTAACAAAATACAAAATATTCTGCAGTTACATTTTTGTGTATAAAATATGATTAAATATCAACGAATGATTAAAAAAAATGCATTCTAAAATTAAATTTCTTTTATTAACAAGTTAAAAAAATAAATACCATCAAACTAAAAATTTACAATTGAAGGCAACATTTTTTTTAAGCTGATTTAAATCAGCTGTTTAGCTAACTTGCAAATTTTTACAGATTTCTGTTCGCGTACTTTGTACAATTTTTTCCTTTTCGAGAGCGATTACTTTTTTACTCTCTAAAATTTTGTTGCTTGATAATTTTTACTGGGAAAGTACGCAAACACCCTTATTGAGTAATCCGTCCTTAAAAAAGTTAATTTTTTTAATTTCGCAAGAAAATGTTGTAATATTGCAACAAAATTTTAATAACTTATCTGATGACATAACTTTAGAGCAGTTGGCACTTTTAATTGTTTATACAGTTTTTCGAATTTCTCCAACTAGCAAATTAGATACTTCAAAAGCGGTTTATGCGAAGACAATTTTAAGAAAATAATTAGAAACAAATAATGAATTTTCACAACCTTATTCACATCGCAGATGATGTAATATGGAAGCTCCAATATCTCAGTTTTCTGATTTCGATTTTGAAACCAGTTTCTTAAAATCAATTGTGAATTTTACAACAACAATTATAATTTCTCAGAAATTATTAATATGGACTCAAACCGAACTAAATAAAAATTCAGTTATAAAATATAAATTCCAACAATAAATAAACACATTTTCTTTTTTTACAAAAAAAAAGTTTTTTTGCTCAAAAGAAAACTTTGTCAAAAGACTTAACGATGCCGAATTTTACATGTTGAATTATAAAATGAGTTCAAAGTTATCTGTCGATATTTTCTCCCTAACGTAGCGGTGGGTAAAAATATCCAATTAAAAAATATTTCTCTTGTGATTTTTAGGTTTCTCAAACTATTACACGAGGCGGACCTCGTTCTCAAATTGCCATACCAGCCCAAGGTATGATTGAATTTCGCGATGCTCTCACCGATCTTTTAGAAGAATTTGGCACTAACGACGGCGGGTAGGTAACAAGTAATCAAGACTATATTTTTACGTTACTCCATTAGGTTGTTGTTCTATTTTATAGTTTCAAGGGTGATTTGCCGGAAGAACGCCATATGAAAGTGGATAACAAAAATTTCTACTTTGATATTGGACAAAACAATCGCGGTGTGTATATGCGTATAAGTGAAGTAAGTTTGTGTGTATAATTTTTGTGTCAGGTGCGTTTTGTGAACACGGATTTACGACATTCTATCAATTGTGTAGAGAAAATATGACTTGATTTTCGAACAATAACAGCTAGAAATTGCTTAATTTTAAAATTTATTAAGAAATTTATCATTTCCCCTGAAAAATTACACTGAGACACATGAGGGTGTTTTTATTCATACGGACTGTGAACTACACGGCTCAACAGTCATTTTCCGGTTTGAATTCTGGTGATCAATTTTAGTAGACTTTGATCTCCTGATTCCAAATCTGTACTCCAAATTTTTCCATCACGTCCAGATTTTTAGTTATTCACGGTTAAAAATGTGAAAAATTACGATTTTTGCATTATTTGAAAGCCTGCACAGCAGCCATTGAGTGGAATACAAATCTGGTATAAAGCGCAAAAGTATAATTTGTATAATTTTCTTTGGTCTCCAACATAGAAAACATTTTTTCTAATTATTGCGTTTGGTTGGGTTACAATTGCGTTTTAAAATTACTCTGTTAAAATTATCATTTTTGTAAAAAAGATAAGGTAGTTTTGTTTCGATATTTTTCAAAGAAAAACTAAAAAAATAAATATTTTACAAATTTAAGTTTTCTGTATTATTTTTCGTACAAACCGGAAGATATCTTTAATGGGTTTAAACGTCTATAAGAAAGAATGAACTTTTGCCTAAATTTTGAGCTCATCACAGTAAAGATTGATCATCTGGTTTTTGTTTTAGAGCCTTTTAAAAATGGTGCTTTTTCTAATTTTTTTTCACAAAATCAAATTTTTTTGATCATATATTTGAGATCATAGTTCAATTCTACTCTAACGCTTTATACCAGATTTTTATTCCACCCAGTGGCTGCTGTGCATGCTTTCAAAAAATGTAAAAATCGCGTTTTTTCGCTATTTCAACCGCGAATAATTAAAATTCTAGACTTGATGGAAAAATTTGGAGCACAGATTTGGATTTGATCAAACTTCAAACCGGAGTCAAAAACCTGCGATTTGTTGAGCGGTGTTATTCATTATGTTTAAATTTTTGAAATGTGTGCTGTATCATTGAATATATATTTTATTTTTATAATTAAATAAAATATTAAATGAGGCTAAAAAAATTATAAAAAATTGTTTGGTGTCTTTATCCTAGCGTGTCCCAAAACTGAAAAATTTTAGGGCATACCACTTGAACAATGCTTATTGAAGATTTGATTACGGGGGAAAAAAAATTAAGATCACCCTGCAAAAAAAGTCATTACCACTTCTCAGTGGAGTGCTTTAAAACTATAACAAATGTAATGAAATACAACAAAAATAACAAAAAACACAAGACAAAACACACAAACAGTTTTTTCTACTCCAGAATACATAGATATTCAGCACTTAACTCATTACCTATCGCGACACCTCCATACAAATGTAAGTAGATATTCAGTAGATAAGAACTACTCCGTGGAAGTAGTTGGAAGTTGTTTGAAAGCTCGGAGTACTTCTTATCTACTGAATATCTACTTACTTTTGTATGGGAGTGTCGCGGAAGGTAATGAGTTAAGTGCTGAATAACAACTTTTTATGGAGTAGAAAAAACTGTTTGTGTGTTTTTTTCTTGTGTTTTTTGTTATTTTTGTTGTATTTCATTACATTTGTTATAGTTTTAAAGCACTCCAAATAGAAGTACTCCGCACTTTTTTTGCTGGGCATCTTTAGGGCGCAACTAGCTAGCAACTACGTGTCGAATTAATTTTCGTTCTTAACAACATATCCAAATTTCATGAAGATCGGAGGGTGACACCAGGGAGACTTTCCTTGTAAGTCACATTAGACTGTTTCACACTGTTATTTTTTTGGATGATCGCTCTCACGGTATCTTTCACATATAGGGGTAAAAGGAAAGAATTACGTCTGTTAATTTTTGGTCCCCAACATGTTTCTAGAACAAACCTACCCCTTATCTCCAATCTCTAAGAAAGCTCCATACAAAGTTATGTTTTTAAAAAAATCTTGGTCAATTTTTTGGAATTTTTGCTGCCACGCCCACAGGCGGTGTTAAAAATTCCCACATGGTGTAAACTACTTAATTATAGGCTCAACAAGTGCATGCGTTTTTTTTACAGTGGGTTAAAGTCGATTTTCAGGCTAAAATAGGCCAATTTAGGATGATGCTGGCGGGCTCAATATTTACACCTCGTCATGCATGTATATTTAGACTCAAAAGGGTGCTGGTAAATTTCTTAAAATTTTCATATTTATCCTCACGAAATTTGTAGGAAAAATGTGTCAAAATCTGATAATTTCTTTATTAAAAAATACTTGCGACACTTTTCCTTTTTGAATTTAATAAATTCAATCGTTCACAAATCGCCCAAAAATTTATTTTATTAACCTGAACTTATGTATCAATTTATTTTTGCTCTCTGAAATAAATAAAAAAAAAACTCAAGGTGAAATCGAATTTTCGAACTGCTATAACTGTACCCGAAAAGTGCTGGACACGTTTTCGTGATATATTCAATGATTATTGTGAAAAAATGAAAAAATCGTCCGAGTCATCATCGTCAATCACTGCCGATAATAACACCTTACAACAACAGCAACAACAACAACAACAACAGCAGCAACAACCACAAACAACATCAAATACAAACTCTACAAAATAAAGGATATATGAATATAATAAGTATATAACGCGGAAAGGAATGAAAAGCGAGAGCGAGCATAGGTATTAGGACGCAATTAAAAATGTCGTTATTAATGTTATAATTACTATATACAACACAAATACTTCTGCATTTTGCACCATTCAACACATCCAAAGCTGATAATTTTATAAAGATGTTACAGGCCGCGACACTTGCAGCTTGCGGTATAGTTCTCTAATTTTCAAGAGAGAAGACGAAATGTCCTTCAAAATTGTTGTTGTTTTAAATGCCATGAGAAACATATGTGCCGAATCTGGTGTAAGTTTTATAGCGTGCCAGTCATTACACATTTATCTATTCCTTGATGACAACATCTTTATAACTTGATCATCTTTGTCCCGAAAGTGTTGCCAGATGAACCTTTATTTGTCAATATTATTATTATTTACCTTCACCAAAAAAGAAAAAAAAAAACAACAAAACAAAACGAAACGAAAAATTGTGTACGTTTTTGGAATAATACAACTTATAAAATGTTATTGGATGAATTACCTAAGTTTTTTAGGGTAAAAACGTATGTGAATTTGCAAAACACACTTGGTCGGTTGTAATTAAACCAAAAACTGAGCATTTTTTTTTATATATTTTTTTCTGTGTGTTTCTTTTATTATTATTTATAAAAAAAAAAACAGTTTAAAAAATTATTTCCTATTGATTTAAATCAGGTCTCTGTTGAAAGCATATACAAACTTATGTGGTAAATTTTGTTTCTTATTGACAATAAGTGTTTTTGAAAGTTATGTAATTCAAATAGAGATTTCCAAGTTTCTATTTTTATAAGAATTCTTCTTAAATTTGTGTTTTGTATTAAGTCGTAAGATTTTTTTTTTTTTAATCACAAGTTGTATAAGGTAATTGTTAAATGCAACTCTGCACCCATCCATGACAAATTGTTTATTGTTTTAAAAGTGTGTAAAAGCAAAAAAAAAAAAAAAAAAACAAATTACGACAATGCATAGTTAACATAAAGTAATTGCTTGAGTCATTTTTGTTATAGATATTAAATTGTATTTATGATTATTTGTATTATTATTATTATTATTATTATTTTTAAAAAATTGTTTGAATTGAAATATGGCAACATTGTCACCAACTGTTTAAGCTTTGATTATTTGTTTCCGTTATAAGGATAATTTTAGCTGGATTTTGTTTCTAACGGGTATAAATTATCCCTCACAAATTTGAGATAATTTGCTCATATACTATATTTTAATTAACGTCAAATTTAATGGCAATAATAAAATCCAGCTTAAAGCTACATTTATTGATTTAAAGCTAAACTTTGACAGAAAAAAAAATCAATTCTCCTTATTTTAAGTTAAATGCTAAATTTTATAATTTTGTGTTGGTCTGTTTAATTAAAAAAAAAAATAATTTGCTAGTATTTTGTGTGTATGATAATTACAGCAACATTAACTATTTTTTTCTTAATCTTTGACAGCAAGTTAATCGAATTTAATGTAAATATCATTAATTTTTTTTTTGTGGTTACAAATTGGCCAAATATAGTACTGTGAAATATCTTAAAATCTTTGGGCTAACAACACATACGATTTTCTTGAGAGAAATGACAGGTCGTGACATTCAGTATTACAATAGGTAGAGGACTTAATGGTCTGTTTAAATCATGCTATCGAGTCTTTAGATTTTAAGCTATAAAGATCAGCTCGGTTCTAAGAAACGCGCAGCACTTTGACGATGTCCAAGTTTTACTTTCAACAATGTATTTTTGACCTTTTCTACCGAAATCCGGATACCGGGATTTTCACGATTAGACGAATACCGAATATCAGGAAATCTGATTTTCAAACCCGGGTTTTTCGGGATCCCGATTTTTTTTAAATATTTTGTATTTTTCAATAATTTCTACAAAATGTGAATTTTGTGGAAAACAAAACAAAAAAGTCCGATAAAGTGCGTATGATACCTGCCTGACTTCTTCTGATACATCCAAAATCCTTTAGTTGTAAACTGTTTTAATTTTATGTTTCCGTTATCGACATTTTTTATACCCTCCAACTACAGTATGGGGGTATACTCACTTTGTCATTCCGTGTGTAACGCATCAATATGTCGGTCTAGGACCCCATAAAGTGTATAGTATATTTATGATCGGTGATCGATTCTAAGATATTCTAGCGATGTCCGTCCGTCTGGCCGTCTGTAATTAACACGATGCAGTCTAAAATAAAAAAGCTAGAGAGGAAATTTGCCCCCCCCCCCAAAAAAAAAAGGAAAGCTGTTTTTAGTCCGTTTTACGCTAACATGGCAACACTTTCTACGACTTAGGAGTGAGTGAAACAACAAAACCCGATCTGGCATCTATTTTTCTTATGGCGCGTTATATCAGTTTTCTCCTTCTAACCTAATTCGTAGAATAATTTGAAAATATTAACCATATGGTTTAAAACTACTTTTTTGACACCTTACCTCACTTATGTCGAGTCTGTATTAGTCTGTGGTAAAGCTGTCACGACGAAAGGTAAAAAAATAAATATTAATGGTATAAAATCCTAAAAAAAAAGGTATACGAATACGTATATACTTCGCAGGAGGAATCTGTACCTGCACTTATTGCCCGGAATACTGATCTCGACAGGTTTTCTGTTTCGAAATTCACCACTTCAACAGAACTTCGCAAATATTTACGAACGCTAGGATTTAAAGTGCCAAAAAATTGCCAAACATTGTAAATAATCCAGAAAAATTCGAAAAATATTTAAAAATACCGAAAATTAAAAAAAAAAAATCTTCGTGATAAAATCTCCCAAAAATTACGGAATTCCGAAATTGGGATCCCGAATCCCGAGATTCCGATTACAACTCTAAATTTCTTATCATCTCTGTTTGTAATACATAAAAAAGCTGATTGTTATGAAATTAAAATGTCGATTTAATATTATCTACACACAAAAAAATATTTTACCAATAACTTGGGAGGATATGCGTTTTTAAAGTTTTTTGCATTAATTATGAAAAAAATTTGTAACATTTTACCAAGTTTTTGCATAATTTTGGTTAAAGTGTGTAAAATTACACAAGGTTAAATACTCTTATGAATATTTTCTAAACTTTTAACAGAAACCAGCAAAAACTTGGTAAAATGATGCTAGTTTTTGCAAAATATATGCAAAAAACTTTAAAAACGCATAACCTCCCAAGGACTTGGTAAAAAATTTTTTGTGTGTAGTTAGATAAAAAGGAAAGTAACATAACTTGGACATTTTTGCTCAGTGCTTAAAATAAATAAGATTCGTTAAAATAAATAAAACTAAATTATAAATTTTTGAAAGAACTTAAAATTCCAAAAAAAAATCATAATAATTAACAAAAAAATAATTGAAATACAAAAAAGATTATTTAAAAAAGAAAACTATCAAATCAAATTATAAAATAAGTTATTTCTTGAAACATATTGTTTCTTCAAATTTCCAAAAACAATGTACATTGAAAAAAAAAAATTATATGGAATTAAAAAAAAATAAATTGGAATTTATTCAAAGATTGATTGAAATATCAAAATAAAAATTGATTAAATTTCCAAAAAAAAAAACAATTGGAATTTAAAGAAATAAATTTGAATTTCAAAAATGCAATTGAAATTCAAAAAATGAAATGAAATTCATAAAAAATAACTGGAAAAAAAAAATTTTATAATTGAAGTGATATTTTTTGAATTTCAATTGATGGTTTTTTTATTTAAATTGCTATTTTTGAATTTCAATTGTGTTTTTGAGAATTTCAATTTATTTCTCAGATATTTTTGAATTTCGATGGAATTTTTTTGAATTCCAATTAAACTTTTTGAGTTTCAATAGACTTTTATGAATTTTAAGTGATATTTTTGGAAGGTGATGATTTACGCAATTTTTGGTTATCCGTTTGTAACACCTCGAATCATCGGTCTAAGTCCGTCTTTTGAAAACACGCTTAATTTTGAAGTTGGCTGATACCATTCTTAATCCAAATAGCTGTGTCCAATTTTTCAAATTGTTTAAAAAATTATTAGAAAAATATTTTTTCTAATATTTAAAAAAATATCTTTAATGTAAACATAAGCCAAATTTTAATTTTTTAAACAATATAAGGTTGTTGAAGATGTGAATTAGATCTATACACGTATCTCCTGTAGAAAATCAAAAGTTCAAAAAAATTAACAAAATAATATTTTTTTGGAATAGATTTAAGTTTCCAAAAAATTATGTTGAAAATTCAAAGCAGAAAAAAATTGTAAACATAAGTTTTCAATTACAAAAATATTGCCTGGTCCAGTTTATATGTCTCACCCAATTTTTACAGAGTACAACAGAAAGTAATGATGAGATGGCTTGATTTCAAACGTATATTTTTTTCTGAAAATTACATATAAAAAAATTATATGCGGAGCATATAATTTAATCACAATAACCTTAGTGCCGTAAAATGTCAACCTATTAATGGGTTAAAGTAACTAATTACTATATTTTTATTAATGTCATTTTTTTTTCTATTTGTTGCAAGAGTCATAGGTTTGATTCGAAAACACTAGTAAACATTTTAAGCTTCAGAATGAAATGTGGCTAGACCTAACTCAGAAAAAAATGTTTTGTTTTGTCCGCTCATGTTCAAATGAAACGTTGTTGTATTAACAAACAATTTATTTGTATTAACAAATTTTGTTGTAAAAAAACATATTTTCTTTGACAATACAATTAAATTGTTTGTTTATGAAAAAACGTTCAAAATTGAAAAGGAGCCAACAATACGTTTTTTTTTTTTTGGTATACTGATATTCAAAAGAAAAAGCTTCTAGCACTCGACCCCTTAACAACTTAGTAGTAGTTTCTTAAAGGGTAGTATAGACAAACAGACTTTTAAAAAGATTTTCAAAAAGATAATGTCGATTGAACTTCAATCCGCTTGTCAAAAAATCTAATCAAAACTCGTTTTTAGGTCTGTTACATGTTTTGACGTAACACGTTAATTACATTTTTTTATCTTCTTTTGTTTTTGTTTTTTCGCCATCTTATACCCTATTCACACTTACAGTTTTAAACCCTATTCACACTTACAGTTTTAAACAATTATTTTTAGCATTTTCTGTCAATATACTGTAATAGAATAAAGAAAGTGCTAAAAATATTGCTGCTAAAAACGATTTAAAACTGTACGTGTGAATAGGGTATTATATTGATCTAATGAAAAGTTTTGTTTTTTGAAAATTTTCAAAAAACAAATTGGTATCCGTTTTTTGAACATAAAATCTTTTCGATAAATCTTTTGTGTATTTTCGTGTCACTGTCCGGCTTTGGCACGAACTCGACTATCAATTATAGGGAGTTCACATTTCGAAACTGTAGAGGAAATTACAAGTATGGATCTTACAAGTTTAAAGCAGTTCGCAATGTAGGTCAATGTATTCAGTTTATGTCGATAATACCATATTCGCATTCATTTGAATTAGTTTATTTATGTGTTTTCCCCATACAACTTTAAACACTTTAAACGCATTTTCAAAAATTTTTATGAAAATGTTAGATTTTGTTTTATCATAAAGCATTTAATAAATTTTGATCCTTAAATTAAATGACTAAAGTTCCCGATTAAAAGTGTTTAGATATATTTCTATACATCACATCTTCTCTGAGATTTGAAAGATCAGTACTGATCCCATTAAGATCAGAACTGATCCGAAATTTGAAAGATCAGTACTAATCCGAAAAATGGATCGCTAAGATTGGATCAGTTTTAATCGGAGGGATACAATGTCATCCGAAAAATGGGTTTATCTAATTATATAAACCCATTTTTCGGATGAAATTGTATCCGTCCGATTAAAACTGATCTAAACTTAGCGATCCATTTTTCGGATCAGTACTTATCCTTTACATTTTTACTTGGGTTTATATAATTTCTAACATATGTTTGTTAATTTTACAAAATGTAGAGTTGTTATTCGCTTTTAAAATAACAATCATATGTGTACTGTGTACTGAATTATGTTACACTGAATTATGCTACAGTAAAATCTAACGTTTTCATGAAAATCATCGAAAGTAAAATGACTTACAAGGGAAGTATCCCTAGTGTAACCCTCAGATCTTCATGGAATTTGTTTTATTTCTTTTCAGCGGTACCAATGAGGGATAAGAAATGGCCATTTTTCAGTTTTTTCGTGTATCTCCTTTATTATGCAAATAAACCTAGTCATGTTACATAGCGAAAGAAAGGTTATTGGAAAACCTATGTAAATGTGAAAATAACATTTCCAAACATGCACAACTTTTGACAATATTGAATAAAATACCTAAATTTTAGGACGTTTTTGTTGATAAGTCGAAAAATATTATCTTTTTGGGCACGTTGTTACTAGAGTTGTCAATTATTCGCCTTTAAACTTTGTTCGAATAATTCAAATAATTGTTTTTGTTCGTTCGATCAAACGATTAAATCTAAAAAGTTATTCGATTAATCGATTAGAATAACGAATAAAAAAGTAATTATTAATAAATATTTTTTTATTAACAAAAAAATAAATAATTCATACAAAAAACTTAAAAATAAAATTATTTATTAACAAAAAATATGTAAAAACTTATAAATTAAATGTCTACTGATAGAATACAATGGAGAACATTTGTTGCGGCCCTATGTTCCACTGGGAATTTTAATTCCCTTTAGGATTAAATAAATATATATATAAATTAAACGAATTCACTTTTTTATGTAAAAAATGCATAAAAAACTTTACATTTGAATAATTTTAAATTTTGAATTGGTGGGGCCGGCTGGGGACGTTGGAGGACACATTTTCTCTCTTTATAAATGTTTACAAATTCATTTTCACGATATTTACGTATAAAAAATACTTTTATAATTATTTTACAAAAATATACAAAAAAAAACTTGTGAAAAAATGGGGTTTTCTCGTGGTGTTTTAGTTCTTTAAGGGTAACATTTTTCCCCTCGTCCGATTTTGCCTCCGAACTTTACCAGCCTATGCCCACCACAGACGGACATCGCTAGAATGTCTAAGAATCGATCACTGATCAATAATATATGCACTTTATGGGGTTCTAGACCAATATTTCGATACTGTAGTTGGATTGTTGACAACTCTAGTATAAAAAAATATTTGTTCGATTAATTGACATAAATTAATCGATTTATTCGTGATTCGAAAACCCATAATTTTTAAATTTATCGAACAAGAGTTTGGTTTTGTTTGATCGATTAATCGAATTATTCTTAATCGGTTGACAGCTCTAGTTGTTACCACCAATAGATAGGTCTTTTAAATACCTTTAATCTGATATTGAGTTTGCCTATGATATTTTTGATTAAATAGGCGTAAATCGTAAAAGTTCCCCGTATATTCCCGAATACATGTCTAATTTTTTTGTTGTTATAAACAACATTTCCAAATTTTATAAAGATCAGAGGGTGACACTAGGGAGACTTCCCTTGTCAGTGGTATAATGTAAACACACCAGAAATATGATTTGGCTAAGCCGAATATAACAATCTTACTTGTTAAATATGGAAGTGGCAAAATGTTGTATTACTTTTTTTTTTTTTTTAATTTAAATATAATGGGTGCTTTCATTATTATTATTTGTTTTTTTTTTTATTTAAGATTATAGCTTATTTAGAATTTAAGATGACACACTCAATAGTGTATAAACTTGTGTTATTTGTATAATTATATTGTCTTTTTTTTATTATAATTATTGTAAATTTTATTTGAATTATTTGTTAGAATTATAAAAAATCTGTGAATGCTACACCTAATCTTAAATTTAAATATTAAATTATAGAAAAATATTCTAAACAAATGAAACAATATATGTCTATGTAGTATATATTAAAAGAAAAAAGAATTATTTTATTTAATATATAAAAAAAAATTAGCCAAAAGTATCAAAAATATACTAATAGCTCTTTGATGAACGTATGAAAATAAATGGCGGTTTTAACGATGTTAAATATCATATAAAATAGCAAGGTCTTAAGAAAAAAAAAACGCTGAAAATAGTAACTCTATTAAATTCAATAAAATAATTTGTTACTATGTATTACATTTAAAATTATTTTTTTTAAATTCTGAATATTTTTGAAATCTGAGTATTTCAGAAGTGCTATTATGACGAAATCCCCGTTGCTTGAAAGATTTTCAGCTGACTTAGCATTTTTCTTTTTCCTGATTTTACCGAGTTACTATTTTGAGTGTTTTATTAATATAAAAATATAATTAGTTTTAAAAATCTCGAATAATAATTATTAAATATAGTCACAAAGGATAAGTATAATAATATGCGTTATAAGGCTTTCTGAGTAAAAATTTGTTTTAATGTAACATGTGTAATTTGAATAAATTCATATATATTTATGTATAGTTACAGCTAACACTTAAAACAGTCCCCGGAGTAAAAAAGATTTGTATGGTGCAGTATCTTATCTACATAATGTTATATTTTTAAAAATATAATTTGATCCCAAAAATGGAGGATCAAGAATTATCACGTATATTTACTTCACTTATGATATGATTTGATAACACCGCTAAACACTCATTTTCAGTGTTGAATTCTGATGATCAATTTTAGTAGACTTTGATCTGCTGATTCCAAATCTGTTCTCCAAATTTTCCCATCACGTCCAGATTTTTAGTTATTCACGGTTGAAAATGCGAAAAATTACGATTTTTGCATTATTTGAAAGCCTGCACAGCAGCCATTCAGTGGAATACAAATCTGGTATAAAGCGCAAAAGTATAACTTGTCTATGGTCTCCAACATAGAACACAATTTTTTTCAAATTATTACGTTTGGTTGGGCTTTACTTGCGTTTTAAAATGATACTGTTAAAATTACCATTTTTGTAAAATTTACATTAGTTTTTTGATATTTTTCAAAGAAAAACTCCAAAAAAATAAAAATTTTACAAAATTAAGGTTTCTGTGTTATTTTTTGTATAAACCGGAAGATATCTTGAATGGGTTTAAAAGTCTTAAGAAAGAATTAACTTTTGCCTAAATTTTGAGCTCATCGCAGTAAAGATTGATCATCTGGTTTTTGTTGTAGACCCTTTTAAAAATGGTGCTTTTTCTAATATTTTTGACAGTGTTTTTTTAAAATGCATGTTTGGCCAATAATAGTGCCACAACTTAACATTTTTTTGATCATATTTTTGAGATCATAGTTCAATTCTACTCTCACGCTTTATACCAGATTTTTTATTCCACCCAGCGGCTGCTGTGCAGGCTTTCAAAAAAGGCAAAAATCGCGTTTTTCGCATTTTCAACCGCTAATAATTAAAATTCTAGACGTGATGGAAAAATTTGGAGCACGAATTTGGAATCAGCGAGTCAAAATCTTTAAAAATTTTATACGAAACTTCAAACCGGAGCCAAAAACCCTCGATTTGTTGAGGTCGCAAAAAATTACATCAAACGGTGGTGAAAATTGGTTAAAGTGAGAACACACTAGGGTTGCCAGACGTCCTGCATTTGGCGGAAAATTTTTTGCAATTTTTTTTAACAACAACTATTTTTTACTTTAAAAGCCTAAGTTTTCAAAATGGTTATTTGTAAGCTTTTGTAAAATTGGTTTTACCTTGCCGCCCAAATGATGTGGACTTAGAACCCTTTTAAGGAAAAAAAGGCCTATTATTTAAGGAAAAAAAGGCCACCTGAGGTGAAATCTCGTTCGAACAAGATTTCGATCATATGATCGAAATCTCGTTCGAACGAGATTTCACCTCAGGTGTGAATTGGGTATAACAAAAGAGGTTACAATCTTAGTATTTGTTTGAAAAAAAAATATTTTTCAAAAAATGTACGCCAAAAGGTGCACAATATAGAGTACATTTCGGGAAAAAATTTTATAAAGTTTCCATGGAGTAATTCTGGTCCAGCGTTGTATCTTCAAAATGAAAAGGTTTGTACTAAAATTTACTTTAGCTAAATTGGTCTCTAAAGCAGCGCGAAAAAAATGTTTTTGACAAACAAAAACATTTTTTCTATTTCAAAATGCACTAGAGGTTGGTAGTCTCTTTTTAAAACAACAAAACTCGACAACAAATTTTTCAGTTTTCTTCATAAAAATATTTTTGTTTTTAAAATCCCGCCGTTTTTGTAATTTTCGTTAGTTTTTCCCGCTTTTTCGAAATAAAATTCTGGCAACCCTAGAACACACCATAAGTAACACCACTGCAAAAAGATTATAAGGCGTTTCGCCGATATAAGGCGATGAATCTTTAGTGCCGAAATAAAAGGCAAGGTCTTTTTGGTTTTCGGGTCTTAAAAAAAAATTTCATACAATAAAATTTTTTATTTTTTTTATTTTTATTATAATTTAGCTTAATAAGCTTATTAACGACAAAAAGTTTCAATATTTCACGTACATATTTACATAAAATATGACAAATTAAAGTATTAAAGTTTATAAAAATCTTATTTTTTTTTAATATAGGAAATAAAAAATCCCGAAAATACCCAAAAAAACCCGAAAATCCGGAATCCCGCAATTTCAGTTTTCAAAATCCCGAATCCCGGGATTTTTAAATGTTAACCCCGTGTGGCATCCCTAATCCTGATCCTTCTTAAATCCCATATTTAATGTTACCACTAACGAAGTTCCGGGCATAATAATATAAAGTTAATTTATCAACACAAATTTATATAAGATCGTATATGCCAACATATGATTTTTTTGAGAAAAATAACGAAGGATGTAATAACATGTCACACAATATATCTTTACATTTCGGCATACATAAATATATAAAGTAACATATCGCTCCTTTACTTGTATAGTGTCACAACTCAAAATATTTGATTTTGCAGAAAACACGTTTAAAATTTACCATTGAAACTGGTTTTTAATTGAAAAAGGCCGGTACATAGAAAATGTAATAATGGCGTGTACTCTTCTCAAACGGTGGGTTTAAAAGATATTAATACGAATTTTTGACACAATATAATACCATATTCGCATACAATGTTTAAAACATCGTTTAACTTTTGTGTTTAAAATTAAACGAAAGTGTTCGCATTGCCAGTAGTTTAAAAAAGCATCCGCTTCTCTTCTGGTTCGTTTAGCAGCGGCTGTTTTTTTGATGACAACTTAACACAGGGTTGTTATTTCGTGTTTCCGAGATGTTTTGGAGATGTTTTCGAGATGTTTAAAATTAAACGAGGTTTTGTTTTGAATGTATGGGGAAACACATGTTTAAATTTAAACATGCCAATGTGAATATGTATGGTATAAAGCACGATATAACGAATTATTCTGCATCATTAACTCAAAAAACGCATTTTTTGAGTTATGATCCAAGTAAAGGAGCGATATGAAAATATCAAAAATTTTTTGTCGCCCGACTTATCTTATGAAATATACTGCACCATACACATTTTTTTTACTTTGGATTCATCATCACTTATAAAAAAATGTTTAAGCACATTTTTAGATGTGATCCAAAAATTTATTTTTGAAATTATTTGTAAAAAACAAATGCATACATTTATACAAAATAAATATCATTTATTTTACTTTTAAAAGCTTACGGCTTTTGTCATTTGTTTGGCAATCATAAGAAAATTGTTTTTTATGCCATTTCTAAACATGTCGGAAAACATAAGAAATATACACTTTTTCTTTGAGCCTAAAAGTATGCTCTCCTTTTTTACACAAAACCCCGAAAACCATTTGATTCAACTGCTCTTGTCACAATTGGCCTTAATCGACATTTTTAGAAAAACTTCGAAAACCATTCAAGGTAGGCGTAAGAAAACAATAGTCTTTTAATTGACAAAAACAATTAAGAAAAAGAGTAAAGTAAAATACATTAGCGGTTTTCACCCTTGATAGAAAACATTTGAGGAAATTTCCTACAAGAAAATTTTCTACCGATTTTTTCCACTAAAGAGTGAACAACTATTTAAACAAGTTTTCTCACACTAACATTTTCTATAACCTCAAATTATTTTACATAATTAAAACCACGAAATAAAACTAAACAACGCGATTTTTAGTAAAAATATAATTAATCATTTAAGTTTCATTTTAAATTTCGTATAAAAAGTCTGAAAATTTCACAAAATAATTAAATGCCTCTTTAATCAGCTGTTTTGTTGGTCTAGAAACTTTTATTTTTTTCTATACTTCAACTTACTCAAGCATCAAGTCGAAGAAATTTTCTATGCAGAAAAGAAGAAATCAAGAAAATGAGAAAAACGAGCCGCCATGTATTTTGTTGTTGTATCTGTCAAACATTTTCTTGTTTTCTTCGATTCTCCGATTCTTTTCTCGTTTTCTATCAAGGGTGAGAACCGCTATTATATTTCCGTTGCCTTAATATATGCATTAACAAATTTTAGTTTTTTACAAGTAATATAAAAAAATAATACGAAAAATGTTATTTTGACAATTGGCCTATAAATTTGGTAAAATTTTCCAAATATCAGATCTAATCATACAGGAAAGTCTTAATGTACATACAGACGACGCAATATTATGTACAAAATTCAATTATATATGTATATGGTGTGTGGGTAATATTGACGATTGTACAATGGTCAATCTTAAGCTATGTTTACACCATACCACTGAGTCGTATGATTTTTATGAAAAATCAAGATTTTTTATAGCATAATTTTAGGCACCCGGGGAAAAATGAGCATATATGGATACATATATGTAAATATATGGATGCATATATGTAAATATATGAGCATATATGATCATATATGAAATTGTATGCAGTGATATATGATCATATTTGCAACATATATGTCCATATACGTAAAATGAGGGCATATGCCCATATATGACATATGTGGACATATGTATATTGAGCATGTATGTCATATATGTTCATATGCCCTCATTTTACGTATATGGACATATATGTTGCAAATATGATCGTATATGCCTTCATACAGTGTCATATATATACACATATGCTACATATATGGACATACATGACGCTGTATGAACGCATATATGATCATATTTGCATCATTTTTCACCGGGCATGTAGTAAATATATGATTGTTATTATAAAGCAGCAACAAACTCTACATTTTGCTAAATTTATAAACTTAAGATTAAATAAATTGTTATATTTGTTTATAAATTTAGCAATATGTAGAGTTTTTTGTCGCTTTTTAATAACAATCATATATTTACTACATGCTTAAAATTATGCTATAAAAAATCTTGCTTTTTCATGAAAATCATACGCCAAAGTGGGATGGTGTAAACATAACTTAACCCACACACCATCAATATAATAGCATATTGTACATAATATTGCGTCGTCTGGTAGGTACCTTTAGAAAAGTATATATAATTCCATATGGCTATATATGATAACTTTTACTCGTGTGGTCAATGTTTCATACTGTATATATGATTCCCCCTACACAATAATTCATACAACATACTACATTAGAAAATAAAATATAAAAAAACTCTGCACGTCGATTTGAATGAAATTTTTGATATGTTGTGGAAACTTTACAAACAGTAGAATAAAACGTTGCATTGCACATAATACATTAACCTTAAGCGCCCATCAGACGGCAGACAAATCTTAGAATTTGTTTAACAATCAAAAAATGGTTTTGAATTACATTAGCTAACATGTCAACCAATTTGTCTTCCAACCGCTCATTTTTTTATAAAAATATTTGCAAACAAACATTCGAACACATATTATTAATAAGGCGGTTGGATGGAATGAAATTACACTCAACAACAAGTTGTACAACTTGTTAGCCAAGCAGCCAAAATATCAAAAAAATTTGATATTTTCAACGGTTGGTTGACAAGTTGTACAACCTACCATTACACGAGAAATTTGCATTCGGTCGTTAGATAAATTGTAAGATTTGTCTGCCGTCTGATGGCCGCTTAATAATTAATCGTATGTTTAAAGTAAAGGTGAGTTTACATTAAAACCCACCATTTATTGCAAATTGCAAATAGCGATATTTCGAAAACTATTTTAAAGCAATTTTAAAATCAATTTGATATTTGTGTTTAGCATCATAAGGCTGCATCTGTAATAAATCTGACTTTAGATTACAGTTATTTGTAAATAAAATACTATTTTGAGCAGTTGATTTTACTAAAAACAACAACAAAATTTTAAAGATTTTCTACAGGTTTTTCGAATAACATGAAACAAAAACATCAATTTTAAATTCATTTGTATTAGTAATTAATTTAAATTACAAGTTCTAATATTTCCGTTTCTTCTACAACATATCTAAATTGCATTGAAAGCACAGCGTGTAAAGGTGTCCCATACACGACGTAATAATATGTACAATAAAATTGTGCAATATATTTTCATAGTGTGGGGTAACACTGCACATCAATAAAAAAAAAAATCAGGTAGCAACTAATTTTCTGAACTGCCGATGTTCGGAGACTGGGCTAACTATATTCACCAAATGTAAAACAAAAAATTTACAATTTTAGTTGCACAATTCTAAAAACTGTGCAGTTATATTAAGCGTATGTGGGAACCTTTAGAAGAGCCGAATGAGTACAGCAATAATACTACTAATACAGCAATAATATAGAAATATTACCGCAGCAGGTTTAATATCTGCTGACATGTTTCTGCCTCTATCAGTGTTGTCACTTCTTGAATAATTATCCAAAAAAAAAAAAAAAACAAACAAAAAAAAACAACAACAAAATGGTACAATTTAAAATGTGTTGGATATTTTTTCACATTAAGGGCGGATAATACATTTTTTCTCTGAAGAAAAATTGTCAATTTTTCTCTGAAGAAAATGTTCTTTTTTTCCTATTTAAAGATTCCTAGAATTTTTTCTTATAAAAAAAATCCAAGATTTAAAAACATTTTTTCTATAGAAAATTTTGAGATTCTTAGACATTTTTCGTAGAAAAATTCTCACATTATTTCCTTTCCTTTTACCCATTACCTTCTCAGATTTTTCCAACGAAACATTATCAGATCTGGAAAAATTTTCAAATCTTTTGTTTCTCGTCTCTCAAATCTAACGTTCCGAGACATTTTTCCTTTAGAAAAATTTAAAAATTCTTAGACGTTTTTCATAGAAGAATTTCTATAAAAAATTTCTCCTGTTGAAAAATTCTCACATTTTTCATAAAATAAATCTGACATTTTTATGTAGAAAAATTCTTACATTCCGGAAATTTTTTTTAGAAAAATTTTAAGATTCTTAGACATTTTTCACCGAAAAAGATTTTGAGAATATTTACTTTTCTATTTAATTTTTTCCCTATTCTTTCCTTTTCTTTATATTTTCTTTCGAATTCGGTTTGGGGGGACCTTTTTCCCCCCGTGAAGCCGCGCCTGAAATATGATATCGACCAAATATCTTTCCAAATCAATAAATTTGCGTTGAAACTTCATCAATTTGTTTTTGCATAATTTGGTGAAAATGTATATTTTGTGCATATTTGAAACTTTTAGATGCATAAATTAGCAGAAACATACATTGAAATTAATTTGTGTCTAATAATTGGGGTTTTCACAGTGATGATTGATTTACCTTCTTTAGTGTGGTATTTGACAAATGTGGCAAACGTCAAAAAAAAAATGTCAATTTGAGTGTGGGATATTTTTCTTAAAATGCCCAACTCAAACTTTGTCTAAAATGAAAATGCCAGAGTGCAAATAAAAAAAAAAAAAACAAAAAAATTAAAACAGCTCTGATTGTTTATGCTGAAAATTCGAACGCGGCAACAAAAACATTTATACAAAAAAAAAAATACAGATTTTTTGTGTTTATTTTAAAATTATGAATGTAAAAAGTTATAAAAGTTAATTAACGTTATTTTGTGCAATAGGTGACAACTGATAACATTTAGTCACTGAAACTCAACTGTATTAAACCGGCCTTGCGGTGTTAGCAGCCCCAACTCTAGGATCGGAGGCTTTGGCCTAATAAGTCAATCTTCCTAAACTCGCATGATTATAGAAACGTCAACAAATTTAAATAATGACGCCCTATGTTCTTCGTGAACAAAGGACATATATATATATTTTGTGCAAATTATTCACAAAAAGTGCGCTATGTAAAGAAAACATGGTGGCATATACTTGACGTTTAGTAAAATGTGCAAATTTGCCAAATACCCCACTAAAAAAAGGCAAATTTAATCGTCACTGTGAAATCCCCAAATATTTTTAAGTTTAGAAAATTCACTTATTAGTAATTATTTTTGTTTTCAAAAGTAGTCCCCCAACGTCTCCTACCAAACCCCATCCCCCCCCCCCCCCAAAGAAATAAGATAAAAAAAAAATAAAAATATGTTGGAGGGTATCAAGTAGAGATGGGCACATGAGCAGATTAGAGCGTGATTCACGCGTGAGTGTGACTGAATTTAATTTTACTCACGTGATTGTGAGTGAGTGTGAGTGGCGAACAAAATTTTGCGTGATTTAGAAAAAATGTGTTCTTGTCAGTCAAAAATCACTCACGCGCCCATCTCTAGTATCAAGGATTCGGCACAGCCGAATTACACTCTCTAATTTGTTATACCCTCCACTCTAGTGATAGAGGGTATATATAAGTTTGTCATTCCGTGTGTAACACCTCGAAATATTGGTCTAAGACCCCATAAAGAATATATATTTATGATCCTCGTTCGATTCTAAGACGATCTAGCGATGTCCGTCCCTCCGTCCGTCTGTCTGTCTGTCTGTCTGTCTGTTGAAACACGCGAACTTTTGAAAGACTTCACGGAGGCCCCTGAAGTTTGGCATATATGTTGGACATTTATCTGGTCAGGTTGGTATTGCAATCCAGCGAAATCGGTCTATTGGTTCAAAAGTTATGAGCAAAAGAGTGAATTTCGGCAAGGATTTTTCGCAAATTTACGAGATAAAAAACACAATAACTTTCTAAAGGCAATTCTGAGGATGATGAAGCTTGGCATATATATTTGTCGTTCCCCTGTCGTTCCCGTTCGTAATAAATTTCAGCCAAATCGGTCTAGCGGTTCAGAAGTTATTAGCAAAACCGTGAATTTCAGATTCGCTTCACCTTAAATCCACGTGTTAAAAACCCATTAAACATATTTTACAAACATTGGTAAGTCACAAAAATATTTTACAACGTATTTTTTTCACTCAAAAATATTTTTACACTAAAAAAAAATACACTCAAAAAAAATTGTACACTTAAAAAAAATTTTATACTCAAAAAAAATTTAGTAAATTATTTTTTTTTTTTGTTTCAAAAATTAGGAAAAAAAGGTTTTTTACACAAAATAAAATATTTCTAATTAAAAATGTTATTTTTTCACGTTAGAAAATTTACTATAACTTAAAAAGGGCATTGTGGAGGGTATTCATAGATTCGGCCAAGTCGAATTTAACTTTTCTACTTGTTTTTTTACTAAATTAATTAAATATGTCTGAACAAATTTCCATTTTCTTCTTCCCAAGGTTTTATATTTATGTTATTTACTTAATTTTGTGCTATTTTTGTTGTTGTTGTGATAATTTTAATGGTTTTAAATGATATTGGATCAACCATTGGATAATTATTCTTTGTTTCACTGCTGGCAACACTGGCCTCTACTTTAAACAAAAATTTATATATTTAAATAGTATAGTGTGTGTGTCGAAAAAACTCTTTTGTACAATCTCCTGTTTGTACAATTAATTTGTATCGTCTATGTGGCCCTTATGGGTTGAAGATATATGTACATTAGTATAAAAAATGTTGTATTGTTTGTTAAAGAGTTGTACTTTTGGACAGTTTTACTGGTTAAAGCTTATTTCTTTTATTTTTTAATTAATCCAGTAAAAAAAAACGAAGATAATAGTTATTATATATAACAATTAAACAAACAAACAAAAAAAAATGATATAAAATTTAAAATAACTATAAGTGTTGCAGTCTCTAAATGTTTAAAAGATAAAATAAAAAATATAAATATATGATGAAAAAAAAAAATATAAATTAAATGTGTTTTTTTTTTGTTTTTAGGTATATGCAATGCACTCAAAATTACAAAGTTTATAAAACTAGCAAATAAAAAAAAATGTTTTAATTAGCAAAACTCTTTTGCCAAATTAAAATTCCAAAAAATACATGTAAAATTTATTTGTAAAACCACACTTTCCTTTAATTAAAGTGTTAGAAAAGTTAAAAAAATTATATATTTGACAAAAAACATACATACAAATCAAACTAACTAAAATAGTGCAACTATATTTTTTGTAAAATTACTAAAATTTTGGGCTAAAATTAGTGTAAATAAAATTAAAAATTACACTTTCTAACTTAAATTGAATTACGATCACGTTTTACTATTTTTTTTGGCATTAATTTTTTAAACATGTTTAACCACTTTGTACAAGAACCTTTAACCCCACAGGAGCACGGGTTAAATTTGTCCGATTTGGCTAAACATTTTTAGACCAAAACGAACGATATTTTGCCTAGCAATCGACAAAAATAATTTTTTGTGATAAAAAATAAAATTTGAAAAAAGGGTAACAACGCTTTTTTGCTGCTTTTTTAATACATTTCAAAACACGATAAAGATCTTATGGATAGGAATACCCGACTAAAAAAAAGTAATACGGCGCTATATATCATTTGATCCCAAAAATGGAGGATCCAAAAATATATGATTATATCTTATTGGATCAAATTTGATATGATTAGATATAATTAGATCCCAAAAATGGAACGGTAAATATTATCTAATTTGATATTATAAAACAATAGATCTAATAAGATATAATAATATATAATTATATCATATTAGATCTAATATGATCTTTAATATAAAATATGATAAAATTTACCGTTCCATTTTTAGGATCAAACTATATTTAATTATATCAAATGTGATCTACTAAGATATAATCATATATTTTTGGATCCTCCATATTTGGGATCAAATGATAGATCAATTTATATATAATTATATTAAAAATTATATGATTGCATCAAAACTTTTTTACTCGGGTAATATTTTTGTGTGGATATGTACCATTAAAAGCCACATCTGAGCTAAAATACTTTCAAGTCAAAACTAAAAAAAAAAAATTGCCGTCTGACCCCAACGACCCTAAAATTTTTTTTTTCTAACTCAATTTTGAACTGGAAGTGTTTAACCTACCAAAATGAAATTTTTAGTTGTTAATAAGCTAATCAAGCTAAATAATAAACAAACAAAAAAATCGAAAAAAAAATTTGGTTTGTATGAAAAAAAATTTTTTTGAGGAAAACCTTTAACCCCCAACGGCACGGATTAGTTTTGTCCGATTTGGCTAGAAATCTTAACATACACACAAAACAATATTTTACCAATAACTTGGGAGAATATGCGTTTTTTAAGTTTTTTACATTAGTTATGAAAAATTTTATAACTTTTTACCAAGTTTTTGCCTAATTTTAGTTAAAGTTTGTAAAATTACAAAAGGTTAAATACTCTTATGAATATTTTCTAAACTTTTATCAGAAACAAGCAAAAACTTGGTAGAATTATGCTATTTTTTGCATAATATATGCAAAAAAAAAAACTTTAAAAACGCATATCCTCCCAAGTACTTGGTAAAATTTTTTTTGTGTGCAGAGTTCTAAATAGAGGTCTACACCAAAACGAACCATAATTTGTCCGGCGATTGAAAAAATTCGAAAAAGCCATAATAATAAACGCTAAAAAAATATTTAAATCAAGCAGAAACAACTTCGAAGTAAAAAAAAAACAGTGACGAAAAAAAACAAAGTTTGTTTTTATTTATTTTTATTCGAGCCTCATTTTTGAAATTTATTGAAATTATCTACTGTAACAACATTTTTTTATTCTTCAAGTCTCAATGTACTAAGAAGATAAATATTTTTCATATTGCGTTTTGCTAACTTGTTTTAAATAAATGCTAAAGAGGTCTGAGTTTTTCAACACTATTTTCAAATCTCCAATTTTAAATTTTTATTTTTTTGTTAAAGAAATTTTAAAAAATCGACTATTGGAGTTTAAGGATTTGTTAAGTTAAGCACATATAAGGGAATAAAAACCCCAAAAATTGTAGGATTTGCTGTTTTCATTTGGCTATTACAGTGATGTAATTTCGGCGGATTTCGGGAAAGTAGTGATTTTTGGCACTTTTTTTAGCTTTTATTTATTTTTGTTTTTTTACAAACTTCATATGTTTTGGACCGAATTATACTTATCAACACGAGATAGAATACTTCAATTCGCAAATTTAGGGCAAAATTGAGAAATTAAAAATTGCCCCAACTAAAGGTCAAAGGTCAAATTTTAGAAGATTTTGAATTTTTAAACATTAACAGATTTTCTGAGTGGAAATATATGAAACTAAATTTTAATTATTTGCCATATAGTTTAGACCAATTAAAATAACATCAAGTAGATTCAGCAAAATCTGCCCAGCAAATCTGTTAATGTTTAAAAATTCAAAATTTTCTAAAATTTGACCTTTGACCCTTAACAGGGGCAATTTTTTATATTGCCCTAATTTTGCGAATTGAAGTATTCTATCTCGTGTTGATATAATTCGGTCCAAAACATATGAAGTTTGTAAAAAAAAAAACAAAAAAAATAAATAAAAGCTAAAAAAGTGCCAAAAATCACTACATTCCCGAAATCCGTCAAAATTACATCACTGTAATAGCCAAATGAAAACAGCAACGCCTACAATTTTCGGGGTTTTTATTCCTTTATATATGTTTAACAAATCCTTAAACTCCAATAGTCGATTTTTTAAAATTTCTTTAACAAAAGAAATAAAAATTTAAAATTGGAGATTTGAAAATAGTGTTGAAAAATTCAGACCACTTTAGCATTTATTTAAAACAAGTTAGCAAAACGCAATATGAAAAATATTTATCTTCTTAGTACATTGAGACTTGAAGAATAAAAAAATGTGGTTACAGTAGATAATTTCAATAAATTTCAAAAATGGGGCTCGAATCCCTTGATTAAATGGTCTGACACACGTTAGTTGCCTGGGGAAGTTGTAATAACTTGGCTGATTTTCAACCGATTTCAGTTTTTAATATCTTATTCGATAAACATTTTACTCCAAATCACAATTCTGTGACCATTTGAATTCAAACTTAACTCAAAATATCGAAAAAATCGAGAAAATGGATAAAAAGTCAAATTTTCCCCTTGTAATTTGATTTTCAAACTTCAGGGCCGATGCGGCAGGTCTTAACCATATACGATTTTCCTAAAATTTTGTGAGACATGTTTTTACCCCCAAATGCACATTTCTAGGGGGAGGCCCGGTCAATATCTAACAACTTTGTTTTTTTGGTGCACCCTAAGGTACATACATATTTATAAACTTAATAAATAATTATAAAAATAAAATAAAAAGAACCCAATTTCTAATATCCCGATTAAGTTTATTTTGTAAATACGTAAGTATATGATTTTTTATTCATTTAGGTACTACAATCATGCTATGATTAATACGTGTGTTTTTATTGGCTGCAATCATAATATGCTAAAAATGGTTTTCAGACTATGGTTAGCTACAGCATTGGCGGGTACAGCTTTTAGGTTTGGGGGGGGGGGGGGGAAAATTTTTTTTTTTTACTTCAAATAAAAAAAAAATCATAAATCAACCTGTGTCGGACGAGCAAAAACAGGGATACGGTTATATTTTGCAAAAAAAAGGGATGGGAAAGCTACACTCATAATAATAACTCTGTAAAATACTCTGTAAAATGACTGTAATCTCAATTCAACAGATATTTGACAGAGTTTTATGTCAAAATACAGATTTAAAGAAAAAACTTTGTATTTTGTTGTGACAAAAAAACAAAATTTCCTCTGTTATATTACTTTTTACTTTGTAATCTTAATTTTACAGATAATTAACAGAGTTTCCTGCTAATATACAGATCTAAGCAAAATACTTCGTATTTTTTTATAACCAAAAAAGTTTTCTGTAGTTTTTGTTTTTGTTACCAAACATCAAAATTTTATCTGTAATTTTTTTTTTTTGAGAAAAAGTTAAAAAAGTAGCAAAAAAAAGTTTTCAAAATTTATTTTTCAGAAATCTTATAAAAATTTTACAAAATAACATGCATTTAACTAAACTCTGTAAATTTACAGAGTTTTTTCTGTAATTTTTTTTGCATCAAATGCATTTTACAAATATATGTAAATTTACATAGTTTTTTTTCGCTAAATGGTGGTTTATTTAACCAATATTTTACTAGAAACTCTGTAAATTAACAGTTTTTTTTTGTCCAAATCATTTTACAGAGTTTTATGGTAAAATTACATAGTTTTCTCTGTAAAAAAGCTTTCATATTTAACCAAAATTTTACTAAAAACTCTGTAAATTAACAGCTTTTTTTCTGTCAAAATCATTTTACAGAGTTTTTTTAGTAAAATTACCAAGAAATGTTGTTAGCTGGAAAAGTATGGTGTACTCTGTTAAATTAGCAGAGTTTTTCTGTAATTTAACAGAGTTATTATTTTGAGTGTATAAAATCTACAAATTCATTAGTTTTTTCCGATGGAGTTTTTTTTTATGATCATATTTTGTTTAGATAATTGTTCTTTAATTTGTTTTAAAAGAAAATTGTACATTTTCGTTTACATAGAAAAAGTCTCAGATTCTAACACATTTGACATAAACAAAAGCTTAAATCTGCACTCAAAATAATTACTCTGTTAAAAACTCTGTAAAATGACTGTAATCTCAATTCGACAGATTTTTGACAAAGTTATCTGTCGAAATACAGATTTTAAGAATAAACTTTGTATTTTCTTGTAACCGAATAACAAAGTTTTATCTGTAATTTTACTTTTTACTTTGTAATCTCTATTTTACAGATAATAAACAGAGTTTTTTGTTAAAATACAGATTTTATAAAAACACTTGTGTTTTTTTCTCGTAACCAAAATACAAAATTTCAACTGTAATTTTACTTATTGCTCTGTAATAATAAAACCTGGTAAATTTTACGAGGATGTCGTGTAAAATTGGAGGTACTCGTAAAAAAACTTTCAAAAAAATAAAAAGTAAATTTACAATTTGGAAGCATTAGATCAGGCAAATTTACTCGATGGCATTTTCCAATTGTCAACACTACTTGCACATTAAGGAAAGATAAATTGATCAGAAATCAAATAGAAAATAAAATAGTCAAATTCTTATCGCTTTTATCAATATTTTACAGATAATTCTGTAAATTTACAGTTTTTCTTTATCGAAATCATTTTACAGAGTTTTCTTCGTAAAATAACAAAAAATCTTGCTGGTTGGAAATCTATGGTATTTTCTGCTGGCTCAGCAGAGTATCTCTGTAATTTAACAGAGTGATTATTTTGAGTGTGAGATTTTTTCAATAGAAGAAACTCTTCCTACATAAAAAATATCAGATAATGAGACATTTTTCGTGAAGAAATGATTTTTTATAGGTAAAAGGTCTCAAAATCTAAGATTTCTTCTTAACGAAAAATGTCTCAGAATCCGAGACTTTATCCGTATAGAAAAATTTTCAGATTCTAAGAATTTTTTTCCACAGAAAAAGTCTCAGATTCTGAGACCTTTTATTGTAGAAGAAGTCTCATATTTTAAAGCATATTTTTTCCTACAGAAAAGATCTCAGATTATTTGATTTTTTTCATACTGAAAAATGTTAGATTCTGAGACCTTTATTCTATATAAAAAGTCTCAGATACTTAGACCTTTTTCCTATAGAAAATTCTCAGATTTTGAAACCTTTTCCTAAAGAAAAAGTCTCAGATTCTCAGACCTTTTTACTATAAAAAGTCACAGATTCTCAGACCTTTTTTTTTTTGTAGAAAAAGTCTCATATTCTTAAGACATTTTTTCTATAAAAAAGTCTCAGATTTTGATACCTTATTCCTAAAGAAAAGTTCTCATATTCTCAGACCTTTTTCCTATAGCAAAAGTCTCAGATTTTGAGAGCTTTTTCTTATATAGCAGAAGTCTAAAATGCTGGCAGTTTTTCCCTAAAGAAAAAGTGAAAGATTCTGGGACCTTTTTCCTATAGAAAAGGTTTTAGATTCTGAAAAATTTTTCCTTTTTAAAAAGTCTCAGATTGTGAGACCCTTTTTCTTCAAAAAAAAGTATTAGATTCTGAAACGTTTTCCTATAAAAAAGTCTCATATTCTAAGACCCTTTTCCTATAGAAAAATTCTGAGATTCTGAGACGGACATTCAACACTTTTATTTTCTGAATCATTTCTCCAAACCAAAATTTTTAGATTCTAATTTAAAATTAATATAATAATTGTGATCCCATGATCAAATGTTTTTATTTATTGTTTTCAGTTAACTTCAAATTATTTTTAATTACAACCTAACCGAGAACTAGTTACAATGACAATCGAAAAAGGTTTTTGGGGGAATCGAACCCACGACCACTGTTTCATAATCTAGCATGCTGTCAATAACCTACAGGTGCCCGATTCTAAGACATTTCGAAAAATTTTTCCAAAAAAACACTGTGCTACACCAAAAATATGCAGGGGCTCTCATATGAAAATTCGGATTGGTTGGAGTTCATAGAGTACTGATATACTCATTGTTTTTCTGGAACACTTCGTTAAGTACGTTTTTTATTGGCAAATCTGTTGAAAAACGGTAATTCTTAAATTACAATTTTAAAAAATTATTACTTTGTTAATGTGCAACCGATTTTCGATTTTATGGATTTTTTTGAAAACACGTGTACCGTAAATTTCTGAATAGGTTGTATGGATAGCCCTATATGGAGCTAAGAAAATTGCATTTTTGGTTTTCCAATTTTTTAAAAACTGGGCTTGGTCAAAAATTGTAAAAATGGTAAAATTTGTGACGAGTTGCCTTGTATAAATATTCATCAACTTAAAACGGAATGCACTACAATCTCATACATTTACATTCTTGTATCGTTTTGTATGGGCTACTGATTAAACATATTTTGGAAAATTTTTAGAACCCGTTCTGAAATTTTCCATTTTTTTAGAAAAGTCAATTTATAAAAAATCCGGCCACTTTTGTTATTTTTTTGGAATTTTTTTTTTTTTTTAATATTAGATTTTGTAAATTTTTACGGACGGATCAAAGATGATGTTGGGTACAGGTTCAGGGGTATACTCTGAATGCCTCGAAATCCAGGCCGAGGTTCTTGCAATTGACAAGGCCGCGCAGATAATTATGACAAGGGACCTAAGTCCTTGCGCCATTAACATTTCTGTGGATAGTCTTGCAGCTCTGAAGGCCTTAGAATCAAACACTGTAAAATCGAGAATTGTAAGTAATTGTATACAATCCCTTCATCGAATCAGTCAGCACACAGTCAAGCTAATCTGGGTCCCTGGACATAGTGGGGTCGATGGTAACGAATTAGCCGATGAGTGTGCAAGAAAAGGCTCCGAGTCGGTGGGGGAACGTGTCGAACCTAATATCTCGGTTCCTATAGTGGAGTTGATGAACGAAATTGATAGAATATCAGAGAATAGGATGAAGGACAGGTGGATATCACTAACCACGGGCAGGATATCGCGAACCATGTGGCCACTGCCAAATCCTAAGAGGACAGAAAGCTTTCTTACTTTTGGCAAGCGGACAGTTAGCCTATAAGTAGGACACTGTTAAATCGGTCAAACGGCCGTTCGTATAGGAATTTCTAATAGGGACTTTTGTAGAAGTTGTGATGAGGTGAAGGAGGAGGAGTCAGTGAAGCACTTGTTGCGTGAATGCGCGGGTCTTATAAAACGTCGTCATAAGTATTTGGGGCAACGATTTTTTGATGACCTGGATTGCCTAAACAGTGTCCCATTGACATCTCTAGCGGAATATCTTAGGGAATCGGGGTGGTTTGAGAGGTAGAATTTTGTATATTAGAGAGGTGTAGGGGAATCACAATTGCCCTTATGGCCTCCGAGTAAATTTGCCGAATTGGCGGACGCCCAACCAACCTAACCTAGAAATGGACACGTAAGTGATTTTTGACTTACACTCACTCACACTCATAATATTCTTATTTATACAAAAAAAAATATCAAAAACTAAAATTTCAAAAATTTCAGCAAAATCTAAAATTTTACATTTGAAGGGCTTATTGTAAAAACTCGATAAGCAACATTTCATTTTATGGTGGGTTTTGCTTTAAAACTTTTGAAATAATGTAGAAAATATACACTCAAAAAAACAAAACTGTAAAGTTAACAATTTTTTTAGTTAAGTTGAGTTAACTGGCTTTTTAGTAAATTTTTAGTTAAAATCAGCATTTTAACTAATTTTTTTAGTTAAGTTCAATTTACGAGAATACTAATTTTGAACAAATTTTTAATTCAATTTTTTTTTTTGTTGACTTTGAAACTGACAAGGGAAGTATCTTAACCCTTATGAACCGATTTGCCTGAAACTTAAAATAAATATTAAAGAGACGATTTTAGGGTTGGGGTGTCTCGGCTTATCGGCCATATCGGTGTTTAAAAATTTCGTTGTCCCCGGCCGATAAGACGAGACACCCCGACCTTAGAATTGTCTCTTTGATATATATTTTAAGTTTCAGGCAAATCGGTTCATAAGGGTTGAGATACTTCCCTTGTGAGTTAACAAATTTTTACTAATTAATTTGCTGATTTTTCGTAACATATTTGTAAAGTGAAAAGAGTGATTACTATTTAAGAAATTTCTTGTGTAGCCTCCTAAGCAAATCTCATAAGTTCTACTTAAGCTGAACTTAATGCTGTGAAAAAATAGAAAGAAAAATAAGTGAAGTGTTAGTGTTTAAAGTGTTCGGTAAAATAAAAAAAAATTTCAACCTGAAAATGTAAAAAAACAAAATTACTAAATATTTTGTTAATTTTAGTTTACGAAAAGTAACAAAAATTTTAGCAGAATTCAACTAATTTTTTTGTAAATATGTACATACAAATGTTACGAAATTTTCAGCAAAATTTTTAGTTAATGTTACGTTTTTTTTGCTACATTCATTCTACGAAAAGTTAGCTACACACAAAAAAAAAATATAAAACAAGTAAGAAAATTATAGTCGGTCAAGACCGACCATATAATACCCTACACCAGAGTTTCCCTGGGCGTACGGACATAGTGCCCAAGGTCTTATCGCCCAAAACCGTAAATGACATATCGCCCACGCTGCGACATATAGCCCAAAATGATAGGTCTAAAAATGTTATTTCTCCCAAAACAAAATTGTCAAAAAATCCAAAATATTTTTTTTGGGCGAAATGTCGAAATTACGACTTCTATGATTTCTTTTATTGTAATAAAGATTTTCTGCGTAGCCGGCCTTCGGCCGGGCTTAGGGATTACATACTCCATGCATTAAACCCACCCTCTCTGCAAACTAAGGCTATTTTGGTTATAAGGCCTTTTTGAGGCATAACAAATTTGATAACGCAAGGGACTGCTACCCTAGAAAACTTTACTTTGCAGAGAGGGTGGGTTTAATGCATGGATTTTGTAATCCCTAAGCCCGGCCGAAGGCCGGCTACGCATAAAAACTTTAAAATATTGTGTTAAAAAAAAACAATTTTGGTGAGTTTTATGATTATTTTTTTGGGTGCTATGACATTTTATAAATTAACATTTTGATATTTGGGTAATATGACATTTTTGATAATTTATATAAATTTAAAGAAAATTGATAAAATACCCAAAAATAATGGCCATATCGTCCAAAAAATTTTGCAACAACAACTAACACACATTTTTTTTGGGTGGAATGACTTTTTTAAATTGGGCGATATGCACTTGGGCGCTATGTCCGTACGCCGTTTCCCTGGAAATGGGTCCCAAGTTGAAACATGGACTGATTAGATCTATATTTAGTTAAATCCTTAATAAGTGTAAAAAGCACTCACAAATCAAATTTGGGTGGAATAGGCTTCTTTTTGTTGACAATAAACCGATTCAACTGAATATCGGCCGAAATTTTCTCATGGGACCTAAGTCCAAAAATGGTCCGATGATAATCAGATTTAATAAGGTTATTAAAGTACGCGTTTAACATACACAAACAAAATTTTAACTAAATATTTTCTATTTTCATGAAATTTGAGAGATTTATGTGAAAATCGGGAAGGTGATTTGTATGGGGGCTACAAGAAGAACTGGTCCGATTTCTTTAAAAATCGGAATGGTCATTTGTGTGGACGAAACAGGATTACCTGCCAAATTTCGGAAAGATACCTATTAAAATGCGGTTATTAGAGTCATTTGAGCCTAAACTAAAGAGGACCTTTGTATGGGGGCTAGGTCTAAATATGGACCGATTTTTCCCAATTTCAATAGGCTTCGTCCTTGGGCCAAAAGAGCCTTAAGTTTCAAATTTCAAGTCAATTGATGAAAAATTGCGACCTGTATCGTGTTTACACCGTTTACATGGACAGACAGACGGGCGGACGGACGGACGGACGGACATCCTTAAATCGACTCAAAAAGTGATTCTAAGTCGATCGGTATACTTAAAAGTGGGTCTAGGACCAATATTTCGGGTAGTTACAAACATCAGCACAAACTCATTATACCCTGTACCACAGTGTGGTGTAGGGTATAAAAAATTGTGTACGTTTTGGGGATAATACAACCTATAAAGTGGTTTTGGATAATTTACCTAAGTTTTTTAGAGCAAAAACTTTGGTAAGTTATCTAAAACCACTTTATAGGTTGTAATTAAACCAAAAACTGGCACAAATTTTTAATTTTTTTTTTTGAGTGTAACTTTTGCAGAACTTTTATTCTCAATATACTTGTACAAAGGGTTAAAGCAAGACTTCTGCCAAAAATCTGTAAAGGGAACATCAGCAGAAGGCGAAAATCACGAACAAATACAATGTTGCTTATCAAGTTCTTGCAGTAAGCCCATTTGTTCTGATTTTTTCGGGATGAAATCTCAAGTTGATCAAAATTTTACATTTTTTTGTTGCTTTTTTTGGTATGAAAGGAAATATGAAGAGAAAATAAATCACGCAAACTTAAAGTTGGTACAATTGTACTTTTTTTGGTACATTTTGACCTTCAAAAGTACCGTGGTACTACCGCGACTCATTTGGTACAATTTAACCGATTTACAACATAAATGAGACTCATTTTAGTTTTTAGCTCTTTTTTAAGAAACATTTTTAGATGTTAAAAACTTGTTTTTACAGAAAAGGCCTCAGAATTAGACACTTGAACAGTTTATGCGAATAAGGCCGAAAAGACCATTTGTAGAATTTTACAGGGGACAATAAAAACGCAGGAAACGGTTAAAAACCAATATTTTTGCCAAATTTGTTGCATTAGCTTTAAGATTTAATTCACTTCTACCCATATACAAAATTTTTGTAAGGTATTCGAAAGAGAAATTGCCAAAAATGGGACTTCAACTTTTTTTCTTTCAATGAATTGCACTTTTAAAGCCAATTTTTTTGGCTAAAAAGTCAAAATTTTACCAAAAAATCCATTTATGCAAAAAAACGTGTTTTCGAAAAAGTGGTCTGTCTATTCGTCCTTATTCCCATGAAATGTTTGCTATGAAATTCTCACTTACTTTTATCAAAGAAAAAGTCAGAATTTTTCACAGAAGTCGCAGTCAACTATCCATTGACAAAAACTTAACTTTTTCATTCAGAAAAAGTAAGATAGTATTAATTGTAGATTCTGAGACATTCCATTTTTAGAGTAATTTTAGATCTCGATGCATTTTTCGTGTTCACACACTCAGTTACATTTTGCATGTTCATACACTCACAATCAGATTCATATTACCGAAACATTTTACAATTCTGAGTTATTCTTATAGAAAAAGTGTCGGACACTGAGACCTTTTTCTGCAGACTTGTTTTTGAGAAATTGTTCAAAAAACGCCTCTGGCGCCCAGGGTATAAAAGATTCGGCAAAACCGAATTTACATGAAAGTGTTAAATTAAAATTAAGTTTTTATAAATAAAACAAAAATTGGTACCGTGAGGGTCCAAAAAGTACAATTTATTTTGAAAGTTGGTACAAAATTGAAAACCCCATTTAACATCCCTGACTCACGCACACTCATTCACGCAATAATCTTACTCACGCAATTTTTTTCTCCACTCACACTCACTCACAATCACGTGAGTAAAATTGAATTCATTCACACTCACGCGTGATCGCGCTCTAATCTGCTCGGACAGAGGTGTTGTAAAATGATGCGAAATTGAAATTTTCACCAGATGTAGTGCTAACAGAGGTTGGAACTATAGGTCATTACTAGGGATGAGATTTCTATGCAAATGCATGTTTTTTGTCGAAAGTCTAAAAACGATATCGACCAATTATCTTTCCGAATCAAGAAATTTGCGTTAAAATGGCATCGATTTGTTTTTGCATATTTTGGTGAAAATACATATTTTGATTTTAAATGCATATTTTGTGCATATTTCCAACTTTTAAGTGCATGTTTTTGCATATTTTGGCATAAATTAGCAAAAACACAAATTGAAATTTTTTGTTTTCAAAAACTATTTTAATTTTAAAAATTTATTTATTTAAATAAGAAAAATTATTTTTTTCTTCTTAATTTTTTATAGATTTTCTTAATTTCTAAGTTATAAATGTTAGTAAGGGGTGGTCCAATAACTGGTATCTTTTTAAAACATGCAATGAAATGAACAATACTCAATAGTTTTGAAACCTTATGGCTTTATTTGAAAGAGCAAACATTCCCGTTTTTTATGGCAAACGACTTCATTGATGCGTCTTCGGCTTGCTCCGCTGTATCGCGTTGTAGCGCAGTACTGCGCTGCCAAACTGCACGTTTTTCGAAAAAAAGTTTTTAACCGAAATAAGGCACTCAAATGAGGTTATGTTAACAAACAAATTGGTACATCTTGGGATCGTAAAACTCGCAAGGTATTGTAAAGAATCCAATTCATCTATAGAAAGCAATAGATTTGAGTATCAGCATCATTACACAATATTTTCAAAAATACAGCTGAAACTCCCATTTTCGTCAAAGATGAGCGCTACATAGCCATGATTACCGACTTTTTGTTGGCCGTAATAGAATATACCAACTTGGATGACATTTATTTTCAGAAGGATGTCGCAATATGTCCCACAGTCCATCAAACAATCGATATTTGGCGCACTTAGTTCGGAAATCGTGTTTTTCGCCATATTCGCGGTGACAATTGATCACTTCAGAGCTGCCGATTAAAAACTTTAAAAATTTTTTTGAGGGGTCTCGTTAAAGATTCATGCAACATGGGAAATCCAGAAATGTTCTAGGCCCATTCGACGAATATCGTTCAAGCCATTCGTGAGATAGAACCAGAAACATTAGAAAAATGGGTGCCGAGAATGAGCTACTGCGGAGCTAACCCAGGCAACCGCATGAATGAAGTCGTTTGCCATAAATAATGGGAATATTTGCTCTTTCAAATAAAGCCATAAGGTTTCAAAACTATTGAGTATTGTTCATTTCATTGCATGTTTTAAAAAGATACCAGTTATTGGACCACCCTGTAGTACTATTTAAACTGGCGTTATTTTTTGCTTTTTAAGAAGTTTTTCCACTGAAAACAAGATTTTTATTGTACAAATTTTATTTTTTAGTGCATATTTTATGGTTTCTTAGTGCATATTTTTGAATTTTTTAGCGCATATTTTAAGCGCATATTTTTGATTTTTTAGTGCATTAAAATCTCATCCCTAGTCATTACAAACTGTCATTCATTAGATATTATTTTTTTTCAACCCGGGAAACGCCGGGTGCAAAAATTATGGTTGCGAAAATCACATCTCTTCTCTGAGTGTAGAAAAAAATTTCTCAGAGTCTTAAACTTTTTCTTTAGAAAAAATTACTCAGAGTCTTATACTTTTTCTATAGAAAATATGGCACAGTCTAAATCTTTTCTATAGATAAAATGTCTCGAAGTCTGCAAATTTTTCTTTAAAAAAAAGTGTCACAGACTCTGAAACTTTTTCTTTAGAAAAAATATCTCAGAATCTGAAACAGTTTCTATGGAAAATATGCCTCAGAATCTAATTATAAGTTTTTGTAACACGAACGCCATTCGTCCACGACGAATTTGCATGTATTTTGTTATTGTATCAAAAACAAAATATGTACATGCAAATTCGTCTCAGACGAAGGACGTTCGTGTTACAGAAACTGGGGGCAAGACTTTTTTATAGAAAAAAATTCTAAGAATCTGAGACTTTTTCTACAGAAAAAAAATCTTTTTCTATATTAAATTATTCGATTAATCGACATAAATTAATTGGTGTACTCGTTATTCAAAAACAGTCGTTTTAAAATTATTCGAACAAGAGATTAGTTTTGCATGGTCGATTAGTCGAGTAATTCTAAATCGGTTGGAAACTCTAGTTTTTTTTATACAATAATTCGATTCAAGCATACTTTTAATCACAGATTTTCAATGCGTATTTCAAATCTTTCCACTTTTATATTTTTGTGTGTTTTTTTTTCAAAAATCACGAATTTTAATTCACAAATTGCAATAAAAGATTTAAGTATTTTATTTTCTTTAAATAGTTTTTTTATTTTTAATTCAGGATCATTTTTATATTTATATTATGCTTAAGACAGTTACATACATTTAACATATTATAAAGAACTTAACATTAGATTTCTAAAGAATTCTTAATATTTTTATTTATGTTTTTTTTTATACAATTAAATTTGATTGTACATGGCATTTTTTTTATCGTAAAATGTTAAGCGTTAACAAATTATTTTCAAATATTTAAATTAATTTTTCTACAACTACTGGAATTAAATATAACCGGTTTCTGTATCTTTTCGTATGTTTTCCGTAACGTTAACATTGAAGTAAATACACGGTATACATATTACAAACACTGAAACAATTTGGTGTAAATAAAATTATTTTAAAAGTTTCATACATTTTATGAAAATTACATCATGAAATGTACGTAACTTTTCGTAATAAAAAAATAATTGCTGTAAATACACTGTATACATACTACAAACACTGAAACAATTTGGTGTAAATAAAATTATTTAAAAAGTTTCATACATTTTATGAAAATTATATCATAAAATGTACGTAACTTTTCGTAATAAAAAAAAAAATAATTGCTGTTATGGAAAAATTAATGAGAAGTAAAAACAATTAAGGACATACAAAATAGCAATCGTACATTCCCGTACAATTAAACAGTTGTATTAGAAGAATTTTTATGAAACATTTAATCATATTGAGCGAGTTTTTTCTTTTACTATAGTTTTTTTAGTGATCATGAAAACTATTAAAAAAACGCTCCGATTTAATTAGGGACATTATTATTTTTTTGTCTCTTTATCGTAACACCAGGACCATAATCATGTAAAGTAAGAATCGCCTCTCGACGATTGAACGATGACGATTTTTTGTTGCTTCACATAAGCACATCAGTAACGTATCGTTTCGAACATAACTCGAAGATGATATTTAAACATTTGACGTTTTGTTTTGCTTTCATTTTCGCATTGTTGTGAAATTAAAAATTAATTAAAAAACTAATAAAGCAAAATATTTAAGTGTTTTTCTTTAACAAATTTGTTAATAAATAAATTAATCATTTATAATTAATATGATTTCAAAATTATAGTGTATATTAAGCTCAATTTCACGGTTCGCTTTTTGTACCCCTACATGCATATGTTTAGTGCATCCAATTGAAATGTGTGTATTTATTTTTATTTTAATTATTCTAATGATAAAATGTGGAAATTAGTGAATATACTCAGTAAAATCGATGGACGTTCAATAATAATATCGTTCTATAAAATATTTTTCGATTGAAATTTTTTGAAGGTGCTGCAAACCGAGTGTTGAACTTAAACTGCTGACCCATAGCAGAAAAAAACGCTGAAAGTAAAATGCTATTTTTTTTTGATATTTTAATAATATTTTAGATGGGAATCATTATTATTTGAAATAAAAATACAAAACAATTAAAAAAAAAAAAAACAATTTTGTTTTTATTTTAGCAAAAAAATGTTCAACACGACACCTATTTTGATATCGTTTATTTTAGGTCGTTTTAACGATTTTCGTTAAACGATTTTGAGCTTACGTGAAGCTTAACAAACGTCAAGAAGACGATTTCGAACGAGCGATTAAAGAAAAATCGAGCTATGTGAAGCCAATACATCGTCTTGACGAGGTCGATAGTTAACTCTTACCTTACGTGATCATAGTCCAGGGGGCTAATCACGTAAAACGAAAACGATTGACGATGCATAAACGACATCAAAATACATATCGTTTTGAAGGGAAATTTGAAAGTTTTTCTTTATTATATTATTAAAGAGTGTTGTCTAACCCAGAAACATTAAAAAAATTGAAAACATTGTGATTAGTTTAGGAGCAACAAGGCTCCAAAAATCGACAATAGTCAATTATCGTTTTACATGATCACAGTCCAGGTCTCCAACTGATTTTTTTTTGGTGGCAATAAGCAATAACGTTGGCAGAAGGAACAAAATAAACACTTTGCGAATATTTCGATGAATTCCACACAAAATGAAGTTCAATTTTGATGTTTAATTGCCAGCAATATTTGCTCAGACAAATTTCCAAGCAATTATTGCTATATATATTTTGGCGTTATTTGAATTTTGACGTTATTGCTAAGTAAATTTAATGTAAATGTCAAAATTTATTCTTTCTCGTTATAAGGAAATGTCTGATATTAATAATACAACCGAAAAGATACAGGAATAGGGTAAAGATTAAATAAAAAATCACGTAACATATCCAAATATAAACGGTAACCATTATTATATAATTGAAAAAATAAATACATACATCTATAACACATTTATTATTCTGAATGATAGTTTTTTATCTGTTTCGGTATTCGTGGAAAATGGTTAAGAGATTGTTAGTCAACTGGTAAAGCAATCAAGTAAAAAGAACTCGCTAGATTTTTCTTTCGTAAGATGTTACTTCGTTCAGTAATCGTTTACATGTATTGCCATATAACAAACACGAACAGCTGATTTATTACGGCTACTTTTGTTACGTTACCAGTTGAGTAACGAGCCCTTTACATGCAAATTGTAAACGATATTGTTTCTGATCAAGACAGCTATTTATAACTGAAAACCATGACAGTTTACAATTAATGGCAGACGACTGACACCAGCTGGCCCATAGTAAAATATCAAAATTAAATTTCCACTTATTGCTGACCCCCCAAGTTTGGCGTTTCCTAATTGAATTGTTGTGGCTATTGCTTAAGCTAAGTAAGTTGTTTCTAACGTGAAAGTTTTTGAATCGCCCAAAACTGTAATAAAAACTATTTAAAACAAAAACTTTTAAATATTAAAAGAAACAACAATATAGCCGCGTTGCCAAAAATACTTTTTTTTTATATGGAGTTTGAAAGATTTTTTCACGTGAGCACAAACACAATATGCACCTTTATCTAGAAGACAAAGTGTAACACATTGTCTAGATTAGCAACTACCACTACTATCACGACGGGAATTCCATGTCACATTTGACGTTTGCAAACGCCAAACTTGATGGTAAGCAATGGTTAGGAATTTCATTTAAACAATTGATTTCTAGCAATCTGTAGTAGAGCAGGTGCTCTACCATCAATTGTAAACCATCATTGTATACAATTACAAAAAACTGTCCACACTTGCAATGACAGCGATTACAATCGATTTTGATGTATGTTAGTAGTAGTAGTTGCTAATCTAGACACTGTGTAAGAAAATTTGACAATACCAAATGCTAGTTTTTCATATCATATTTTTCATATCATATTTTTCTATCATCGGGTGTGGTTGTTTCAAATTTGTGACTATCGCATTGCATTTGCACATGCAAAAACACCAACTGCAAAAATGAAATAAGAATGAGGTTTTAAAGTTCGGTTTTGGGTAGCCAGAGATATCATATAGAAAATCATGTTCAGGTTTTCATAAAGAAAAAACAAGCAGCTGATTTGAACCCGGCTAATCAAAAGTGTTAAGACTCCCATACATTTCAAACAAATTGGATGACCAATGTAATTTTTCTCGTGTCAATTTATTTTAATGAAAATAAATCATAGAAGCTTAGGGCGTTGCTAAAAAAAAATAGTCTTCAGATAAGGACAAAATTCCAAAAATTATAGATTTAATTAAAGCTGTGTTTTTTTTTGCACTTGGATTAATATTAAGGAATAGAAAAAAATTATCAAAATAAACTTGGCAGCACTATTCATATTTTGTATACAATTTGACAGCGGCATATATATAGGCTGACCATTCGTACTGATTCGATCAGTACATGTACTGATTTTTAGTCACGTGTACTGATCAAAAAACCGTGTACTGATTTGTACTGATTTTTTAAAATATGTACTGATTGTACTGATTTTTGAATATTTTAACAAAAATTATATTTTTATTCAAAAATTCTTTACAAAAACTGTAATTTTCCTAAAAGAAGGAATCGGAGATATGTTTTATTGTACAAATTATAACGATCCAGTTTTATTGAAAATTCAAAATTTCAAATAAAACTGAGATGTTTTGATTAGTAAAGTCATCAGAATCTTAGGGGATTTATTCCTAAAAATATACACAAGGTCTAAGTTTTTTCCTATTGAAATAAAAACCGATCCTAAATCAAAGTTTTTTAAGAAATATGATCATAATTTGGGAGGTTTTCTTAAACGAAAAGATGGGAGAACTTTTGGAAAAAGTCCTCAGAATATGCAGGATTTTCTAAAGAAATAAAATTATTATGAAGTTATTTGATGTCAACTACTTTTTTTACAACTTTCTGTAAAACAACTACAACAGTTAATATCAGTTGTTCTTAACAGTTGTTATTACTGTAATACTTGTTGGCCTCAAACAACTACAAATGTTGCTAATTTAAATGTTTGACAGCTGAAAACATTCGTCATACATTTTATTCTATAGCAAGACTTTTCACAGATTTTTTTCTAAAAAAAATGGGTGTACTGATTTGAGTTCTGAAAAAAATGGTTACCCTATATATATAGAATTTCTAATTTTTTTTTTTTGAAAGATAAAGTAATTTCGTGAATACAAACGAACTTGAGGTGTTTCAGTGAGATAATGCCATTAAAATTTATGTGATTTTATCGCTAAAAACTAGACACAAAATACGAACACTGAACATAATAGTTTTATGCTTATAATTTGGGAGGTTTTCTAAGGATACGATTTTTCAGAAATTAAGGAAAAAGTCCTCAGAAATAAATCTTCAGAATCGCATTCTAAAAACCTATGGGTTTTTATTATAAAAACTCAATAAAACTAGTTTAGTTGAAGGTGGGTTGTACAAGCCTAAAATAAAGCTAAGCAAGTCCATGGCGCTAAGAATTAAAATAGTACATTGTACGTACCCTGGAAAGGAAAATTAGTACAGCATGAGAGAAAGTTTAAAGAGAGTGAAAGATGCTTGCTCAGAATTTCTCAGTTGCTTCCACAAACCTAAGAAAGTCAAGTCCATAGTTCAGATCCGTTGATAGAATATCAGATCCTTTTTTTTGCAGTCAAGCTCATGAGAACGCTAGGCAACAAGAGACGTAGTGTTATGTGCTGGGTCCTCATTCTCACGACAATTTGCATACAGAGGGTACGATGACACCCAATTGCGACCAAAGGTTCGAAAGAATTAATTCTTTAATTCAATTTTCTAATTCGAATTAAAAAAATAGAATTTGGCATTCCCTAAAATCATTCAACTTTTAAAATCACTGAATTAATTCTTTCAAGAATTCATTCCTTAAGAATGATCATTCTTAAGGAATGAACTATTTTTTTATCCAAGTCAATCTACTACAAATTGAATGGTGAAATTTTCTTATCATTCAATTTTAAACGGTGAAGCGCAATACACATACACACAAATTTATGCTTGTGTGGGTAGCAGCAGACGAGACGTCGACAAAACAACAGCCAATCGTTTACACACGAAGATGCTTAAAATGTACACAAGCAACACATTTTTGAAAATATAAAGGGAATGAAATAAAAAAATCATCATTCAATAGATTTGAATGATGAACAATTTTGATCATTCAATTGAATGATTAGCTTGCAAGGAATTAATTCTTTTGGGAATTAATTCAATTTGATTTAAGCTTTGAGAATTAAACCTTTGAATTAATTCGTGTTGAATGCTATTAAGGAATTATAATTCAAAGCTTTTCAAAACAGAATTGAACTTTTTGGGAATTAATTCTCAATAGAATTAATTCGTTCGAAGCTCTGATTGCGACAGACAGTAAAACTAACTAAATGAAGTTGTTTTTGGTAACATTTTTTGAAAATTACTTGCAATAGTTTATATCAGTTGTTTTTAACAGTTGCTTTTAATGTTGACCGAAAACATCAGCCGAAATTTGTTGTGTGTTTTTAGAGAGTTCTTTCCAGACAAAAAAAAAATAAAAGCTTGGGCTAAATGATTTGAGTTCAGTAAAAAATGGTCACCTTAATTAAAACGTATATAAGCAGCAGTAAGAAATTGCCAAACAAAACGCTTTTAATTTTCAGGGAAAATGTTACCTCGTTCAGTATTTTTTTCGTATGTTTTGATTTTTTACTAAAACTAAACAGCTTCGATACCTTACCAGTTGAGTAATCAACCCTTTAGTTTTGATTATTTTTTTTTAGTAATTGGTATTTTCAGACCGAATGTGAGAGATCAATAATGACGTCCTTTTGTGTTTCTGATGGGGCGCAATATGACTTGATAAGCGATTCAAGAAAAATTGCACTAGTTTTAAATTTGAAATGCTCTTTTTCCAATGTGATAAATAATAAAAAACAGCTGTTTTTAAAATATATAGTTGAAGGTGTTGCGACGTTATCTTATTGGAAATATGATATATAGTATGGCAATACTTCGCTAATTGACACTTTATAAAATTGAACTGAAAAACAGATCGCTAAACTCAGTTTTAAACTTAACTACACTTAAAACTAATTAATATTGTCCTGACAACAATTCGTGCTAAAGTTTAGTTATATTCTCTGTTTTCTATTATTTTTAACGGTTTTGTTTTTTTTTGTGCTAATACTGTCCGCCTATGTTTTTGTAATTTCTTCGTTAAATGTTATTAAAATAAGTATTTATAATTCAAACGGCAGTTTAATTTTAAAACTATTTATATATGTATATTATGACAATAAAATACGTTTTTTGATAATAATTTATATAAAGTTGACCTTAAAAACAATATATAAATTACAAAAATATCTATAATTATATTAATAAACTTAAAACTAAGCCGAACAAGAACATCATATCATGTTTTAGTTAAGTTAATGCAAAATGGTTGCTTAAGATTAACACAGAATGGCACAACAACAACGCGCGTATTACCAACATAGTTGAGATAGTTTTGTACAAGTTACAAAACGATTTTAGCTTCACGACACATTTTAACTTCTTACAGTTTACAAGGGGATTGTCGTAAGGCTTGACAAGCGCACATGCATTTTTATGGAACTTTTTATTCATTCGAAAGCGAAGCAATATTTATATTGCTGAATATAATTTATTCCCGGATATAGGCTTGATTTCAAAATAACTACTACGTTACAGACTGCGTTACAGAGTCTAAACGATCTGCCAAAAATATGAAAAGCAATTGCATTTTTAATGGGTTATTAATGCAAACATTGAAATTTTTCTAAAACTTTTTGACATGCGAATGATACGGATGTAAAATCTCTCCGAAAAAAACGTATAGCCTGTAATAGACTTTAATTGGTATGAATAATACTAGTTTACGACAAACAAACCAAAAAAATGCATTGCAGCTAATTTTTTTATACAAAATTCAGAAAAAGATAACAATTCTAGTAGTCTATAGTTGCAGAAGTTTTAAAGCGTTACAAGGATTCCATTAAATCGAAATATGTTATACACTACCCCAGCTACAACTCCTGATCAATTGTAAGTTGCATAATTCGCAAATCATGTGTCAGTACCACCAAAACAATATTTTGACTATAGTGGAAACAATGCATTACGAATTACTGTAAGTTAAATCGTTGTGTCGTTATCGTGTTTATAATCTTAGTTATACCATCTGTATGAAACGTCATTTAAAATACTCTATTAAAAAAAAAGTCCCGCCCAATTTCCCGCCCTCCCCATTCAGATTTTATTTTTCTATACACTACAGCTTGTAGTGTTCAGCCTGTTTAATTGCTTCTTGTTGCATTTTTTCGCGCAAAGCTTTGACGTCTTCATCGATTCTTACAATCGTTCGCATTTTCTGTAAAAGAGAACAAAGTTATAAATTAAATTTAACAATAAAAGCCATGTTCAGCTGTAGTTAATAATATTAAGAGCAAATAAAATTCTCTAAGTTTTAATAAAACGATTTGTTTTATAGCCAGGGGGATAACTACACAGGTTGACAAAAGTTGAACTTTTTTAATTTGCCTGACCTTTGACAACTGATTTATATGGACTTTAGTGTACTGATTCCGAAACTGTTATCCAATATTTTCCATCAGCTCGCGTTCGCGAGCAAATCGCTGTTAAATTGACGAAAAAGTGCATTTTTTACCAACTTTGCTTGGATATAATTTCCAAAACTAATTTTAGAGCCTCAGTTTTAAACATGAACTTAACTAGTATATTGGACGCGAGGATTCCAAAACTGGTATTAGTTTTTTTCTGACAGCTTAAGTTTTCGAGCATAAATATTCAGACAAAATTAAAGAGGGCATAAATTTAAAAAAAAATATTTTAGCAATATCTCAAAAACTAAACATGACTCAACAAAAGTAAGAGCATTTTTGGAATCAGCATATCCAACATACCTAAAATCGTCATTCACTTTTTGGATGTAAGACTAGTGTTGATAAATATGGACTCACAAATATGCCAAAAATAGCCTATTTTCAAAGTTTTCTTAGGCTATATCTCGAAAACTAGAGCTGATCCAAAAAAACGATGGCCAGATTTGAAATCAGCGTACCCCAATTACCCAAAACTAGCTATCAGAACCCGGGCAAAAAAAAAGTGTTGCCCTGTGTAATATATATACTTTATGGGGTCCCCGACCGATATTTCGATGCGTTACACACGGAATGACAAAGTGAGTATACCCCCATACTGTAGTTGGAGGGTATAAAAATAGTTCCGCAGATTTGGAAGTAATTTCATTATGAAGTAACTACCAAATCTGCGGGACTAATTTAGTTATTTTTGGAAGTTATTAAATTTTTAATGAACTTTTTCGGGCCTTATTTAATTTTTTTTCTTGGGACTTATTTTACGGCCCTCAATTAAAATTTCGAAATTCCAAGAAATAAAGAAAATATAAATTTAAAAATTAAGAAAATATAAATTCAGAAATCCGGAAACCCCTATTGAAAATCAGAAATTCAAATTGAAATTAACAAAAGATTAATTAAAATGCAAAAATTTCAACTGAAATTCAGAAAACCCAATAGAAATTTAGAAAACGCAGTCGAAATTCAGAAAAATTATATTGAAATTGAGAAAAACAAATATTAATTTTAGAAAACCTATTAAATTCAATGGAAATTCAGAAATCCAAATTGAAATTAAGATTAAGTGAGTAATTAAAATTAAAAAATCGCAATTAAAATTCAGAAAACCCAATTAACATTAAAAAAAACGCAATCGAAATTAAAAAAAAAAAATCAGAAAACCAAATTGAAATTAAGACGATATGTGTAACGGTTATTTAAAATCGTATACGTACGACCCCCAAATTCATATACTTATAATAATATTTTTTAAGTTTAAGCTGACACTTGTTTTTTGCTTTGGACGAACCCTTTTTTAAAACAAAAAATATCAGGTTAATCTTAGTTTTGAGTACTAATTAACTAAAACTTCAGAATTTCAGAACAATGGGATACCTTTCTTATAGGTGGAGGGTTTAAAAATGAAAATTGAAGTTATTTTGTGTATGCCGATCACAGACCATATAGACATGCAACAAGCATGATTATTTTGGTACTTTCAGCATGGACGCATCCAAAATACTACTAAATTAACTTGTCTGTTTAGAATACGTGTGCCTGTACATGTGAGCTTTTACATCTGTATTTGTGTTATTTGTTTATGTTTTGTATGAAACATCAAAAGTTACATGCGCGTGCTGATACATACTACACATGAGAGAAACTTCTTCGTTTCACACCTATGATGCCGATTCGTGAAACATAGCCAAACATATGACTGTCAAATTAATTGATTTTTTAAAACATTTTGTTTTTCACAGGTTTTATAGACCTTTAATGTAAGTATGGCCTTATGTTCCAACTAGGAATTTTAAAGGACTAAATATAATGTAAGTAAATTGCTCGGGTTTCATGAAAAAAAACATATATTTCACACAAAAAGTGAAGATTACTTCTTTGACACCTTTGATATTTGTCGAGTCTGTATTAGTCCGTGACTGAAGGATTCACCGTGCGGCGTGAGCAAAAAGGAATACCGGTGGCATAAACATATGTTACGGCGTCATCTACGACAGCCTTTCTGTTTTTTTTTTTTTTTTTTTTTTTTTTTTTTTAAAAAAGAAGCAACACTCAGGCAATGCTGCCTATCAATTACTAATGTAACCGTGATGCTTCTTTCGGAAAGGGGATAGAAGAGAGATGAAAGATTTTTGAAAGATAGAAGGGCTTCAGTATGGCAACACTGTAATTGCGCGTGTTGATAATTTTGAGTACAGTTGTTGCATCGCCATCTGTTATTGATCTGGCGAATTATTTTTGAAGCTGTGTTTATAGCCATTATTTTATTATTTTACTTCGTTGACGTTTTAGTGCTATTTATCAACGAAGGAGGGTGCTGCGATAGATATTAGTTATAAATAGAAACTAATAAATATCTGAAAAAAATGTTGTTCTGCCTGAGCTGAGAATCGAACCCAGGCTTGTTGGCTAGTAGTCCAACGCGCTAACCACTAGGCCACAGCCTAGAAAATGAAAAGAATCTCTCCTAGAGGGATGCCACCATATTTCGAGGGTCCCACTGCTATTCAGAATCTGTGGAGGCCCAAAAAAAGGTATTGGTCACCAAACTGGACTTATCTGAATAAAGGGCTTAACTACCTTTTGTTAGCAGAATCGAACCTATAACCACAGACTAATACAGACTCGACATAAGTGACAGGTGTCAAAAAAGTATTCTTTAACCATATGGTAAATATTTTCAAATTATTCTACGAATTATGTTAGAAAGAGAAAACTGATATAACGCGCCATAAGAAAAATGGATGCCAGATCGGTTTTTGTTGTTTCACTCACTCCTAAGTCGTAGAAAGTGTTGCCATGTTGGCGTAAAACGGACTAAAAACCGCTGTATTTTCTCCTAAAATCGCTTAGTTTTTCCCCATATTTTTCAATAAAACTCTACTGTCGAGTCTGTATTTAGTCTGTGCTATAACGTCAAGTTCTTTTGTTTTTTCACTGTTCTGTTCGTTCAGCTGTTTTTTTTATGTCTAATAATTTGGTTAAACATTATTGCAGCATACAGACGAAAGTACATACAATCTAAATATTAAATATAAAAAATATCCCTCTTAAGGTGATGGGAAAGAAAAAAAGGTGGCTGGCGACGCTTCGTTTCTTGGAAAGGTTATGATAGTTAATTACTTACCGTTGCTGTATCTCCCGGTGTCTTTTTCCATAGCCAAAACATATATGCAGGTATGTATAACATCGATGACAGAGCTGTAAACATTCCGAACGCATGCGCCCACCAAGGATAACTATAATCTAAATATTTAATTGGCGTAAACTGGACAATATTGAAGAAGAATACACCCTACAAAAAAAAAATACGTTTTCATTAAATTTAATAAAACATTAATAAACGTAAAAAAAAATTGTCAAAATTGTATTCTGTGCCAACTAACATTGTGGAAATGTTGAGTTTAAAAAGCTTTAAATTTTTTTTTTTTTTTAATTTTTTTTTGGCGAAAGCATTAACAAGTAAAAAAGTTAAATTCGGCCTTTTCCGAATGTATACACTCCACAATGTTAAGAAGATTATTGCAAAAAAACTTTATTTAAAAAGGAATTAACTTTTGAGAAAAAACAATTTGGCGCAAAAAAAATCCGCGCTTTTTTCTTTTTTTGTAAAAGAATATGTTCGTACTTGTTTAAATACTGTTCATATATGTCAATTAACAGCCGAATTAAAGCATTTTGTATTTTTAGGTTATGTCAAATGTACTAAAATTTTCGATGTGTCCTTACGTTTTCGTTCATAAGCAACAACAAGTAACATACAGACGGTCATCGCTAGAATGTCTTAGAATCGATCACTGATCGATAATATACTTTATTGGGTCCCAGACCGATATTTCGATGAGTTACAAACGGAATGACAAACCTATATATACCCTCTACTACTAACAATAAGTGAAGGGCATAAAAACAGTCAGTTATAATGTGAATCCATCCGAATTTTTGTGGTAAATAATTGTCCACATAAAATAAACTTTAAAAAAATCTTAAAAATCGTACAAGAATCGAATAAAGTTTTTGTGTTTTTAATTTAATCGACTTTATTTTTTTTTTTTGAGTGAACTTATTGCTGGTATTACTTACAAGACATATTAAAGGCGTAGTTATACACCAGCAGAATTTCCACCATACCATAGGATAGTAGCCAATCATATCTTTAATACCATCGTAGAATCTATCTACACCATAGCACCATGATATTGATATACACTCAAAGAATATTAGCCATAACAAACAATAACCGCTGACAGCATAAGAATCGAGTATTTGAAAAACATACATTCCACCCTGTAAACGAAATCAATTAAAAGGGGGTTTCTGATTTATTAAGGTAGCAATCAGACTTACCTGCGATATACAGGACAATCCCACCAAATAGCTAAGTGAACATACTATAGCTATGAAGATTTCCTTACGCTTACGTAACAATTGTGGCCATTCGTCGATAATGGCGGTAATGAAGCCTTCCATGGTACAAAATTGTGAGTCCAAGCCAATTAGTAAAAGCATAAAGAAGAATAAACATGACCACAGCGAGGATCCTGGAAGTTGGAGCACTGCCGAAGGGTATACCAAAAATGCTAAACCGGGGCCGGATGCAGCAACCTCACTAACAGGACGTTGTTGTTCATGTGCCATAAACCCAATGACAGAAAATATCACAAAACCGGCAAACATACTTGTACTTGAGTTCACCGTACACACAATTAAAGCATCTCTGTTAAAATTAATAAAAAAAAATATAAAATACAAAATAATTTTAAAATAAAAAAATTTAAAAAGTGCTTTAATGTTCTTCAGTTCATTATAGCAAGTGTCTAGAGAATTAAAGGAAGTGTGAACTTGTTTTTGTAAATTATAAAAAAATTTCAAATTTTTTCCCAAAACGATATGTACACTCAGAAAAAAAACTAACTAAAAAATGGGAAAATTAACTAAATCCAAGGAAAATTGATAATGATTAAGCTCCATTGCCATGTATTACTACTTTTTAGTACATATTTTTCTTTAAAAGAAGGACAAATTTGAACTAGAATATTGCAAAAAATTTCCCATTTTTTGGTTAAAAAAAACATTTCTGATGAGGAAATTTTTCCTAAAAATTAGTTAATATCATATTTTTTATTGTTTTATTTATAGAATAGCATGCGAATACATACATAATTCTCATTGGGTACATATTTTATTATAAATATAAAGAAGCGTTTGTTTCTTATAGTCAAGTAATAAATTTCATTAGTTTTTTTATTTTTAGTTAAATTACAACAAAAACTTTGTATTTGACGTTTGTTCCCAGGTTATGGGAAAACACGCCAAAGCCAAGGTCTTTGTTGTGATTAAAATATTATTTTTTTCTAACACATACATATGTAGAAAAAAAATGTGAATATTAAATTTATTACTTGTTCTACAAGATCAAACTTTTTGTATTCATGTACTACAAATAATAAACAAAATGTGAACTACAAGCAAGCATGAAAAAATAAAAATAAATCAACTAAACAATTTCATGTTATGAAAAATTTACTAAACTTGTGGAAAAAACTTCCTCAAATTAAAGAAGATAAATATGATGAACTAATTGGTAGGAAATTACGTCCTAAAACTGAATTTTTTGAACTAAATTTTGTTTTAAGAAATATGTCTTAAAAATAAAGATTTTTTTCAATTATTTTGGGAAAATTTCTTTGGCGGTAAGAATTTCTTCAACGTATTAGGGAATTCCATTTAAGGAAAATAATGGCCTATTTCCATGAACTAAAATATTTTCCTAAAAGTTAGGAAAATTTCCCAACTTTTAGTTAATTTTAACTAAATTGTGGGAAAATTTATAAACTATTTTGAAGAAAAATTTTCCAAAGTTTAAGTTTTTTCTTTTTTTTTGAGTGTACATATTTTGATGTCGTTTATGCATCGTTGTCGTTTTACGTGATTAGCCTCCAGCTTAAAGCAAACTTAATCGACCCTTATCTGCACAGTGGTGCATTGTGTAAAAATATACTTACTTGTAGACATTATTCGTAAATTTATTGTAACTGCCCAGAGCAACCAAAGTACCAAGTCCAAGTCCATATGAGAAGAAAATTTGTGTAACAGCATCAATCCATACCTTAAATACAGAAAAGTAAAAAGATTTACAATAAAAAGATTTTAGGGCACTCATACCACAGGTAAAAATAAATATAATCAAATTGTACTTTATTCAATTACATCCACCATTTGCCTGGTAAGATTAGATCAGTCGCATTTTAACCCGGGCACCCCAACGCAAAAATATTTGTGCTGGACTAGTGAAATAAGGATTTAATCACGTTCAAAATTTTCATGGAGCTTTTTATTGGCGTTCTTAACAAAATTTCCATAAAATCATTTATTGCCTTAATTAAATAAAAAAATTTCTGATGTTTTAAAAATTTTGCATTCCACGCGTCGTTAAGCAGGTTTTACAGTGTCACACTTTGTATAATGTATTTTGTGTAATGAACTTTGAAATGTATAACGTAAAAGAAAATTTTTTGAAATTTTTCAAAACATAATACTTTGCTTTCGACTCGCTCTAAACTTTAACGGAATCTGACCATTTTTATTGCTAGGCTTCATACAAACCATCCTCCCGATATTCACATAAATTTCCCAAAATACATAAAAATAAATAAATATTGTTTAAAAATTAATTTTTTTAAAGTTTTATAATCGCAAATAAGCATTAGGCTTTATTATTTTACATTTCCGAATTAAGCGCCGCTAGATTAGGTATTTCGGCCACTGTGCGGTATTCAGATAATAAAGAAAAGTATTATCCAATTCGCAATAATTTTTTAAACATGTTTAACCATTTAAAAATGTTTAACCCATTTTGATCCTCTGTTCGATTTTTCGAACAGTAGAGAACGCCTTTTTCAAAAAAATATTTATGTATGAAAGAGCTGGAATTTCTGGTAAATGTGGTTATGAATGTTAAGTCTCATCTTCCTGCAATTAAAAAAAAATATACCTGCTTGACAACCGCAATTTATATGTCGATTAAATACAATGCAAATCAGCACAGAAATTGTTTCAAACAAAAACGAAAATTTAGCATTTTTCGATTTTCGGCTTTTAATTTTTTTGACTAATTAAAAAATTTTTCTAGATTTAATTTATTATCAAATTCCCATAATTTGAATTATTTTAAAACTATTTACTTTGAAAATAATGAAATAAATTAATAGAATAGCAAACAACTCCAAATATAAAAATTGCATAAAAAGTTGGAATGCAGGCTTTTCTGGGGAAACGGCACATTGAAATTTTTTTTGACAGGATTTTTGAGATCAGCGGGTGCTAATTACCTTAAAAAAGTACCTTTTTCCAAAAAAGAAAAATAAAATTGAATCTTGGTTCAAAATGGGTTAAATTTAAATTGTTTAAGGTACATAAACATGTTTAAGTGCTTAAACTAGTTTAAAAATATGAATGTGAATATGGAAAATTTTTCAGAACCGATTCTGACAACACTTGTTCTAGAACAGGTTCTTCGGTAATCATACAATATTACACTTTAATTATTCAAAACAAGTTAAGTGAAAATTATTGTGAAGCTTTTTCTCTGCAATCAAAGTTTTATAACATAAAAAAATTATGTGTCAAAAAAAATTAAAAAATAATTATAATTTTTTTTTGGTAAGCAAGAAAAAACACGAAATTATATTAAAATATCAGGATTAATCGTGAAAATTGTTGATACAAAGGTGAGTAAATTAAATTTTGATTGTCTGGGTCGAGACAAATATTAATATAATGTTTTTGTTTGCAGAAAATCCATGTTCTTGTATGACATTATTGTATGGCCTTAAATGCAATTTTGGAGGCGAAAAAGGATGATATAATTGATTGTATTTATCTTTGTTTAATAAATTAATGCAAATCAAAACTCTAATTTTAAACTCTAAATTTTACTTCCACAACCGATTCCGAAGAACAAAAATATGCTCTAATTTTGCTTACAAACACATGTTGCTTTTGGGACAATCCCTATGTAAAAAGAATCGTGTTGCACAAGAATAAGAACAGGTTCTAGGAAAGTATAATTTGTTCCACAATCGATTCTTTGCAACCGAAAATTTTGCTGGGAAAGTAATTGTGCGGAAAACCTTTTAATCTCTAAGGCATAACTGAATGAAATCCAAATGCGCTAAAACTTCCAAAAAGTTTAGTTTTGAACCATAACTTTTTCGAACTACCCGTTATGAAATTAACCTGCTAATGCATAAGTTAGCTCTTGTGAATAGCCGTGTTGATTGCTTCAAAAACATGTACAAGAAATGAAGCATTGCCATGCAGATGAAAAAGTTTGTATCCCAAAGAGTTTTTCGTCGATTCTTAAAAGATCCTCAATATGACGACATGTTTCAAAATATAAATTGATTTTTGTTTTTATTAGTAAAGTTAAAAATTTCTCAAATTGATTGATCAAATAAACATTTCATCAAAATGCATCCCCATATTTGTTAAGAACACCAAGAAAAAGTTCTATGTATATTTTCCGCCGAGTTTAATATTTATCTTACTGCATGAATTGAATGTTTTGCACTGAAACATAACTTACCTCTGATTGAGTTAGTTTTGAAAAATTCGGTATAATATAGTATTTTATGCCTTCAATAGCTCCTGGTAATGTTATGCCACGTATTAGCAAAATGGTAAGTAGTACATAAGGGAAGAGGGCAGTAAAGTATACAACTTTACCAGTCCATTTTACACCTTTCCATATGCAGAAATAACACAAAATCCATACTAATAATAATGTTCCAGCTAACTCCCATCTTATATTGCCAATTTCTTCAATACCCACCGATATTTGTAAGGCACGACGTCTGTGAAAATAGATTAAAGCAATAAGTTAGAACAATTTAGATAAAAATAATAAAATAAATAAACCTACTCCCAAAATTCTTTAACTGGATCTGTTAAGTCTGATGCCGAAACATTGGCAGCTGCCAACGAGCATACTTTTGATGTAGAACCATTTAACATTTTCTCCCAACAAACCAATTCCTTGCGAGAATATGGACTTACACAATTTTCCGTATTCCACGGATTGTGGCACGTTCGCCATGGTACATCACCACGCATAGACATAAAGAAATAGAATACCGCCCAAGCCAAGATAACAATGTAATAGACATTCATCCAGCAGGACATTACAGCAGCTGCATACCCAATCCCCTTAAATATGGGCGCAATTTTGAAGACACCTAAACCACCAATCGTTAGCATTTGCCCCAACGCCAATTCCATAAAGAACATGGGTATTCCAGCTAATATCAGTGTTATGAAGTAAGGTATAAGAAATGCTCCGCCACCGTTTTTGTAGCATAAATATGGAAAACGCCACACATTGCCTAAGCCAATAGCTAAACCAACAACCGATAAAATGAAATCTAATTTCGAAGACCATGAGCCTCGTTCCGGTATACTTGAATGGACAATCTAGTAAAGACAATAAATAGAATAATATATGTTGCAAGAAGTTCATTTTCAAAAGCATTAATCGTTCAAAATTTTTGAGTTTTGTTAGGCCAATCATGACTAGTGAACAGTTATCTTCACGAAAGATGTTCTCGGAAGAATTAAATTTACAAACCAGTTGGCATTACCAGGAATATTATTTGGCAACTTTGAAGTTTTTGAAAAAGCGTAAAAAAATGTCAAAAGAAAATATTGCTAATAGCTCGCTTGATATGAGTGATACGCTTTAAAGAACTTATAGAATATAAAATTATGTACAAATTTCTCTTTAAAATTTTTTTGTATCCCTCACCGTTTTTGAGATATGGGCGAATTTATCTTAATTTATGAATATAATAGGGGGACACAAAATAATGGCACCAAACATGAAAACTGAAAAGGGCGTATCTTTAAAACAAAATCGTGTATTACTAACAAATAAAAAGTGCTACGTAGATAATTAATCTAGCTTTTTTTTTGAGTCTGTTCTAGAGCAGATTGTGTAATTAATGAAAATGCTGCGATGGTCGAATTGTAAAATAAAGTTATTTTAAAATATTTTTTAGATACAGGTAACTAACAAGGGAAGTCTCCCTAGTGTCACCTGCGGATCTTTATGAAATTGGTTTTATTTTGTAGATCAGAAAAAATAAAGGGACACGTGTTTTTTATTAGCGGCCCAAATTCATATTTAGGGGGTGAAAAGGAGGGGGGAAGACAAGGCCATTTTTCAGTTTTTTTCGTTTATCTCCTATATTATGCAAAGAAACCTAGTCATGTTACATACCAAATGAAAGGTCTTTGGAAACCCTATCTACGTGTGCTAAGAACGTGTCCAAACATGTACAACATTTCGTCATATTGAGTAAAATACCAAAATTTTAGGACATTTTTGTTAATAAGTCGAAAAATGTTAACTTCTTTGGCCCGTTGTTAGCACCACAAGATAGGTATTTTTAATACCTTTAATCTAATACCACACATGCCTATATTAATATTGTTTAAATAGGCGTAAATAGTAAAAAACTGAAAAAGGTAAATTTCCCCCCATACAAATCGACCACCCCCTAAAAATCAGTTTGGGCCGCTAAAAAAAAAATACGTGTTGAATTAATTTTCGTTCTTAACAATATATCCAAATTTTATGAAGAGAGGAGGGTGACACCAGGGAGACTTCCCTTGTAAGCAACGACGTATTCTCACAAAAAGAACAACAACATTTTTTTGTTGTTGTTGTTGGGCCCCCCCTCTGAATACGTCGTTGCTTGTAAGTGTAAAGTAATTAAAAAAAGCAACTAAAAATATTTCTTGTGTTATAAAAAAAGTTGGAGGTCATTAATTAAAAGTTTCAGACAATCCTGGTCTGAAATTTTTGTTAATCGGCAAGTTTTATGATACCTGAAGATAAACAAAAAGATTATTACTAAAAATACAAAATTTTGAACTTAGAAAAAATCGAGATTTTTTGGGAAACATATTGGGAAAACTGTATCAAAAAATATTTTAATATAATTTTATTTTCTATCTCGACTCTCGTAGCATACACTTTAAGCAAAACCTTTGTCAAAGCTGCAGAAAAATCTGCCCATTTTGAGTATAATGAGAAAATCTATCGAGACAGCAGACAAATCTGCTGATTTCAGCTGAAAATTTCCTGATTTTAGCAGAAAAATCATCTCATTTTAGCTAACCAATCAGCTAACCAATCTAATAATTGGTTGAAAAAAAAAACTTTTTTTAAAGATAGTTGCTAAATATTTCTGTAAAATTAGAAAAATTATCTGCTGATTTCTATTATTTTCTATACTAAATGACTGAAAACTTAGTAAAAAGATCCGTTTCAGCAAAAAAATCTGCTTAAAGTTTGAAGCTGAAAGTGGTTTACAAATTTTTTGACAGAGTTTTTTTCCTGAGTGTAATTACACAATCTGCTCTAGATCAGACTCAAATAAAAGTTAGATTAATTATCTGCGTAGCACTTTTTATTTTTTAGTAATACACGATTTCGTTTTGAAGATATGCCCTTTTCAGTTTTCATTAGGGCTTCCAATCGGGATATCCCGATCCCGGAAATCCCGGGATTTTCAGCATTAGGCAAATCCCGAATTTCGGGATTTCTAATTTTCAATCCCGGAATTTCGGGATTCCGATTTTTTTATTTTTTTCAATATTTTTAGATTTTTTAAAATAATTTGTATAAAATATAAATTTTGTGGAACAAAATAAATACAAGTAAGAAAATTATAGTCGGTCAAGACCGACCATATAATACCCTACACCAGAGTTTCCCGGACCATGGGTCCCAAGTTCAAACATGGACTGATTAGATCTAGATTTTGTCAACTCTTTAATAAGTGTAAAAAGCAATCACTAATCAAATTTGAGTGGAATAGGCTTCTTTTTGTTGACAATAAATCGCTTCAACTGAATATCGGGCGAAATTTCCACATGGGACCTAAGTCCAAAATGGTCCGATGATAATTAGATTTGATAAGGTTATTAAAGTACGCGTTTAACATACACAAACAGAATTTTAATTAAATATTTTCTATTTTCATGAAAATTGAGAGATTTATGTGAAAATCGGGAAGGTGGTTTGTATGGGGGCTACTAGAAGAACTGGTTCGATTTCTTTAAAATTCGGAATGGTGATTTGTGTGTATAAAACATTAATTCCTGCCAAATTTTGAAAAGATACCTATTAAAATGCGACTATTAGAGTCATTTGAGCCAAAACTAAAGAGGACCTTTGTATGGGGGCTAGGTCTAAATATGGACCGATTTTTTCCAATTTCAATAGGCTTCGTCCTTGGGCCAAAAGAGGCTTAAGTTTTAAATTTCAAGTCAATTGATCGAGAATTGTAAACCTGTATCGTGTTTACACCGTTTACATGGACAGACAGACGGACGGACATCGCTAAATCGACTTAAAAAGTGATTCTAAGTCGATCGGTATACTTAAAAGAGGGTCTAGGACCAATATTTCGGGTAGTTACAAACATCAGCACAAACACATTATACCCTGTACCACAGTGTGGTGTAGGGTATAAAAACCGACAAAAGTTCCGCTAGGTACCTTGTTTTTGTAGAAGAAAAAGGTGAAATGTTTGCGAAATGTAAAGAAATTCTTAAAACTAGTGGTGGTTCGACATAAGGGCTTTTATATTTATTACTTTTACTCTTACAAGGAGCATAGGACTGTAAATGGCTTTTGACACATCTTAACTCCTTAAGTTGTAAACTTTTTCAATTTTATGTTTTACTAAAACATTTTTTAAAGGCGTGAGTCAGTGGGTGTCAAATTGGTTGGATGCCATTTATTTTGGTCTCTCAATAAGTTGGTGCTCTTAATGTTGCTATTTCATGTAAAAACTCTCTTAAACATTAAGAGAACCAATTTAAATAAAGGGACATATTGTTTTGGGGCCTATCAAAATCTCTGATCTTCTTTACTCTATGGCGTGAGTGGGGTTTGACTCACGCTCACGCAAACAATAATGGAATCACTCACTTGTGACTTACGCTCACGCGTGAGTCATGCAAACTCTACTCTCGCACTCTCGCTAACACATTTTTTACCAAAAAAAATATTTTTTTTGCAAGAAAAAAAAATAATCAAATAAATTAAAAAAAAATCAATTCACGCAAGCTTTAGCAAAAAATGAATCACTTATGCAAAAATTCATTTATTTTTTTTTTTCAACTCACACTCACTAAAAGTTGATAGCGATGAGCCACGACGAAAGATAAGAAAGATAACCGAATACGGATATTCTTCACAGGAGGAATCCCAAACTTTTTTTGAAGTTCACAACAACAACTTTGCTAATCTTTACGAACGCGTGGATTTTTCAAAGTAATAAAAAATACTAGAAATTTTTGAAAATCCCGAAAAATCCCGAAAATTTCCAAAAAATACCGTGAATCCCGGGATTCAAAATATACCGAAAATCCCGGGATCCCGAAATCGGGATCCCGAAAATTTTTCTTCAATCCCGAATCCCGGGATTCAGAAAATCCAATCCCGATTGGAAGCCCTAGTTTTCATGTTTGGTGTCATTATTTCGTGTCCCTATTATATTCATACATTAAAGATAAATTCGCCGATATCTCAAAAACGGTGAGGGATACGAAAAAAAAATAGAGAGAGAAATTTGTGCATAATTTTATATTCTATAAGTTCTTTAATAAACTTTTAAAGCGTAAGAGATATTAGCAAAAAGCTGTAAAAAATCTGGTTATTTTGAGTTTTGGCCTTAATATCTCAGAAACGGTGAGAGATACGAAAAAAGTATTAAGAAACATATTGTAGATAATTTTACATTCTATAAGTTTTGTAACAGACTCTTAAAGCGTATGACGCATATCAAGCGAGATATTAGCATAAAACTGAAAAAAACCCGGTTTTTGTGACCTTTGACCTCAATATCTTAGCAAGGACACGGGTGATTTCTTGGGACTTTTTCCCCCTTATTTAGATTGCCAAAACTAAGATCTGTGCAAATTTTCAGAGAACCTATCCGATTTTCCTCAGATGACCCCTTATTTTCCTGGGCTCTTAACAGAGGATTCGTTATAACCGAGTTCATTATAAAAGAAGTATTTTGGGTGAAAATTGATCCCAAAACTTCGGGACTTTGAAATTAGTTCGTTATAACCGCGAATTCTTATAACCGAGTTCGTAATAATTGGGTTGGACTGTAGTTGGATTGAACATATATATAAAATTGGACTCCGCAATACACAATTAATTTATAATTCATGTGATTTTATCTATTTTGATGTTCTGTTTGTAGCCCCCATACAAACCACCTTCCCGATATTCACATAAAGCTCTTAAATTTCATGAAAATAGAAAATATTTAATTAAAATTTTGTTTGTGTGTGTTTACGCGTACTTTAATAACCTTATCAAATCCGATTCGGACCATTTTAGGACTTAGGACCCATATGAAAATTTCGCCCGATATTCAGCTAAATCGGTTTATTGACAACAATTAGAAGCCCGTGTAAAAAAATAATTGGATCATAACATATCTCTTTTGATCAAAATATATATGGATCATATCTAAATGGATATAATCAGATCTACTCTATATATACTCATATCTGCTTCAGATATGTTTTGATCCGTAAATTGAGTCTATCTGGCATATATGACATATATGATCAGACATTTTCAGATATGTTCATATATGTAAAATTGTCAGATAGACTCAATTTACGGATCAAAACATATCTGAAGCAGATATGAATACATATGGAGTAGATCTGATTATATCCATTTAGATATGATCCATATATGTTTTTATCAAAAGAGATATGTTTTGATCCAATTATTTTTTTACACGGGAGTCTATTTGGCTCAAATTTGGTTCACTCAAAAAAAAGTCAACTAAAATCTGGGGAAATTAACTTAATTTTGAGAAAAAGAGGGAATGATTTGGCTCCAAAGATTTTTTTCTTGGTTTTAGTTCATAATTTTCCCAAAAATAAGGAAAACAAAGTTATTTAATTTTAAGCCAATTTTAACTAGAAAATGGGAAAAATTATACTTCACATTTTAGAAATAGATTGGGTCTAGACCCTAGACCCATGGCTTCGGACCCCATTTAACTCGAGACAACGTTGAGTCCTTTAGGGGTCCCCATAGATTTTGAACCAAAAATTGTGTCCGTTTCGCTCTAACTTTCTTAGTTTTTGAGATACGGTAATAAGGGGCCTGATAGGGTCTTGAGAATCTTAAAAACCGGATAGCTCAAAAACTATTAATCGGAGGGCTTTCGGGTATTTTGCGGAAGTGTTCTTCGAGTCAAGAGCTACAAAAATGCCGTTGGACCTTTTCTCGTGTTGGCAGTATTTACCGAGATATATGCATATATAAAATCTCGGGAATTTCAAATTTTTGATCTAAAATTAGGGTCTTGAGACCCCAACAGATATGCAGAGCTAGGCTATTCCATATTTTTCTTTGTAGTCTTTCTTTTGAAAATTTCATCCTATCTCTATCTAGCTTAGTTTTCGAGATATCGCCATTTTAAATTTTTAACTAAATTCTAAGAAGTTATTTACTAAATTCTCAGAAGTCATTAACTAAATTTTAAGAAGTACACTTCCTCAATTCAAAGAAGAGAAATACGATGATGTTTTTTTAGTAAATTTTAACTAAACTTGAACTAAATTGTTTTTTAAGAAATATGTCTTAAAAATAAAGATACGATTCTTAGATTTGTAGAAAATTTCTTTGGCAGTAAGAATTTTTTTCCTAATATTAAAAAAATCCATTTAAAGAAAACTATGAACTAATTATAAGTAAATGAACTAAAATTTTTTCCTCATAGTTAAGAAAATTTCTCATTTTTAAGTTAAATTTAACTAAATTTTAGGAAAATTCATGATAAATTTTCAAAGACATTTTTTCCTTAATTTTAGTTATGTCTTTTTTTTCAGTGTTTGTGGGTGTTTTTTACACTTATTTAAAATTTGACAAAAGATAGAACCAATCGGTCCATGTTTGAACTTAGGACCCAATTTCCGGAAAAGTCGGGTGTAGGGTATTATATGGTCGGTCTTGACCGACTATAACTTTCTTACATGTTTTTATTTAATTTCAATTATTGTTATATTGTTGTAGAATTGAATTTGAAGTATTTTACTGTTAATGGTCCTGAGGGGAAAAAGTTGCCCATTGAAGAACTAAAAATTTTTTTCTGTATTCTTTTTTTTTATATTTTTGATAAACAAATAAAAAAAATTATGTTTTTTACAAAATAACGGATATTTTACTGCGTTTTTACTGATTCTGTTTGCTAAATTTAAAAAAAAATTTTGAACACATTTTTAACAGATTATTTTTTATTTATACAGAAATAGTTTGCTGTCATTCTTTTTTTAAGAAAATTTTCTAAGTTTTTTTTTAAAGTGTTACTTTTTTTGGTTTTTTTTTTATGCAACCAAAACGATATTTTTGAACATAGTATTTCTAGCAGATTATATTGTAGTTTTACAGAAATAGTTTGCTGTCATCCTTTTTTCAAGAAAACCTTATAAGTTTTTTTTCGTTTTTTATACATTTAAATTGAGACAAATAATTTACAAAACTTAAAAAAAAAATCCCTAGATTATATTGTTACAGAAACATTTTTTTTAGTTTAAATTAAAAAAAAAACAAGTGAGAGTGTTAAATTCGGCTGTGCCGAATATTTTATACCCTCCAAAATGTAAAAAAAAAATAAAAAAATAAATTGTCAGGGACGGGGGGAGGATGGGGGTCAGTGGTGAACGTTGAGAGCACCTTCCCATCCCGATAAATATAACAAATGTTTCATTTATTTAACAAAAAATACAAAAAAACATGTAAAAAAATTGTATTTTTTCAGAGGTTGATTCAGTTCTTCTAGGGGGAACTTTTTTCCCCTGAGCCGATTGTGCCCATTTACGAACTTAACCTGCCTAGGACCATAAGACATATTCATGCCAAATTGGAGGAGGCTAGCTCTTTTATTTTGGACTGTATCGTGCCATCTACAGACAGACGGACGGACGGACATTCACAAAATGTCTTAGAATCGATCATGGATCAATATATTATTTTATGGGGTCCCCGACCGTTATTTCGATGCGTTACAAACGGAATGACGAAGTGAGTATACCCCAGTGACGGTCCGTGAAGTTGTCACTGGGTGTTCTCTAATTTTTAAAAACAGAAAATTTAAGTATAAAAATCATGTTTTCATGGACCTAACCCATTCCCGAGATAGGTAAAGATGGGATGTTACTAGTTTTGTACATTTTTTAATGAGATGCAGCCTAAATTCTATTTTATTGACATTTTGTTGCCTCATCACATCGACAATTAACAAAAAGCATTATTTCGCAAATAAATGGAGTACAAAAATTAATTTTGGATTCATGTCAACAAAAAAAATGAAAACTGAGGATTTGTCTACCACGGGAACGTGTTACGTCCAGAAAAACATATTTTATATACATAAATTTTATATTTTAAATAAGTAGAGAACACCCAGTGACAACTTCACGGACCGTCACTGGTATACCCCCATACTGTGGTTGGAGGGTATAAAAAGCTATTAAAGTTTTCATAAAAACAAATTTTCTAGAAAATGTATTAGTAGATTTCTCTGAGGTTTAAACAGATTTCTCTGTTGATTTCACCTAGATAATCATGACAGATTTTCAGCAAACCGTGTCTGATAAAATCACCAGATTTCTTATGTGGCTCAAAATGGTGATATTTTCAGCAGATTTTTCTGATGATTGGACAGAGCATTTACTTTGAGTGTAGCAATTTTTAAAAATACAAGAGTAATATTATACCAGGGCAGAAAGCTATCCGAAATACCCTTAAGTATACCGATTGACAAAGAACTGTGGGCCGATTTAGCTATGTTAGACCGTCTCTCTGTCGGTCCATGTAATAAGTATCCGATTTCACTCAAATTCCGTTTGTATGTACACATTTCTTTAAACAATTTTTTAGGCAAACATTGAATTGAAAATAGAAATTAATTTTTGAAACCCTCATATGCCCGCATTTCCTCTAATTAGGAATAATTTATTTAAATTTAGTATACGTTTCTTCAGTGTAATATTCTGGCAATACTGATTGTCCTTTTTTCAATTGCTACAATAGCTCTTTTAAAGTGGATTGTTCTTAAATTTGCAAACAACGTAAGACCTTGCAAAATAGCGGTAGGAAATTACAAATTCTTACCTGATTGTCTTTGTTTGCTGTTAGGGCTGGAGTCGTGACTGTTACAGATTTACCACTGGTTATGTTCAGTGATGTTTCACCTGGATGCAACAATGTATCCATCTCTAAAGTTTCCACATTTTTAGTAGTATGTACTTGGTAATGATGCCTGCTGCTGGCTGCTGTTATTGTTGGATCGCCAGGTTTTGTGCTTATGAAACTAGCTAATCCTCCTCCACCGCCATCATTAATTGAATCTGTTCCAGTGTTAATGTGCGACATAATTGTTCTGTAGAAGTGCTGTACTTTCAGTTATTACTTTTTAAAATATTTATGTATTTTAGCAAACATTTATAATAATGGCATTTGTGACCGCTCTGCTTTTGAATAAGCCTAAAAAAAAATAGTATCTACAAAAGAGTATTAGTATATAAAAATATGTATTTTTTTTTTTTTTCAAAAACATTTTTTAGTCGTTTTTGCAATAAAACATTGTTTTTTAGTTTAAAACATTTTTAGAGAGCCCAAAACACTGTATTAAGTATTTTGGGGCTTACCAATGCCTTTCAATGGGGTGTGGTCTGCCTCCACCATAATGTTTCCACATTTATCTGGAGTGGTCTTATCGCGTACCATTATGGTAAATTGGCGGTTGAGTGGTACCAAAAGAAAAAAGTCGTTTAAGTACCCAATGATGCAAATTCTCCTTACTGCCCTATACTAAGGCCTCATCTTGGCTCTTGTCAAAAGAATAATGACGGGCACGAACCAAATTGCCAAGGACATGCAAATTTTTTAGCAGAAATTGTCTATTGTTATTCAAATGGCCACAGACAACAATGTGTTGCAACATTAAAGAATGGATATGAAGCATTTTACAAAACTTTTATTTTTAAGCAAACTACTTATCCGATTGATTTGAAATTTAAAGTTTCGTTTTCTCGTAAAATTACAGAGCTAATGTGATTTACATATTTTGCTTTTTTTAAGTTACTAGTTGCTAACTTTATTAGAGTTTTTCTATGGAAATCAGGAAAAAATTTTAATTTTTGGTTGAAGTTATCGTAATATTCATTGAAAACCCCTAAAAAGTTAGCAACTAGTAAATTGAAAAAAAGCAAGTATCATACACCCCTAAAATCGTTTTTAAGGTTAGTTTTTAGCTCCAAAGCGCAAAAAAAACTTCCAAAAATTTTTGTGTCTTGTACTTAGAAAATTTAAAAAATTTTTTCGGAACTTGAAAAATTAAAAAAAAAAAATCCTAGAAACATAATGATTTTGTGTCCAGGACTTTCGAAAATTTTTATTTTTTTTTAATTATTTGAATGAAATTATTAAAAACAAGTAGAAAAGTTAAATTCGACTTGGCCGAATCTATGAATACCCTCCACAATGCCCTTTTTAAGTGATAGTAAATTTTCTAACGTGAAAAAATAAAATTTTTGGTTAGAAATATTTTACTTTTACTTTAAATTTTTTTTTATTAAGTTTTGAAAAAAAAAAAAATTTACTAATTTTTTTTTGAGTGTAAAATTTTTTTTGAGTGTAAAATTTTTTTTGAGTGTATTTTTTTTTTTTGTTTTAGTGTAAAAATATTTTTGTGTGACAAAAATACCTTGTAAAATATTTTTTTTTTGACTTACAAATGTTTTTAAAACATGTTTAACGGGTTTTCAACACGTAAATTTAAGGTGAAACTAATCTGAAGTTTACGGTTTTGCTAATAACTTTTGAACCGCTGGACCGATTTGACTGAAATTTAAAACGAAATGGACCAAAGGAACGACAAATATATATGCCACACTTCAGCACCCTCAGAATTGCCGTTCGAAAGTTACCGTGTGTTTTATCTCGTAAATTCCAGAAAAACCCTTGCCGAAATTCACTCATTTGCTTATAACTTTTGAACCACTGGACCGATTTCGCTGGATTGCAATACCAACCTGACCAGGTAAATGCCCAACATATATGCCAAACTTCAGGAGCCTCCGTAAAGTCTTTCAAAAGTTAGCGTGTTTTCAACAGACAGACAGACGGACAGACGGACGGACGGACATCGCTAGATCGTCTTAAAATCGATCGAGGATCATGAATATATATACTTTATGGGGTCCTAGACCAATATTTCGAGGTGTTACAAACGGAATGACAAACTTATATATACCCTCTATCACTAGAGTGGAGGGTATAAAAAATGTCCGGGAAAATTTGGAAAAAAATTGTTGGGATATAATTAAAAATAATATCATATGTCTTTTTATCTGCCATATCTAAAAATTAACGACCTTACATCCCGTCTAAAAACAAGTAATACGGCGTCATATATCATTTGATCCCAAAAATGGGGGATCAAAAAATTTATGATTATATCTTATTAGATCAAATTTTATATAATTTGATATCCCAAAAATGGAACGGTAAATATTATATAATTTGATATTATAAAAAATTAGATCTAATAATCATATTAGATATAATTATATCTCATTATATCTAATATGATCTTCAATATCAAATTATATGAAATTTACCGTTCCATTTGTGGAATCTATTTATATCTAATTATATCAAATTTAATCTAATAATATATAATCATATACTTTTACATCGTCCATTTTTGGGATCAAATGAAGGGTTTGATCCCAAAATTATAATTATATTAAAAAATATATAACTATATCAAAACTTTTTTTCACGGGATGTTATATCAATTTCATATAGTTTGGTATATAAATAGATATGAATATGGGGCATTACATGCCAAATCGTACACTTTGAATTAATTGTTTTTTAGATTTCCCCAATTTGTTTACAGTTTTTAGTACCCTTCGAAAACTCCTTCGTGATAAATTTTCAGATTTTTTTGATGACCCGTTCAAAAGATATCGAATTTTTAAAATTTTTTAATTAATTGCTAGTTTGTTCCTTTACTCAAACTTCTTTTACTCATAACTTCGTCAATAATGGTCCAAATTGCAATTTTTTTTTTTAATTTTTGTTTTTTTATGTACTTTAAAAAAAAAAAATCAGAAAAATTTCTTAAAGCGATTTAGTATGCAATTTTTAAGTTTTAAAATTTAAATCTCATTTTTGAAAATGTTTGTACTCTTTGATTTTTTGATTTTTTTTGTGTAAAACTTCTATCGATTCTACAAATTTTTTAACCAGTAGGCTCGTGGGATAACGATTATTATTATTTTTTTTTTTAAATTTTTTGAAAAAACTTTATTGTAATTTTCCTATTATGAAATCATTGCCAACTCCTCCAACGGTGCGTCATAGAGGAGTCATTTCCAAGACCGACCTCCATTAATTTTTACGTCTCAACATTTCTTCGGAACAAACTAATACCCTATCTCCAATTTCTAAGGGGGCTCCCACACAAAACGACATTTTTAAAAATTTTTGCTCTAACCGCTCTAACTGCCCTAAGAGTGCCCTTAGAGCAATCAAATGTATGACCGACCCACAATCCTTTTTTAGTCCAAACATTTTCTCTGAACACGCCTACCCTCTATCTTTAACTATTACAACCATACAATTTTTTTTATTTTTTGTAAATTTGTTTTATTTAAACAGCTTCTACCAGTCCAATGGTGCGTCCGGGAGGGGCCATTAGTGATACCGTCCCCCAAAAAATTTCAGAAAATCAAAGAGCACATACATTATCAAGAATGAAATTTAAATTTTAAAACTTAAAAATCTCATACTAGAGCACTTTTAAGAATTTTTTTGGATTTTTTTTTTAAGCACGTAAAAAAAGAAAAAATTTGCAATTTGGACCATTATTGGAGAAGTTATGAGTAAAAGAAGTGTGAGTAAAGGAACAAGCTACCATTTTTTACAAATTCGATATCTTTTGAACGGGTTATAATAAAAACTGTAAACAAATTGGGAAAATCTAAGAAAAAATAATCAATGTGTCCGATTTGACATGGAATGCCCCATATATATCTATTATTATTCTAATAATAATAAACATTTTTAATAATCTTAAGCCATGTTTTCGAATAACCGTATATATGTTAACATTAACCGACAACGCATCCAAGTTTAACAAAATTTACTTGGCATCACTGTTGTTGTGTGTCAAAATTTATTAAGGCAAACAAAAAAAAAAATTTATGTATACTTTAACAAGAAAAAAGGTTTGTGTCCATTAGGGCGGGTCGATTTTATAATCGACCATGGCTTAGTGAAAATCGTATTCTAGGGATCAAAATAAGAAACTTTGCCAAAGGAACCATACCTCTTAAACGAATTCTACTACCCCCCAACTGTTGACTTTTGTCCCGTAGGGTCAAGTTTTGAAAAATCCCACTTTGACCCATTTAGAGTGCCCCAATCGAGTCCAAATGTATGACCGACCCCCACTAACTTTGGAGGGCCGATCCACCCATGCTAGTGGCACACCCCCTGGAACTCCCCTGGGGGTTCCCCATTCAAACATTTAAAAAAATCACCATTTTTGGCACTTTGAGTGCCCCAATCGAGTCCAAATGTATGACTGACCCCCACTAACTTTGGAGGGCCGATCCACCCATGCTAGTGGCACACCCCCTGGAACTCCCCTGGGGGGTTCCCCATACAAACTTTTCAAAAAAATCACCATTTTTGGCACTTTGACCCATTTAGAGTGCCCCAATCGAGTCCAAATGTATGACCGACCCCCACTAACTTTGGAGGGCCGATCCACCCATGCTAGTGGCACACCCCCTAGAACTCCCCTGGGGGTTCCCCATTCAAACATTTAAAAAAATCACCATTTTTGGCACTTTGAGTGCCCCAATCGAGTCCAAATGTATGACCGACCCCCACTAACTTTGGAGGGCCGATCCACCCATGCCAGTGGCACACCCCCTGGAACTCCCCTGGGGGGTTCCCCATACAAACATATATTTTATTTATTTTTATTACTTTATTTATTTTTTCTCTTTAGAAATTTATTTAGTCAGAACATATGTACACTCAAAAAAATACGTTAGTAAAAAAATTTGTAAAATGGTTTGTACCCCAACTTTACTACATTTTTACTAATTCGTACTAAAAAATTAGTTTTTAGTAATTCTTTTTTGTAAACTCGCTTTACAAACTATTGATTTTTTACTAATTTTTTAATAATTTTTTCAGTTGATTTTTTTTTTAAATTTATCGTAATAAATTTTGATAATTATTTTGTAAATTTTACAAAATTAGTAAATTTTGTATATTTCTCTAAAAAAAAATATTATTAAATATTATTTTTTTAATTAACTATTTGGCAATTAAAAAGAGAATTAAAAAAATATATTTTTAATTTGTTTTTTTTTTTATAAATATATAGATGTTTTATTTTTAATATTGGATAACACTTATTTTTTGTAACTTTATGAAAAAACATATCAAAGGAGAATAGTATATGTGCAACAAAGGCATTGGATGTGCAACAAAGGCAAATTTTACATGATATGCAAAATTCAAAAAACAAGAAGGCGTCAGGCTGGCGCCGCCTGCGCGGTGGTATTTTAAAACCAGTTTAGAATCAATTCTTTTTTTTGTATTCGAGGGAATTTTTGTCTACATTTTTCTCTCGTGCTCTTGTGTCTGTTTCATCCCTCAATCGTTATTTAGTCAAAAACAAATATTCAAGCGATGAGGATTACATGACGCTCATCGGAAAACGGAACACTTTGCAATACGTACGTATACACAAAAAATTAAATATTAGGTAGAAATGTTTTTTAGGGTTTTTTTATTAAATGTACATAAGTTTTTTTTTTCCCAGGATAAAAACACAAAAAAATATAATCCAGACAGGTACCTAAGTAAAACCAATGTTAATATATTTTTCATTTAAAAAAATATTTTGGTATTCTTTATTCCATTACAGTTTACGCAAATATATAAACTTCCATCTATCAACATGTCAAATATATCAACTTCAACAATGCAGCGATTCATTCTTGAAAACATGAGTTTTGTGTTGTAAGTATCCAGTGTATTAATCAAATACACAGTAAAAAGTTTTGGGTTATATTTAAAACCTAGCGGAGCACATTTTAAACTACTTTGGAATTAAACTCAAAGTTAAATCCGAAATGGGTTATATGCTAAACCACATAGGAATTAAAAATTTGATTATCTTTATGTCATTTTTTTTAGTTTTATTTTGATGCCAAAAAATAATTAAATTTCTCTCTTGAAAAACTTATAAAAAATAAAAGTCAAACGTCATCAAAAAATTGTATTTCAGCAAGTTTAAGATAAACACTTAACAAGGAATTGAAAACAGCTGTCATATTGAGTGAACAAAAAATGATTATTCATTATTCATTCAATGAAAGTGAGAAAATAAGTTAGCAATGTACACAAAAGTAAAATCTTTATATTATCAAAATTTGTGATTCAGAAAGTGAAGATTTTACTCCGACCGAAATATAAATATCAAGTAAGTATTGACTACAGACGTTTATCAATCATTTTAATTGATTTTTCGTTAACTTTACTTTTAGACCAGCTGAATCTTGAAGCAGAAGGCAGAGAGATGGAATTTTTAGATCACGACGGTGCCTACCCCCAGGAATAATTTCTTAATATAGAAGCAGTAGCAGTTTATTTTATGCAGAGTTGTGCTGAGTTTGGGTGACAAATCAACAGTCCTCTGGATTTTAACTTTATTCATGTATTTGGTCTGTATTTGTATTCAATACACAAAAATATTAAAAAACATAACCTTACATTTGTTTTATTTATTTTTGGAGAAATTTAAGTCCTGCTTTGTTTAAATAAACACCTGTTTAGGTGTAAAATTATTTCCATATTTTGGTTTTATTATAACACCCAAAAATAAATTCAAAATCCATTCTCTCACTCTCTTTTTATCTCTTTAAAAGTAAACTTTTTATGGAATAAATTAAATTATTTTTGGCATTGTTATATATACACACCAGCTAGGAATTAAAATTAACCCAAAACTTTTTACTGTGTATTTTAGTGTTTAATGTTTTTTACTTATTTCAGATTACTGAAAATCAAAAATTCTAACAACAACTGAGTTACTGGAATAGTAATTGGTGCCAAAAAGCGCACAGTATGTGTATACTGTGTAAACAAATATTTTAAAAATTATAATATACAATTTTCTTACAAAAAAAGTTATTAATTTTTAAATTTTTTTTTATTAATTTTTAAAATTTATTTTACAGAAAAATTTAGTAATACTAATTTTTTTAGTATTTTTAAGATTACTAATTTTTGAAAACCAAAGTTTGTAATGGTAACTGAAAAAGTTATCGGGCACAAATTGAAAACTATTTAAGTAATGGTAACAGACTTTTTTGTAAGGAATACTAACATATTTTTATGAGTGTATGTATGTAAATGAAAAAAATTAATTTAACGTAGTAATAGAAAAGAAAATAAAAAAAAAAAATTACTGTTTGAAGTCTTTTTTGCTTTCAAGTCTAGACAATTTCGCACGGCTCTCTAATGTCGTCGCCATAACAGAATCTACATTTTCCGGTATAACTCGTTTGGAAACGCTAGCTAGCAATTGAACGTGTCGTTCTGTTCCTTGTATGTGTGATGGAATTTTTGGATCATTAAACGGTGGATCATCTTGATTTAAATATTCTTTCAAAGTATCGTATGGAATGCTTCGCGTGAATGGTGGTTCAAATACGTCATTTATGTCATTCATATTGATCATTTCCGTGTAACTTGTGCAATAAAAGTTTATATCTGGTTTTTTATAAGCTCTAAGTCCCGTTGGGTCGTCAACATCGGTTCGATAGCGTAGAATTATCTTGATAGCACAGTCGCGCTTTTCTTTGCTATCATCAAACAACATTGATAACAAGATATTTTCCGAATGCGCATAATATGAATTATCTGTAATTACTTTATTGACAATTTTGCGTAAACGAGGTTCTAGAAATCTTGACCAACTAATGAATTTGAAAAATAATCTACTTCAGTACACGACAGAGCTGTAATACTTGATATGTAAGTACATTGGCACATAACATGTTATTATAAATTTAACCAGTATTCTTAAATTTGCATCTGGATTTTCCGTTGTCACATATAATCGTAATAGACTAGACACCGAGAAAGTCTCTTTCTCTCTCTTTATTCCATCGCTCTTGTCAGTGTAGAGGATGGTGGATTCATTGTAAACTTTTTGATTTGGAATGATTTTTTTTAAAATATTTTTTTTATCTGAAATTAGCACTTCACACTTCAAGTTCTTCACAACGACTTAATGCATTCACAAAAACTGTTGCGTTATATATGGTCTACGAGACGAGGTAATAAGAATGAAATGGTAATTTCAATTCTACCTGTAACCGATTTTGTTGTCAAAACTGCCCATAAAGTACTTACATGTAAATTAAACGTTAATCTGACCACAAATTCTGTTAAGCAAGTGCGCCTTTTATTACTTCTGGAAAATCCTTTATGATAATTTTATGCTTAATTCTTCCTGTAACCAATTTTGCTTAAGTAAGTTTACTACATGTGGCTGTGTCTTGTGGTGGCTTAAAAAACCCACACAACCTATTTTATGACCTGCAACAGAACGACACGTTCAATTGCTAGCTAGCGTTTCCAAACGAGTTATACCGGAAAATGTAGATTCTGTTATGGCGACGACATTAGAGAGCCGTGCGAAATTGTCTAGACTTGAAAGCAAAAAAGACTTCAAACAGTAATTTTTTTTTTATTTTCTTTTCTATTACTAAGTTAAATTAATTTTTTCATTTACATACATATGTTCTGACTAAATAAATTTCTAAAGAGAAAAAATAAATAAAATAATAAAAATAAATAAAATATATAAAAAATAATAAAATAAAGTGCCAAAAATGGTGATTTTTTGAAATGTTTGTATGGGGAACCCCCCAGGGGAGTTCCAGGGGGTGTGCCACTGGCATGGGTGGATCGGCCCTCCAAAGTTAGTGGGGGTCGGTCATACATTTGGACTCGATTGGGGCACTCTAAATGGGTCAAAGTGCCAAAAATTGTGATTTTTTGAAATGTTTGTATGGGGAACCCCCCAGGGGAGTTCCAGGGGGTGTGCCACTAGCATGGGTGGATCGGCCCTCCAAGTTAGTGGGGGTCGGTCATACATTTGGACTCGATTGGGGCACTCTAAATGGGTCAAAGTGCCAAAAATGGTGATTTTTTGAAATGTTTGTATGGGGAACCCCCAGGGGAGTTCCAGGGGGTGTGCCACTAGCATGGGTGGATCGGCCTTCCAAAGTTAGTGGGGGTCGGTCATACATTTGGACTCGATTGGGGCACTCTAAATGGGTCAAAGTGCCAAAAATGGTAGTAGAATTCGTTTTAGAGGTATAGTTCCTTCGGCAAAGTTTCTTATTTTGATCCCTAGAATACGATTTTCACTGAGCAATGGGCGATTTTTTTTCCTCCCCACAAATCGACCCGGCCTAGTGTCCATGCTGTTTCATTAAAAATGTGAACTTGGCTTCACTTTTTATCGCAGTACATGAGTAGTAGGTTCACAGAGCTGCATTTGATGTGTGTAAGTATTAGTGACAGCACACGATGTAACTTTTGACGTTTCATACAAAACGCG